>CM060686.1:143161000-143597000 GCA_030686995.1 Artemisia argyi
CCCCTACTATTATTGGTATCTTTGGCTCACCAAAATACAAATGTTTCGTACCTTCTACCTCTTTTGACCCCCTGCTTACAGTATATCATAGTTTTTTATTAGTTTATGTTCCGTGTTTTTTGTCATCTTAATGTTTTTAACTTGTTAAATTTATAATTTTTATTTCGCATTTTTCGTTGCACAATTTATGATATAAACAAAATTATATAAATAAAATAAATTAAAATGAAAAGTATAGGGGTTATTTATAACCTATAAAAAAAATAAAAGAATGTTACAACTACATAAAAATATTCATAAATTTTTTACAAAATGATGTGTCAAGCAGTAATTGACTTAATAAAAAGAAAAGAGAGAAAATAAGATAAAATCCACCTACCATCGCGTCATTTTGTAAAAAAAATTGTGAATTGCTTTTACGTAGTATTCCTCAAAACTAGGGGTGTGAAAGAAACCAAAAAACCGAACCTAAACCGAAAAAGACCGAAGAACCGAAACCAAAAAAACCGAAACTGATTGAAAAACCAATGGTTCGGTTTCTATATTTTGAAAAAACCGAAGTTTTTGGTTCGGTTTGGTTTTAGCATTAAAAACCGACCAATAGAAACTGAACCAACATTTAAAGTCAAAATGCATCTAAGACCGACATTTAACTATATCATGTCGAGTAACTACTCTTTGTTTCATATGCTTCTTGAACATGTCATTTAGGACGGATAATAAGTTCTCTTCTAGAGTGTTTTCTGTTTTTATTAGGTTTTTATTGTTATTATTTGTGTTGCTCTATGACACATAAACAACTCTTTTTTGGGATTTAATATGGTCATTTGTTTCTTATCGACATTATTGTGTTTTTTGTTTTTCTTAATGATTGTTTGGATTGTTTCTTCAAAGGTGTGAAGGTGTTATTTTATGATATATATCAAATCTTCTTCGAGAAAGCAAAGCTCGAAAGATCGTATAGTAACCGAAAAAACCGAAAAACCAAACCGAAAAAAACCGACAACCGAAAAAACCAAACGACAAAAATCCGAAACCGAATGGTTTCTAAAAATCAAAAACCAAAATATTTCGGTTCGGTTTCGGTTTTATACAAAAACCGAGCCAAACCGAACCATGCTCACCCCTACTCAAAACACCCTCGAAATATTTCGGTTCGGTTTCGGTTTTATACAAAAACCGAGCCAAAACGAACCATGCTCCGTCCCATAATTATTGTCCACGTTTGACTTTTGTAGTCATTACTTTTTAACTTTGACCGTAAATATTTTTCATTATGCAAAATATATAAACGGATTGAGTTTTAAATGCACTGTCATTGATATAATTTTTATAGATATTGTATAACACAAATAAAAATACTTAAGTTCAAGCTTAAGCTTGCAAAATAAAAACTTTAAAAGTAAAACGATGAACGGGATGGAGGCAGTAACTACTACGTAGTATTTGACTTTCTGTTTCTCACAAACAAAAGTCAAAAACCTTAACGCCGAAAAAAATGTCGGGCACAAACAACGAACAAGAATCCAACAACCATGACGAAACCAATGAAGAAGAAGAAGAAGAAACAGTGATGGGTTTAGCAAGTTACAAAGGGAAAGTAAGAATGGTGAATGGAGATCCATCAGATGAGATGATTCTTTTATGGGGTCTTCAACAACCCATGTTTTCTAAAGCTAATGCTTTTGTTGCTCAGTCGTCGCTAAATCTGTCGCTTGATGCTTGTGGTCGCTGTTTATCTATTTCTCAGTCTCCTTCTTCTTTGGTTAGTCAGTGTTGTATTGGTTTTTTTTTAATTGTGTTTGGTTTTGGTTTTTAACTTTTTATGATTAATGAAAGTTGAGTTTTTTTGCTGGTTTTTGAGCTAAAACCTTAAACCCGAAAACCCTTTGTGTGTCTGGTCATAGTACTAGTTGTTAACTGGTAATGATTTTTAATATGTAGCAGTCTCTTATTTGTTATTTTGAATTGTAGTCAAATGGTTCTGTTAGCTTTCCAAAAAAAAAAAAAAAAAAGTACTAGTGTATCCTTCCACCATCGTTTTAGTTAAAACCTGGAGGGAATTGCTTTCGACTTTTGGGTATTAGGCCCAAACTGAGAAGTGTTGCAGGCTCGTGCTAGGCGCTCACGTTTTTTGGCTTATGGGTTCGTTACGATACACATATGGTAAACAGTCACAGAGAGGGGGGGTTTGCAATGAAAATCACGAATGTTGCAATTTACCTGTAACTAAATGTTTGATACTTGAAGTGCTTTTGTATATTGCCGTTTAATTTTATTCTGTTATTTGGGTTATAGTTAAGGTTCTTATTAGCTGCTTTTGTACAAGGAATTTCTTATGTTTCTAAAGTGAGCATCTTAACTTCTGAGTTAACAGACTATAACTTCATCTGAATTCTTTTACTTTTTTAGGTAGTTACTCTTAGCGTTGTAAACAAGTCGAAACGAGTTGAACTTTCAGAGAGCTCGACTCGATTCGATGGTATTTTGTTTGGCTCGAAAGCTCGACGAGCCTTCATAAGGGAAGCTCGAGTTCGGCTCAAGAAAGTTTAAATTAGGCTCGAGCTCTTTTCGAAAAGCTCGAATTATTTGTAATAATGTGTTTTGTTAGAACCACTAAGATTGAAATTTAAGATAAGATTTGAATTTACCTCGAGCTCGGCTCGAAAAGCTCAATACATTCTATGAATTTACGTATAAACCCTTATAATGTACATAATATATGCTCAAGAGAACATGTATACTACTTAAAAGCTTGAAAAGCTCGATAATAACTCGAGTCGAGCCTATATAAGCTCGAGCTCGATTTGTTAAACATTTCGAGCTCATTTTCTGGCTCGAACTCGAGGCTCAGCAAAGCGCGGCCCAAACGACCTTGAGTCGAGTTCGAGCTTGAGTTACTCGACAAAAGCTCTACTCGTTTACCCCCTTAGAACTTACTCTAGTTAAAGTTTAGTTATTTGACCCTTAGTTATAAGTCGCTGGACAAGTTATGAAATTAGATTATTCTTGAATTCAAAATGTTCTGTGTTGACCTACAGTAATTTACGTTCCATTTTATCTTGAGTGTAAATTGGTTTATGTTGTTACTGCTGCTAAAAACAAATATGGGTTTTAACATCCAAACTAGATTAGTATTGTCTTTGACTTGAAAGTACATTTGTGGATTATTGAGTGGTATATCAAGTCATGTGATTAAGTCCATGCGTTACTGTGAAACATTCTGTTTATACTATTACCTAATTTCAATGGTTGTTATATCATAGGGTGCTCCTGGAGTAACGGGATCAGTTATGTGGGACAGTGGAATCGTTCTCGGGAAATTTTTGGAGCATGCAGTTGAAACAGGACAACTCGTTCTTCAAGGCAAGAAAGTTGTTGAACTAGGTGCAGGCTGCGGCTTAGTCGGGTAACAGTTTTAACACAAATTCTTGTCCTTCCTTTTTTAATTATTTATTCTTTCTCATTTTGTGTTTCCAGTTGTATTGCAGCTCTTTTAGGTTCTCAAGTTATTCTTACAGATATGCCAGATAGATTAAGGCTTCTAAAAAAGAATGTCGAAGATAATCTGTATGGAAACGTTCGGGGTTCTGCAACAGTTAATGAGCTCATGTGGGGGGATTCTCCTGACCGAGAATTGGTTGAACCCTTACCTGATTTTGGTAGTGTCTCTTACCTTTCCATTAATAAAAACTATTTAGTTGCCATCTTATGCAAATACTGAGAACGTATGGTGACCTTTGATTGTATAATAAAATATTAAATGTGATGTGCAGAACAATTGAAAGGAAAGTATGTTAGTATTTTATACAAATAACCCTTTTTATTGCCAATTGTTTTAATATGTTGGTGTTTTGGGAATGTAGTGATTGGATCTGACGTGATCTATAGTGAAGAAGCAGTGACGGATTTGTTAGAGACTTTAATCGACCTCAGTGGAATTGAAACGACTATTATTCTGGCTGGGGAACTTAGGAATGGTAATAACTTGTGTTTAAAATTTCACTTTATAGATGTCAGATTTGAAGCTCTTTTCTCATTGTTTACAGATGCCGTCCTTGAATACTTCATGGAAGCAGCAATGGAGAATTTCATCATCGGTCGTGTTGATCAGGAAGGTTGGCATCCTGATTATCACAGTCCACGTGTTGCTATGTACGTGATGGCTAAGAAGGTTACACCACAGTGATAATGCATGTGGGATTTACACCATACTCTACTTTTCTTCTTTGTATGGTTTTTAGAAGCTTCAAGAAGTAACAATTTTGCAGTCGTTTATGATATCTGCTGTTTGGTATGCCTGTTTATACCGAGTGGTTGATGGGTAAGTAAGTAGCAGTTGCAGATAGGGTATGCAATGTCATATTAGGATAATAAGTTTTAATGTTATAGTTTATACACTACCAAAAAATTTCTCAAGATGTGCATGCGCCAATCTAGTCGAATATGTTGTTGACAATTTGAAATTCTTTGCATGTATTCTTTTATTTCTGTTTCAACAAAGACAAATTCGATTATGCTATTGAAGCCAAACAAACTCTATCAAAATAATGTACATATAACAAGTATTTCTATGTTTAGGAAGAAACAATTGCTGTGACATTATTAATGGCCATTCTGGCATGAATGCACTAAAACTCTTTCCATAAACCATTAAACCTGCATGACTGGCATATTTGGCCTAGTTTCATAATCAAATACTACTAAGATGACTTTTGTGGCTGTAATATTTGGTCATGATTATCATATAAGACTGGTATAGCCTATTTGACAAACCTTGCAGAAACGACTGAACCTCGTTAATCAGCATATTTTTGTCATTATATAAGCGAAAGGGCGCAGAAACGAACTTTAATGCAAGGTTAACTAAATTCCATAGGTTGATTTATATATTGATTTCAGTCGACAAATTTTCCCATATTCTGTAGTAGTCACAAATTTGTCCTTCAAAGTACATAAGATGTGCATCACGCTATGTTTCCACATGACAAGATTCAAAGAATAATTATAGATACTTTATAAGGTCAAAAGACAAAAGTTGCTGCATTCAACAATTTCTGCAACAATGTATTAGGAAATATTAGCAAAAGAGAACAAGAAATCATCAGTCTTGAATTTGTGAAAAAAAGAAAAATCCAACACTATGTATAGCTAATGCCAACTTCCAAAATGCCAGACCTAATTTCTATGTGCAGGACAGGAGAAATGGGTATTACAGAAATTATTTAAAAATTATCCTTGGCTTGCCGGATCACACCCAATGCCTCGGCACCACTCGCATCAGCTGGAATATTCAATGCTCTACGAATTTCTCGACTTGAAGTACGAAGGAATGGATTACATAACTTCTCCTTTTTTAACGTGGTTGGAATCTAATGCATAGAACCAATGGTCAGAGATGATACTCAAAATTGACATGAAAATTTGATGCAGAAAAAGAAAACTAAAATGCATATAAATGGTGGGTTGGGCAACAGGCCAAATACCCAAAAAAGGACTGAAACAGGTCGTTTTGTTAATTTTGTTAGTACAGTTCAAAATGTGCCGGTATAGAGTGTGGGTCACAAACAGACTGAACCGAACCGGCTCACTAGTGGTCTAATTCCGGTTGAAATCGGTCGTCCATTTTTCAGTGAACTGAATCCAAGTTCAAGGTTTTCTAATTTAGATAATATAAGTTCAAAAGAATTTGTTGCAAACTTTTATAATATGAATTTCTCATAAAAGACAGATTCCCCAAGAACCAGGTTTTTAAAAACTCCAGAACCAACAATTGAACTGAATATAGCCAGTCTAGTCTGGTCCCGGTTTTATTACGTGGTTCTGTTTTGTCTTTTCGAGCAAAACGTTGTAGTTCTGTTGAATGGACGAATATTAGACAACTCTAGTTCTACATATACTTTAATAAATAGTGACAAAAAAAGTTTGACAATCAAGCAGTCCTTCGCTGTCATTTTCATAAGATTCGGGATGGCAGAAACACATGGTGACATTATAACTCAAAAAACGGAAAATATACCGTTGGCAAGTGCTTTTTACGAAGATTGGCAATATTGGCTGCATATGACTGTAGTTCCTCATTCCCGGGTTCAATAGATAGTGCAAACTTCGAATTACTCTGTCAACAGGACTTCCACCATTAAGCATACAAACTTGATTGCAGATGATTAAAAAGAAAAAGAAAACATTACATACCAATGTATATTCATGACCACAATATATACTTGTGTCTTCTGGCAATAATAATAACTTCTCGAGGGACAAGTGCATCTGATATACAAAGGAGAACAACTATCAAGAGTTATGTTACGCAAAGCATAAGTAAATATTACTGTTTACCAAAGAAACTATAACTACTAAGCAAAAAGCAAACTAGAATTAACTAGTAACTAAAAGATACCCTGATCTTCCCTAGAATTAATAACCTAATAATTTATTAGAGCTTTTAAAGTAGCAATATCATCTTCCTTATCCTTGTTTCAACTAACAAAATACCGACTGAAGAAACACATACCGGTTGCACATGTAGATAAACATTAGGTTTAGTGTAATCTATATCCCTTTTGATTCAACAGACTAGAGATAGCAGATCTAATTAAGATCCTTGAACTTATATATTATCCCTTTTAATTCAACTGACTAGAGATAGCATATGCACACATATTATGTATAGAGTATGCATATATATAGCCTGCCAGTAGTGGTGTCCACAGCAATATAGCTGAGTCGTAAGAACCACCAACAGATTCAATACTGCAACAATATGTTCCATTTAAGGCCCAATATATCTTATCATGAATCAACAGATAAGTTTAGCATTAGTTATGAGCATATATAAGAAATTTTCAGGGAGGTAATAGAAGTAAAAAAGCTTCCCCACAGTGAAAACTGTAACCAATCAGTGAAAAACACGATATCAGTCGGGTTACCTGTTCAGGTGTTCCTTCGAATAGTTTGCCACATGATAAGCTAAATAAAGTATCACCAGTGAAAATAGCACCAGAGGCTGGAAAATAGAAGCTTATATGGCCTGCAAGCGCAGAAACAAAGTATTAACAGTTGTCCTTATTCTCCTTTCTCCGAAAGATCCTGCAGCCTCTTTCAATAATCTCAAGTTTATACAGTTAAAGATTAGCAGCTCATACAAATTAGGTTTAAATTTATAAATACAGACATGGATCACCAATCATCAACAAAAATTGATGTATAATGATCCTCAAAAATAACTTATCAATTCCGTGTAAAGGCTTTAAAAATCCCCATGAGCCATTCTCATAAAAAGTGCAAGTTGGCAGTTTTTAACTGTTTATAACAGTAATGAAGTTGCAACTTAATGTATTCTGTAATCAAGGACTCGTGGAATTCAAAGCCACTACAATGATGTAAAATTTGGCCTCTTGAGCACAGAACAAGCAAAAGGCTGAGAAAAAGGAACAGCAAGAAAGAACAAATTTGAATGAGTCTTTGTCGATGTTTAGGTTGAAAAGAATGTTATCAAAGCACATGGTGTTAAATAGTGATCGAATCTTTCTCACATAACGACACATTAAATAAAAGAAGTCCATGAGAATCTATTGAATAGCAGAGTGCAGTATACCTTTGGTATGGCCCGGGGTTGCAATGACATGCACCTCATGCCCAGCAAACATCCATGTATCACCATCATTTAAGCTGATATCAATGCCTGGAATTCTATCCTTGTCTATATCAGATCCAATTACCTGCAAGATTACAAACACGATATAGAACATAAAATAAGTATATAATTTAACAAACTCTCATAGCAGGAAATTTAATAAAATAAACTTGCCAAAATCTATCCCAATGTCGTAAAAGATGGTCACCGGACTGCAACTTCTTAATTTAAAAGTTGTGTAAGTGTATTTCAACAACAAAAGTAACCCAATTTATAAATAAAGAAGCTACAATTAGGCTTCTTAGCAACACAGAATAGGTAAGAGCAGTCATTTTAGTATTCTCCATGCAAACAAATGGGACCCCTAAGGGCACACTTACAAGGGAAATTAGTAAGCTTCACCGTAGCAGGATCGACGGCCTCTAGAAAGCTACACGGGTGTCTAGTCTTTTCCTAAATGTTAGGGCTCTGTCTACTCTTTTACCTTCCTATAGTACTCGTAATTCTATGTTGTGTACAAAAACAAGGAACTTTCTCATGAATAGAAGGTTGCATTGAGAAGCAAAAACAGAGAAATTATATGTAAATTATTCCTTAATCCTCCTATAAGTTTGTTCATTAGGAGAGTATGAGTGATCAAGAGAAGAAACAGACATTAAGAGCAATTAGAAACTCAGCAATTGTTTATATTCTAGTGTGGTTCTTAATCTTAAGCCATGGTGATTACTCGCTAGACTCGCCCTAGAGTGGACAAACATAAATGTGCTACATGAAAAACTCTTGATCTTCACTGAAAGAAGAAAGCGTCAGTATCAAAAGTTTCAGCTAGAGCAGATTCCATACTCAGGTTGAACACTGTTCTCCAGTTTAATAAGAGGAGAGAAAGGGAGTGAAAAGTAAAGAAACAAAAGAAGATTTGTTCTTGAGATTTGTTAAAGAAAGAAAGGGACAGAAGAGAGGATGATTTGTGTGTTTTTCTTCATAATGTTTCCTCCCAATATTGAGATGGTGAGGAAAGAAAGTAGATTAAAAGACACAACTACCCCTTGAATAACCTGACATCTCTCATTCCATAGTCCACCACACCAACTATTCACCATCATCTCCACCTTAAATTATTATTTCTTTTTTCTACTCTTCTATCGTCACCATCATCTTCAAATAACATTATTCAAAATGCCCAAATAGTATCATCAACGATTAATGGCCAAATTCAAGAAATCATGAACGATTATTATAAAAAGATTAAAATAGATCTCTTAATTGAAAAAGAAAAAAAACATATTATCTTTAAAATTCAATGGTGGATTGCCTAGATATACAAAACCCATATCAATCCCAATTCTTTATTTATTTTTTCTAGTAGCTGTTAAATGAGTTTGCTAGTCATTTGTAAAAGCACATGAATATTATAATAGTACATACAAAGGGCATATTGGTATGCTTGATTTTGTTTTTTCTTAGTTTACTTTACCTCTCTTTCAAACTAGAGAACATCAAAATAATATAAAGTTTATTTACTTTCATGTACTCTTCTCTACTTTACTTCACTTTTCCCTTTCAAGGAAACTAAAGAACACAGTAGAAGTCTCACATATAGCGCCACAAACATAAGGGCATCATGAACCTATAAGAATGAAGATTCTCTCACGAATGACCCTCAAATATTCCATGAAAACTGCAAAAAGCACTCAGCCTTCTCAAAGCAAAAGCACACACAAGTCCCAAAAAAAAAATAGAGAAGCATGCAAATCCCTTTATGACTGAAAAGCACAAACTTGCGATCTCGTCTCATCAAATCTAACCAATATTGATACCAACATGGCAAAACTTTGTTATTGGTTAACTAATAATAAGGATGCAGGTAGCATTCATTGCCACCACTAAGAACCAGCAACCTTTTGATATAATTTCTGTAGGCGCCTAAACTAACAGATGTTCTCTTAGGCATTTTCATTGTCAAACATTAACCCAATGTTATCCAACATCATCATTTGAATCCAAAAACAGAGAAAAACTCAGACTAAAGCAATGAATCCAAGTACATGAAAACAGCATTTACAAGAAGATTCAGAACACCACAAACGCAAAACAAGATGGAACTTTGTTTTATGTCTGAATACCTGACAACAATATGCTACAATACTAATCTAGCTTTGTTTCATTATCACCTTCCAACTCGTATCATCTTTCTCGTGTTTCCTTCTTCTACCGTTAACAACATTAACTGATGTTATCTAGTAATCTTACTAAGCAATGTCTCCTTCAACTTCCAAATTTTGCTCAGCCTCAAGCATGTGCAACTGTGCAAGCACCATGCTCACTGCTAAACCATCTTAACGAGGCAATACATTTGGAATATAGGCGAACTATTTGTTACTGTGTAATTAGTAATAACATAGAATCTACTTAACCAAAAGACTAATCTCTGGAACTCCAATTCGCTACAAATCTTATATATTTCAAATTTTCAATCAAGAATGGAAACTGAACCACCTAAGAAAGTAAACATTTTTTTTTTTTGGGTAACATGGGTTTCCGACTCGACATTGCGAGCCGACTAATCCCACGGCGACTACCCTTTTGGATAGCCCCGAGTCGGCGCAGGTGAACCTCCGTGGCCACAAGGGGATTAATTTTCTCAACTCCTACAAGACTCAACTCCTCAAGTGTACACTAAGAATTTATGGTAATTAAGTATTATGTAGCAAAAAGTTTTAACAATCAAACAGAAAAAACAATTGCACCGAAATCATATATATGACTCACCTTTGCCCCATACCTCGCTTTCAAATCCGCATTTCCACCAGTGTGATCAAAATGATGATGGGTATTTAAAATGTAGTTCAGATTTCGATTGTTCCTGCTCAACACATCTACTATTGGTAGAGATTCAGATGGATCCACCACTCCAACAGTACCAGTATCTAAATCATGCAAAAGATATGCATAATTATCCTTCAGGCACGGCACCTAAATTAAGCACGAAGAAAAAAACTTCAGTACAGAAGTATAACTGTTAAAGTCGGCAACCAAGTAAACAATAATAAAACGAAAACTCACCAACTCAATCTGCAGCGATGAAGATATCTTAGAAATGCTACACAGATGAGAAACACCAAGCTGTCGACTGACTCCTCTTATTGTTTTAAACGGAAATGAAAACATCTGCATAAACCCATACATAAGGTTTTTCCGAAGGCAGAGTTGCCTTATACCCGGCCATACGCAAACCATCTTTCTCGCCTGACACATTAATAAAAAATCAAAAACCTTGAAGTCAATCCATCACAAATCTCAATATAAAACAATAATTGACAACACACCATGTGTATTAGAATTTAGGAATATATTCCCTCTATTATATGATTGGAATCAATTTAACGATTTTCTGGTATACCCATGTTTTATAATATTTTTAAGAAAAATATCTTCGTCAGTAACCCATATTGTTGACCTAACTAAATCTAAAGGCTAAAAAAAATTAAGTTACCTGCTTTTCCCCAACATTCTCCTCAATGTTCATATTTCCTAATTCGGTTAACTCGTCTTCCCACTTTTTTCAACACGATTTCTTTTCCGCTAATCCTTTTATCCCCTCAGAGAATTTCACATTAAATTGACCTCTTAATATCAGATTAGCCACTCACTGAAAAAAATAAACAAACGCCCTAAACCTAATGCCTAAACCCTATGTCCCTAACTATAAAACAATTCGATTTTAGCATATGCTTTTCTAAAACCAGCAAAAAATGCCAAAAAGAAAGTTACCCGCTTTTCCCCAATATTCTCCTCAAAAGTCATATTTTCTAATTCTGTTAACTCGTCGCCTTTCCAGTTTTAAAAGAATTCTTCCTGATCTTTCCACTTTCTTTTTGACGTAAATTCTTTTCAGTTCAACTTTTACAGCAATGCAATTAAATTCGCCACTCGCCTAAAACAATAAAAAAACGCCCTAATCCCTAAACCTTAACTATAAAGCAATTCACTTTAACATATACCAGTGCACCCTACTTATTAAAACAACAAATATCATCGAAATTTTCTAATCAGAGAACATTGATTTTGACTTCTTAATATCAGACTAGTGACTCACTTAAAACAATCAACAATTGCCATAAACCTAAACCTACTCCCTAAACCCTAACTAGAAACAATTCAATTTTAGCATATGCTTTTCTATATCTAAAACTAGCAAAATATGCTAAAAAAAAGTTACCTGGTTTTCCCCAATATTCTCCTCAAAAGTCATATTTCCTAATTCCGTTAACACGACGTCTTTCCAATTTAAAAAAACTCTCCCAGATCTGTCCACTCTCTTTTCGACGTAAAATCTTTTCACTTCAACTTTTACACTGATCTAATCAAATCAGCCACTCACTGAAAAAAATAAAAAATAAACAAACGCGCTAATCCCTAAACCTTAACCTTAAAACAACAAATACCACCGACATTTTCGTATCGTGTATCACACACATAACACATTTCTATAAAATCCCCAAATTCACTCATCCTCGTAATAATAATAATAATAATTAAAAAAAAAAAAAAAAAAAAAAAAAAAAAAAAAAAAAACCCTAATTTCAAAAATTAAAAAATATATTCCACATTAATATTAATATAATTAAAGACAGACAATTAACATAAACATAGTATCTAATGTTATAACATCTATGATGATGATTAATTAGATAAAATGAGATATTAGTAAATATTAAAAAGTGAAAAAAAAGTGAAAGGAAAAGGGAACCTGATTAGAAGGGAGTGCAGTAGTGGTCATAATAGCGGATGGTACGAGTGATTTACAAAGTGTTTGCATTTTTATTATTTTGCTTTTTATGTAAGGAAGGAAAGAGAAAGAGTGAGTGAATTGAAATGATGAACCAAAAACGGGTATGGGTTGGGTTGGGTTGGGTTGGGTTACTTACTTGGTAGAGTGTCATGTCATGTCATGTCCACCATGTATTCCATTTTCATTGTCCACGCGTTTTCTTTTCACTTTTTTTACTACTTTTTTAAGGATATGTTTTTTATTTATTTATTTACCGGAGTACACATGCGTATAAAGCATCTACAATATATCAAATTTTAATACATTAACTATTATATTTACTTTTTTTTTATACAAAATTTTTCTTTTAAAAAAAAAAAAAAAAATCTTGTGTAACGCTAAAAAGTCCTACAATAGCTTGTTTGTGTACCCACTTGTGTCATTTCAATCTTCTATTGATGAAAATCTCGATTCATTAGAAGTTGGATAGGTAAGGAAATTTTTTGTTGAGTTACATACTTTTCTGTTAAAAAGTAATCGCAAAAATCCAAACATTTATCTATCGAGCCATGAGGTAAAATCAGCAGCGATAATTAGTTAGTTTTATGTCAAACGCTTGCTATCTACAAAGTCATCTTCCAAAAAGTCTTTGTAAAGTTTTTTGTTGCAATGCACCAAGTCATTCAAAAGGCTTATTAAATAGTGAAAATTCTTTTGTAAACCGATGCGTTAAAGTTGCTCTAACAATGAAATTTTATAGTGCTAAATAGTTATAATTGTGTTATTGTGCTTAAGTATTTCGTGTGACTAAATGTAGTGTTTCCTATTTTCGACAACGATATCAACTTTAACCGAGTCACTCATTTTTTATTAAATTTCATATTAATAAAAAATGATTAAAAAAAGTTGTAAAAGGTAATATAGCATTAAGCTTTAAAATTAAAATTTTTAAAAAAGAAAGTTGTTGACGGTCATTAAAATCATGCATGCTAAAAGTTAATATGAAATTATGAAATGTTGCAATATAAAGAGATTGGTCATTAATATAAAAAGTTTTTCAAGCACAAGGGGTATATTAACTTTTTTTCTAGTTCTCGCACCGAGCGATTTCAGTAAGACCAAAATTTGACAATTTTCTCTTTATATGTGGCAGAGATAAATGATGGCGGATTCGGCATTATAAGTTTTTAAAAGTTATTAGATGCATTTTATCAAGACGAAACGATATTTATAATACAAAACTTTTAGGCATGGTTTGTTTAATAAAATTATAGCTTTTTATGATATTTTACAAAGCACGGAAAAATCCATGTGAGTTAATGAGGACTTTTGATAATCATTCTAAATTTGCCGATGTATATTTAAATACACCAATCAAATAATGTCAACTCATTTTATCGATGTGTATTGTGAAAGTTTTTTGTGGGTCTATCAATTCTCATTTACATATAAGACGTTTGGCAGGTATAGTTTTTTGTGACATCATTTTAATTTTATATGTATTCCTTTGTCTAAAGAAAATAATGAGCATATTAAAAATCAAAAAAAGGTGTAATATATCGTAGTTTTTTAACCATTCGCAGCGGATTGTGTCGAGCTTATGACAAAGAGGCGTTGCTCGTGGTCACGATTATGGTATGGTAGTTGTAAGCTTGTAATGGGTATGCTCATGGCAAGTCGTGACGGGTGTATTTTTATTTTAGTGATTGCAGTGATTATTACGAGTTAAAAGTGAAAAGAAAGTAAGTTGATGTGGCAATAGTAATGGACCAAATGCTCTTAGAGTATTTTAGTTGATATAATATGTAACGTTGGGAGAGTATCTTTATATAACTTATACTTGTATAAATTTATCCTATAAGTTACAAATTTCATAGAGAAAATTTGAAAAACAGACACATAGAAAAAGTGTTACCAAAATCTACTATACGTGCAATTTTGGAGCAATCAAAATTAAGAATTGAGCGCCTAGCTTAAGATCAAGACAAGTGTAATTTAATCAAACTAAGATTGAGGCATGTGGATCTAAGAGCGCAAAATGTTTGAGCGCCTAAACTTTTGCGCGCCACATTTAATTAAAAGAGAGGACACATTATGCACGGAGCGCAAAAACTCCTTGATCGCCTCATTTTTTTCGCGCCTAAGCTAATTAAAAGATATGAAAATTAATTAAAAGAGAGGACAATAAAGTGACACGTATGCAAGGAACGCAAAAACTCCTTGATCGCCTCATTTTTTGCATGCCTCACCTGGAGGCGAGAAAACTCTTTGATCGCCCCACCATTTGCACTCCATCACCAATAATTTCATTTATTTATTTATTTTGGTGTACATAATTTGTAAGTTTAATTTTTAAGATAATGTATGGATCTAAAAAATCTGCATTGTTAGTGCAAAAAGTGTGAATGGGTTGAAGGTGGGTTTAGTCGGGTGCGGTCTGTCCTTGATGGGCCATCCGCTGTAGAAGTTATGTACTAATTCAAGTAGAGGATGATGTATCATGCACAAATGAAGGTACACCGTTACCCTTACTGTAGGGACGGACCCCATAATTAAGCTCCGGCGTGAGAGTAAGTAATCATATTGTCAGAGAAATATCTGTGTGATGTGAGGAGTGAGAAAGTCATACCTCGAAAGTGTGAATTGAGGTTTCCTTTTATAGGTAGTGAAAATATTATGGTTTCCTAATATTTAGCATATTGCTGCAGTGGCCGGAGTGGGACCCTTGTCGGGCAAGGATCTGCAGCTTAATCTATGTTTGTGGACGTAGGTGGATTTCCGGACCGAGGTCCGGTCCGCGAGTGTACTTCGGGAGTGCCGCTTATGTGTATCCTAGTTTGTCCGGATTGTGCCATGCTCGTGACATGGGCTTTAGTTATGTTTAGTTATGTTTGGCTCATTGGGCCGGAGCCCAATTTACTTATAGGGCCGGAGACCAATTTGCTTGTAAGGCCGGAGCCCAGTTCGTGTGGGATAGTCCAGGCCTAGTAAGCCTGCTATCCGTACTATATGTCATCAAGTCCCCCAGTCTAGTGCGTTCATTGCTCGCATGCTTTGGTAGCGTACGGTGAATGTTTCTAGACTAGATTGTTGGTTCTCCGTTCCTGGCTTGAGTCTTTTATGGTGCGGATCTTTTCTTGCCAGCGGATAGGATTGTGGGGGGAACGTGGACCGTTGTGGTCGTTTTATTTTCTGACTTGATTTGACCGCTTGAGTCTTTCTTAGTTGTCATCCTTATCTTTTTACCGTTTAATCTTGGCCGTTTGTTGGAGCGCTTATCGACACGCGTCCTTTGATTAGCACATCTTTGATTAAATGTACCGCATGTATAAATAGTGTCTTTTTCACTGTTCATTTTTTCTTTTTATTTTAATCTGCGGCCATCGTAACTTTTCTGATTTTTCTGCTTCTTCTTCGTTTTTACCTTCTTTAACTCAAAGGGGTCGTCGTCATAATGGTTGAATTTTGGAATTGTAAATGCAACCTTTCCCAAGATGCTTTTGAAAAGGTATTACGCTACTGCCATATTCCGTCGGAAGTACGACCGGTCCGACCAGACAAGGATGCTCTTATTCTTTTTCCCCCGGAGGGGAAAATAGGCGTCTACACTCGTTTGTCTGATTATGCGCAGTATCATCTACCGCTGACTAAGTTTTTTGTTAGTATCCTAACACATTACAGGATTAACGTTTCTCAACTTAATCCTCTTGGTGCGACTAGGGTGTCTCACTTCGAGATTCTTTGCCGTGTTTGTGGCATTCAATCATCTGTCTCGTTGTTCTGATGTTTTTATGTAAAGAACAAGAAAAATGGTTGGTTATCGTTTGGCAAGCGTTCCGAAAATGTGTGTTATACGAAGGCGCCTGATTCGTTGAAAAATTGGCAGGAGCGCTTCTTTTGGGTTGACAGCTTTGCTTGTCCTGCTATCTTTCCTCACTATGCTGCACAAATTGTGCCCTAGGATAGGGTGCCAGAAGTTGGTGATTATAGTGCTAATGATGTTGCTTCCTTGGTTGCTAACCGAGCTCCGTTCGTGAAGTTTCCGGGCCGTTCCTTTGCTGGGTTGGGCTGAGTCGCTATTACTCATTGAATGAGAATTCTTATCCTGTCTATTATCAAAATAACCAAGGTAGACGCGGTATTTCTTTTTTTCTTCTCTTTATTGTTGTTGTACTTTTATATTTGCTCATTTTTCCGCTTTGTTACCTTTTGTCTATGGTCAGAGGTGAACCCGATGGCTTTACTAAGGCTGAAGGATCCCGCTTCTGAGGTTGTAATTGGCGAGAGGCCTCTTCTCAGCGGAGAGCCCAAAATTTTGGATTTTGCCATTAGTAGATTGGTTCCTCTTTATCCAATTAACCCCGCTGCCCCTAACGACCAGCTATCTGATGAAGTTAATGCGCTGTTTGGCATGGATAGTGAGGGTGGGACCAAGCCGAGTACTCCAGTTATGGGCGAGGGTAATACGAAGCCAAGTAATGTTAATGCTGGCTCTGATTATCGTGTTGATGAATCGTCGGGTAATTCTGGTCATTATAGGGGAAGAGGAAAATGTCTGACACATCCCTGGGTGTTGGTTAGTCACCTTGTTCGTTGAAGAGGTCAAGAGTAAGTAGCGATGTTGCTACCGGGCCAACTATTTTGAGTAAGTCTTTGCCCGACCTTCAAGATTTGTTAAATAGGAGTATGTTGAACTGTGAACGTGGATTTGACCCTCTACCTTCTGTTCCTTTTGTTTCTTCTTTCGTGTTAGCGACGCCGGAGCATGATGCCGATGTGTTGGCAGAAGTTGACCCATTGGAGAGGTTTGTCATTTCCCTGAGTTCTTCTTCCTCTTCCAGTGATTGCAGTACTGAAGTTAATTATTTTGTTAGATCAACGACCCCAACATCTGGTGCAGGGACTACGGTTGTTCCGCCTGTTAGTACTTCCCCTTTTGTAAAGAAGAAAGAGAAGGCTTGTGTGGACATCTTTGGGCGGATCCGTAGTGTTTCGGGTATTAACCCTTGTCATGCGTCGAAGATTTATATTCTGGATTGGAACGTTACTTCTGGATCCCTTTTGGATAGTGCTTTTGAGTGTCGTGAGTTAGCTGATTTTTGTACTCCTATTGGGGCCTTCACGAATATCCGTAATATGGCCATTGATCGCTTCTTGTCATAATTTAATGTGAATACTGCCTGTCAGACCGCATTTTGTAGTGTATTACGGTACCGGGTGGAGCGTCTTTTTCTTAAAGAACGCAAGTTTTCCGTTGTTCAAGATCAGAAGGATGCCTTGTTGCATGCCAAGGATGAGGAGATTGTGAGGCTTAAATTAGAAGCCTTATCGTCAACAGATGCAGCTGCGGAAGTGGAGCGTCTTCGCTCTTTGCTAAAGTCTATCAAGAGTGCTCATGCGACTGAGTTGTCGTCTTTAAAGGAGCAGTCTTCCAAGCGTGAAGCAGAACTCCTCTCTTTTCGGGGCTTCAGTCATCTCTTGTTGATTCACATCGTTTAAATGAGAGTCTTCGTTGTCAGGTACTTGTTTTGTTATTGTTGACTATTTCTTTTTCAATCTCCCTTTATTCTCCTAATATGTATTTCCTTCCCTTCTCTCCCCCCTTTTTTAGATGCAAGCGTTGCAGGTCGAGGTGAGGGAGGAGTGCATAAAGGCACAGGATGTCCAGTTGAGGAGCATTACTGATAACTTGATCGCTCAAGAATCTCGTCTTGCCGAAGCAGCTGTTAGTGTTAACGAGGAGTTGCATCCTGGCTTCCTTACAATTATGTCCGGTATTCGGTGGATATTATCGTATGGCTTGAGGTTGTTCCTAGCCAAGTGTCTCTACTCTCCGGAGTAATTTGGGTCTTTGCAGACGTTGTTATCTCGCTCGTATCTGTATGGAGCACAGGATGGTTTGGTTGCCGGTATTGAGCATGACAAATCGGGTACGCAGTTTGTCAAGGCTGATTTTGAGCATGGCAAATCAGACCTTGATGCCTACAGGCCTTTTGCCAAGGCTGATTTTGACTCTGCTTATGCTGCCTTCCGGAGCCTTGAGTTTCCTTTGCTAGCTAGCTTGTCATCTCATAATGATTCTTCCATTGGGAGTATTATGTCCTTACGTCGTCTTGATGATCAGTTTTCAAAGCAGCTTGATATGATCGGGTTACAACCTTATGTCGGACAGCTTACCGTCCCTTTGTGCGGAGCAGTGGGTAGCTTAGCGGCTGGCGAGACTGTCTTATCTTCTGCCTTGGATTTTGTTCGTGGGAGGGCAGAAAAAGCCAGGAGCTTTGTGTCCGCCGGTCAGCCTGTTGTTGGCAATATCTTTACTTCCTTGGCAGAGTCTACCGCTGCTGAGTTTTTATCCGACTTAGATGTTATTCCTTCGGATAAACCAGCCGACCGTTCCGGTTTCTGCTCCTAATTTGTTAGTGGATGATTATGACGTATCGGGCAACAGTGGTTTTCTTTCTTCAATGCAAGACTCTTTTGAGAAAGATGATCCATCCATGTCGGAGCATGGTGATTCATAATAGCTTGTTTTGCGCCGCGATCGTATGTGGTCTTTTAAAGCGGTTTTAATGTATTTGAACCTTGGTTTGTTTAGTGTTTAAACATGTTTGTATATGATATTTTACCTTGTTCATGTATTATGCGTTCTACGTTTTTGCATTTGTCATGATTGCTCATGGTTCAGCTTGTATGAACGTCTTTATTTGTGCTAAAGTTACGTCTAACTTTTATGCGTCTTTGTTGCACTTGATCGTTTTTGTGCTTTGCTAGTATTAAAATACGTACGGATACGTAGTTTATTTTTAGTCTTAACTGGATACTTGTGGGTTATCCTCCCGGTAATGGGTTTGCAATCCCTCTTATGTACATGCGGTTTAGTTATAAGGTTCCGCACCCTTTTAGTTATACGGAATAACGTTTTTTTGGGACATACCTTTTGTGTGCGCGTCTTACTCACATTTGTTATACGGAATAACATGAATTATTTATAAAAGAATGTTTGAAAAAGAAATTAAGCTTGGCGGAGGTAGCTAATCTCCGCTTTACTTTATTGAAAGTGTAATAAAATAGTATAGTCATATGATCATTAGTACAAATTTCTATTGTCCGTCGGAACGGATACTTGATTTTTGTTTACAATTCTAACACTTTATGGGTTTTCCCCAATTGTTATATTTTTGCGGATCCTGAGCTCCGGCTTGGAATATCGGATTTTATGCCTTTTTGGGAAGTACTTCCGCTCTGTGCCTTTTGGTCTTCGTAGTTTGCGATTGTGTTTCATTCCACGTTCTAGTTAATTGAGCAAGCCAACCTCCACGTAACTTTGTGCTCCAGAAACAAGTTGGAGATGTTCCGGCGACCGAGGGCCGCATGGTCTGGCGAGGTATCTTTTACCTGCAACTAGCGGCTTTGGATCCACTTTAGTCAACAATGATGGTGAGGATACCATTCGTCCTTCATTGCCTGTGGCAGGAGGTGAGGATTTGATAGTCGAGGGTCATATTTAGGAAATGAATCGCTCACAACCTTTCTTTTGCATCCTTCCTCATCGGCGTACGCTCCTTTCCCCATTTATCTTTTCCTCCCGTCCTTCGTGACCTCACGCCTTATGCGGCTGTTACGCCTTTTCAACTGTAAAACCATTCCTGTTCTTGACCACTCGGACATTCAACGTGAACCTTGATGGTCACGGGGTAGCCGTTGTTCGCGTGTTATTCGAGAGCAAGAATTTCTGCCTCGGACCACGTTGGCCAGGCAGGATATTTTATGGCCTGGGCCGGTGGTTCTAGGAACGATCATGTTGGTAGGCAGAGAGTCGTCATATTGAGACGCCCTTCAGCACAAAAACGGTTTGAAGCCTACCATTTTGGGCGAAGGAGCGCCCTGATGTGGAAGGGGTTAAGGCTTGAGTGACTGGGTTCCGTGGAGCCTTATTCTTTGTCGCTATTAGTCGTCATTTAAGAGCGACTAGTTTTTATTAGCAGTCATTTAAGAACGTAGTCTTGACCATTTTTGTAACCACCTTCTGCTTTCGGCGTTGCTTTTAAGCTTGTGTGCTTTTTGCATAAGTTGATTAAGTAGGCTTCTTAAGGTGTTGGGGATACACATAAGTGTATTATGCTTCGTTTCTTTACTACTATAGTTTTATGTTATTTTGGATGGTGTGTTTTGCTTTTCCACTCTTCCTGTGGTCGTCTCTTTATAGTAGGACATTTTTATGCTTCATCACGTGTTAGTAGTTATTTCTTGCGATGACTCAGCCTGTTGGCACGTGCTGAGTTCTATAGTCTAAGTACCTCCTAGTCTTTTAGTCGCGACGCAGAGTGTACTTTTTCTATTCTTCTAATACCTTGGGAAGGCACATTTTCTCTTCTAGATCTGTGTCTGGATAGTCCGCGAGTTACCCCTCCGGGAGAACTGCGATCAGCGGAGTGAGGTGACTATTTTTTCGAGGCGTTAGCGTTGTGATCTTCCCGTTGTCAGGGTTTGTATTGTAGTGCGGGTTTTTCCTTATGCCGGAGGCTGCCACTCCGCACCCCGACCTTTGATGGCTTGTTCGGTCAGCGTCTAGCGTCAGACTACTAATTTTTTTACCATTTTCCTTGGTTTGCGCGCCCTTTTGGCATTTTTCAGGGTCGGTTGGGGTGTTGCACTCAGTTCCGGGATTATGCCGTGCGTTTCTTTATGAACTGCGCTTCCTTTTGCTCGTGGTTGTGGATTTCTTCTCCATTTTCGTTGAGTTTCTTCGCTTTTGTGGGGTTGTGTTGTTGGACCAGGTCCCGTCCGGCCCGTAAGGTGAGGTTTTAAACATGTGACTTCGAATGGGTGCATTCGAACGTTATATTCGTTCTACCACTTGAGAGATATCTAGGTAGCCCGTTGGGCCCGCACTTCTGTCACATCGTTTGATGTGGTCTTGCGTACGTGGTTTTTCGGCTACCGGACTTGCGAATCGGGTGGATCGATCTTTCCACGTTCCGGCCGTTTGCCTGACTTCTCTGTCAGCGAATGTGTCACTGCTCTTTTTGAGTTCAAGCATGGTCCCCCTAGGCCACGGACCACACTTACTCCTTGCGTTCATCCCTTCCGTGGGATGCCGTGTTAGTTGTTGACGTAAATGTACATGCTTTTCGCGTATCGTGGTATGCTTTAGCTTCATCTTTACTAGTGTGCTTGGTTCAGGACGTTGTCCGTTTGTTTTGCAATTCGAACGCAGTTACCTGTCCTCAGATTTTATATTTATTTGTCCATCTTCGGGATCCTTTCGGGGCGCCTTTCTTTGATGAGCTCCCTCACTCGAGTCAGTAGATGACCATTGGTTGCGATCGTTATCAGGCCCCTGGAGGCTCGTGCCCGACACAAATTTTCTTTGACCTTTTAATTTTCTGCCCTTCTCCTTTGTCTTCCGCAAGGCGGATATCATCACGGGGAGGGCGTTGCCGAGGTGATTGCTCGTGGTGAGTATTTTTAAGAACGCAGTTATGCGTTGGGTCCCATGGATGGCGCCAACTTGTTAGTGCAAAAAGTATGAATGGGTTGAAGTTGGGTTTAGTCGGGTGCGGTCCATCCTTGATGGCCCGTCCGCTGTAGAAGTTATGCACTAATTCAAGTAAAGGATGATGTTTCCTGCACAAATGAAGGTAAACCGTTAGCCTTACCGTGGGGACAGACCCCACGATTAGGTTCCTAAGTGAGATTAAGTACTCATGTTGTCAGAGAAATATCTGTGTGATGTGATGAGTGAAAAAGTCATACCTAGAAAGTATGAATTGAGGTTTCCTTTTATAGGTAGTGGAAATATTAGGGTTTCCTAATATTTCGCATATTACTGAAGTGGCCGGAGTGGGACCCTTGTCGGGCAAGGATCCGCAGCTTAATCGATGTTTGTGGACGTAGGTGGATTTCCGGACCGGGGTCCGGTCCGCGAGCGTACTTCGGGAGTACCGCTCGTGTGTGTCCTAGTTTGTCCGGATTGTGCCATGCTCGTGACATGGGCTTTAGTTATATTTAGTTCTGTTTGGCTCATTGGGCCGAAGCCCAGTTTACTTATAGGGTCGGAGCCCAATTTGCTTGTAAGGCCGGAGCCCAGTTCGTGTGGGATAGTCCAGGCCCAGTAACCCTGCTATCCGTACTATACGTCATCATGCATCTTATCTAAAATAACTACTTTTTATCTATAAAATTTACTCTTTATCCAATAAAAAATACTGTAAACTTGTATAAATAATAGATATGGTGATCATAAAAAAAAATAATACACTCTAGAAATCCTCCAATTGTATATCCCTTTTAATTTTTAAAAATGTCGGAAAACATACCCTTCGACCTTCAAATTGATATCATGAATAGACTTCCTGTTAAGTCTTTACTGTAGTTTTGTAGTGTGTAAAATAAATGAAAGTCTTTTTTTTTTTGGATAAAGGGTGTTACCTCGGTAAATATATAACCAAAAAATAATGTTAAGTACAAATGAAATGTGGCAGAGTTACCACATTAACCTCAAGCAAAAAGCTTGATAAACTAGTGTTTATGACAGGCCATAAACACAACAAACCTAGCTATATTACAAATCACCTAACTAGGTATGATAACAAGAATAATCATGTAGCAAGTGAACATCCCGCATCCACCCAGAAGCACGGAGGGAGTAAAACGACCTAGGTAAGTTTGCCTCCTTAAAAACCCTTTCCAAGAAAAAACCCATTGGGAAAACCTTTGAGTAGGGAAAAAGAGTACAACCCTTACCTGACACTCCCCTCATAAATAAGACAAGCACTTGGAATCTTCCATTGATCTAAAAGTAGGCGAGACCGAGGGGTTATCTTCTTGAATTTGAAGGTAACCAGCTTCAACCGAACGGTAGAGACAATTACTTGAATCACTTGAGCAACTGTAGACTTCTTCTGCTTGAAAAGTCTAGAATTGCGTTCCATCCATAAGTAATAAGTAGTAGCAGCAAGTAATAACCGAGATATAATGCTAATAACCGAACACCCCTTGGAAATAGGAATGAGGAACGTAGTAGCAGTAACCAATGTAGGCGGGACAACATCCATACCAGATAGACCCCGAACCTGAAACCAAACCTGCAAAGAAAACTGGCACTCAAAAAACAAGTGAGAGTGAGAGTCAGGAACCGCATCACATAATTGGCATCTAAGAAGGTTTAAGTCAACATTAGGACCAACATCCGTTTGCCGCAACCTATCTTGTGGCTTTAACTTCTGCTTGAGAACAAGCCACAAATGTATAGCATGACGTGGAATACAATGAGGAAACCACGGAATATGAAACCAATCAACCACATCAGCCCTTAATCGAAGAGAATTCCAAGCTGACGCAAGTGAAAAAGGTCCTAAGATGCCATCTAAATCACGCCATAATAAACCAACATCAGTATCATCAATAAGATTTAAGACCAGAAGATTAACTAGGTCCAAAAACCTAGAAGACCAATCAGGAGGCCATCGCCAAGTACCATTATCAATCACATCACTAACCGAATCAGATAAGCTTAAACCAACCCTAACAATATCTCTTGCAGTAAGCATGTCTCGAATTGGGCTTAAATAAATGAAAGTGCTCGATAGACTGTTCCAACTTCATCCGTCGTTACAGTTTTCGTGAGACAGATACTTGTTTTTTCAGTTTAACCTATAAGCAAGGTAATTTAGGTTTTATGTTTTCGGTAGATGATAATTTAGCCTTCACGCCTCTGCTTTCAAATTTAAATCTTCAATGACTTACGCCAATTGCTACTTTTGAAGGTGTCCGATGCTTTTCATATAGTTCTAATATGATGTTTGTTCTTTGGAACCCATCAATAAGAAAATTTATGGGAATATTTGTCCCTAATTTCATGAGTCAAGATTAAAAAATGGTCTTTGGTTTTGGTGTCCGTTCCGAAAATTTAGACCCAACCATTTTAAAGACTAATTTCCCGTTTTCTGGTCAAGGACCATGGTATGTGTTAGTGTATACATTCAGCTCAAATAATTGGAGCAATCTTGAGAATTACCGTTTGCTCCGTGAATCAATCGAAATAAAACGGTCAGGTCAAGCAGTTGTTGGTCGTAAAATGTTTTGGGCCGGTTCTGAAAGGTCCGTTAATGATGATGGTATTTCGTATAAAAGTTACATGCTTGTTTAATTTGATTTGATTACTCACCAATTTCAAGTAGTAGACATACCTGAAGAGATAAGAGTCGGGATTCCAGTTCCATTCTATATTTCCCAGCTAGGAAACTCTCTCGTAATTTCAGGAAGTTTGATTTTAGATGAGATCCGAGTTACTTGTGCATGGGTGTTAAAAGTTAATGGTGGTTGTGTAACATCATTTAGAATGCCATTCAACATTCATTCCGAGTTGAGCATGGGCTAAAATTACTTGGATTTTGTAAGAATGAAGAACCAATAGTTGAAGCTAATAGCAGCCAACAGATAGCTCACTCACTACAAGTGTAGAAGCCAACTTTTGAGGTCTTTCAAAATGTGGGTATTGAAGCAAATGGTGATTCATTTTTCATTAGCCCATACAAAGAATCTCTAATTCTTCTTACTTGATGAGGCGAAAAGTGTTACGCTTTTAAGGGGTCATTTAAGCCCTAAGTCGCGATAATATGATCAAATATTGCCTTAAATCGTTCCTTTTGTCATTTTAGGTACTTTGGAGGAGAATTCTGGAAAAGGAAGCATGTTGGACATTTTTGGAGCAAAAAGGTAAAGAAAGCGACAAAGTCAAGAACTCATGTTGGAACAGTACCTGACGGCGTCACCCTTAAAGACAAGATGTGGAAAATTAATTACACTTGACGCGCCAGAAGTTTTTTAAAGATTTATAAC
The DNA here is from genome assembly GCA_030686995.1 of Artemisia argyi. NCBI lineage: Eukaryota > Viridiplantae > Streptophyta > Magnoliopsida > Asterales > Asteraceae > Artemisia > Artemisia argyi. Next base: position 143,186,251 of record CM060686.1, read on the forward strand.
GTGACGGCGTCACGTGTTATCACAAGGCATGATGGCCTAGATTGCTCACAAGGGGACGGCGTTAAGATTATTGGATTGGACGACAAGTAACCCTAATGACGGCGAGAAAAGGTAACGCCGTCAGACCTGTAAATCTATATATAGTTTTGGATTTTTTATTCATAAGAGAGAGAACTTTTGGTAGGGAACTTTGGGTACGAACTCTAGTCGACTTTTGCAGCTATTTTGGGGTTTCAAACCCTCTTTTCTTCCATGTTCAATTGAAGATAAGTTATCCTTTAATCATTCAATATGTATATGTGTTGTTTGATTATAGGGAAAATTACCAAAATGGACCGCTGCCCTTTGGTCTAGGCATAATTAGCCCGTTTTAGCCCAGGTTGCCCTGATCAACTTTCGTATAGCCAACCGAAAGATGACAAGTGTCCTCAAGTTGCCCAAAATACAAAAAAGTTGCCCAAAATACAAAAAAGTTGCCCCGACGTGGCACTCTGTAGTTGGCTATACGAAAGTTGCCTAGGGCAACCCGGGCTAAAACGTGAATTTTTCAAAAAAGGGCTAAATATGCCTAGACGCAGGGCAACCAGGCTATTTTACTAATTATCCCTTGATAATATCGTATGCTTTTCTTTCTTTTAACATGTTAGCTTAGACTTGTGTTTGCTTAAATCTAATGAAACCTAGTTATTTATTATTGATTGTTGGTTTGTCATTAATTGTTTTGGGTGATTGACTTTTCGCGTTAGGCTTAAGAAAACTGGCTAATCTCCTATATGATAACATGCTTGAACGTCTTAAGAAATGTAATTGGATGTGTACTACGAGTTTAATGGTTGTATTAAATGCATAAGTGACTATTAATGATGCCATGGTTAGGATACTAAACGTGTCGCCATAGGAAGAGGTAGAAGCTTATAGAGTTGGGGAAGATCGTACACAGCCCCACGAATGGTATTAAGGAATGCAACCCATCATCCATGCAATTGTGACAAACCAATTAATCAATAAAAGATAACTAGGGAGTAGTGAAATCTAAGTAAACACGCTTTCCCATATCTGCAGTTTTCTCAATTTATTTTCTGTCATTTATTTTTATTGTTTTAGTAGTTACTTGGGTTAGTTGACTAGCAACTAATTCCGCCCACTCTTCCAATACCCGAGATATTTTATTTGCTTTCCTTAAAAATATAAAAATATAAAAAGAATCATCCCTCACCTCTAGACCTAGTTAGATTAGTTTCAATCCTAACGAACACTATTCCCCGAGAGAACGATCAATCCCCCCGTACTTGCCACTTCACTATTGATCCGCGGTTTTGCAACCTTGCAAAAGGTTTTACCTCTCGAGGGATCTCAAGAAGCTTGCAATCCACACCAGGCAGTGTACCTGACCGATGTAGTATAGTGTAGTGGCAAGTACCGGGGGATTGATCGTTCTACTTGGGGAATAGTGTTCGTTAGGATTGAAACTTAATCTAACTAAGTCTAGAGGTGAGGGATGATTCTTTTTGTATTTTTATATTTTATGGAAAGCAAGTAAAAATCTTGGGTATTGGAAGAGTGGGCGGAATTAGTTGCTAGTCAACTAACCCAAATAACTACAAATGCAAGAAAAATAAAATAACAAGAAAATAAAATGTGAGAAAAACCTTATATGGAGAGAAACGTGTTTACTTAGATTTCACTACTCCCTAGCTATCTTTCATTAATTGATTAGTTTGTTACAATTGCGTGGATGACGAATTATATCCCTTAACACCATTCGTGGGGCCGTGTATGATCTTCCCCAACTCTATAAGCTTCTACATCTTCATATGTAGAGCCGAAAACTAGCTCCTAACATAGCCTCCTTAGTAGTCACTTATGCATTAAATATAACCATTAAAATCGTAGTACACATCCGATTCATGTTTCTTAAGACGTTCAAGCATGTTACCAATTGGAGATTAGCCAGTTTTCTTAAGCCTAACATCGAATCATTCATCCAACAACAATTAATAACAAACAATCAATCAATAATCAATAGCTAGGTTTCATTACATATAAGCAAACACAAATAAACCTAGCCTAGCATGTTAATGTAAAGACAAACTTAAGGTAGAATCAAACAACACATAGACATATTGAATGATTATTGGAAGACTTATCTTTAATTAATCATGGATGAAAGAAGGGTTTGAAACCCTTACAAAAAGGCTAAAATTCGTCATAGGGTTTATGGTGAAGTTCCTCCAAAAGTTCTCTCCTTAATGAATGAAAATTAGAAAACTATATATAGAGATTACATTCTGACGGCGTCATGTTATACATGTGACGCCCGTCAACTCGCCGCCAATGCTTCTCTCGGATTGCCTAGATCCAGATCTGACGCCGTCCTTTTATATTCTTCACTAGCCGTTACCTTATAAATTGTACATAACGGCCTAGGCGTCACAAAGGGTGACGCCGTCACTTTTTAAATCCAAAAAACCTTTTGGCGCGTCTCGTGTAAACTTCATATCCATGTCTTTGCCAACACGTGATGCCGTCACCTATAGAACGTGACGCCGTCAGGTACTGTTTCCAGCTAGATTTTGGAGACTTTGTCGTTTTCTTCACTTTTCGCTCCAAAAACGTCCAAAATGCTACATTGTTAGCATTAGAAGTGTTGATCATTTATGTAATCAAAGGGAGATCTCAATGATCGTCCCTTAGGGGGAGATTGTTAGCATTAAAAGTGACGATCATTATTGAGTCTAACAGTTAGTTAAATATATTCATGTAATAGTTAGTAAATGCTAGTTTATTAAGTTTATGTGTATTATTCATGCTTGTATAAAGTCTAAGGGCTAGTTATGTAATATGGTCAAAGATATGTGAAGCCCTAGACTACAAGTATAAATACCCATGTAAGGCCTCATTTAGAGGTTGGTTCTCTTGGTAATATCAAAGTTATTCATTTCACACACAAGAGTTCCCAATCCTCTCTCTTCTCTCTATCTCTCTCTCTCTACTTATCTCTTCTATTTTCAATATAACTTGTGCTAGATATTCGAAGCAAGGGTCCTAACAAGTGGTATCAAGAGCCTAACAATGATTTAGGAGGGTTGAAAGTTTTTTGGTTCGTATCTTTTGAGCTTTTTATCACGTTTTTACTATCAAAAGTTCTTACTTTTCTTGTTTTTCTTGGTTTTTAACATTTTTTTTATTACAAACTAGTGTTATAAACCTTTTCTAACAAGAAAGTTTTAACCTTTTTGAAAATTTCAAGCTTAAAAATTCGAATTGGTTTTTGTACTTGTTTTCTAGATCTCGAAAAAGTTTCATAAAATTCATCAAGTTTTGAACTTTCTTCAAGTTTTGGTGTTTTTTAGCTTAGAAGTACAAGAATCTTGGATTAAAAACTTTATTTGGGTGTGCTTTAAGTGAAATAAAAAATCTGCCATAATTTCGAAATCCCAAGTACTAGATTTCGAAATCTTTGACAAGTTTTCGAGAACACAAGAAAAGGCTCCGTTCGTGCTCACCGTTGGATACTCGGTATTTTCTCTCTTGTATAAGAAAGAAATTACTTCGACTTTCGGGCTAAATTTCGAAATTGTATAATTTCGAAATTTCTTGTGAAATTGGGTTTTCGAAAAAGTCATAATTTTCGAGAACATCAGATTTATCGAGAACTTCATAGTTTTTCGAGAACTTCTGATATTATCGAGATCTTGCAATTTATCGAGAACTTTCCATTTTTTCGAGAACTTCAGAGATTTTCGAGAACTTCAGATATTATCGAGATCTTGGAATTTATCGAGAATTTTCAATTTTTTCGAGAACTTCAGAGATTATCGAGAACTTCAGATTTTATCGAGAATTTCAATTTTTTCGAGAACTTCAGAGATTATCGAGAACTTCAGATTTTATCGAGAATTTCAATTTTTTCGAGAACTTCAGAGATTATCGAGAACTTCAGAGTTTTTCGAGAATTTTGACAAAAAGTGAGGTTTTTGACGACCAAACTTCAAACGGCCATAACTTTTGAACCGTAACTCCGCTTTCGACTAACTCAACTCCTATTTCGTTGGAAAGATCCATTCATCTACACAAGCTATCCTATCAATTTCAAAAAAAAAAAAAAAAAAAAAAAAAAAAAAAAAAAAAAAAAAAAAAAAGAGTTTTTTGGCGGGAAAATTTGAGTAAAATTTATTTTTCACACGAGACTTAACATTCAATTTTTACGCGAGATTCAAATTTTGGTAAAAGGTTGAAAATTTTGGCCCGAAATTCAAATTTTTAGGCCAAAATTCAAATTTTTTCGGCACATTTTGGCGTAAAAATTTTCAAAACTCAAATTTTTCTGGTATCTTTAGAATTGTATTTCTTTGTGTTTTTCAAATTTTGAGAAAGAAAATTTTCGTATTCATTTTTTGGAGGGAAAATTTGAAATCAATAATTCAACCGAGAACGTTTTTCAAAATTCACCAAAAACATCTAATCTTCTACAACAACCTTTGTTATCTTAAAAGATCCTAAGGTCAACTTTATCACACATCGCTTAACAATGGAAATGAAAATGCAAATCCAAGAGAGAGATTCAAAGAAAGCGTTTACAGTGTTCAAGTCATATGTAGGGAAGGTCATCAATACTTATGGCTTAGAAATAAGTTTCGATGAGGCATTTGAATACTACGTCAGAGACCGATTTCATCATTTCAAAGAAGAACTCATCCAAAACCTGAATCAACTTGAAAAGCATTTTAATGAAGAAGAACTTCATACGCATAAATGCAAAGAATCTCTTAAAGTCATCCAAACTCAGTTTCAGAGAATATTTAACCCTTGGATAATGAACCAGACAGTGTTTATCGATGCGTTTTATAGAAAATTTTGGGTAAGCTATTCTACCTTCAGAACTCAATGCATAAATCAAATGGATGAACTCGAAAAGATACTTGATGCTGAGTTAAATGAAATTGAGAAGCTGAAACGGGAAAGAGAGCAGATTGAAAAGGATATGCAGTTAAAAGAAAGAGAGCTAATTGAAAGAGAGATGCAGTTAACGGAAAAAGAGGTGATTGAGAAAGAGACAAAGAAAGATTTTCAAACAGAAGAGGAAACGGTCAATGAGGGTGATGCATCAGATGATAGTTTGGTTTTCACGGGAAGTGATTCATCTTCAGAACAGCAGGTTGAAAGCAGCAGTCCTAGCTATGATTCAGATACTGATGGTACACAAAAGAATGAAGCTGTTTGGGACACCGAAGATGATCATATCAGACCTTCATCAGATACAGAGATATTGGCTACGGTACAACATTCACATGCTCATGATAATGTTGATATATTTGAGAATATGTTTGTTCATGATCAGACACATCCTGCGCATCCTGAGTCTATTAGTGACACTTATGTGGTGGAACAAAATGATAGTAATATCACTTTTGATACTCCAGATATGGATCCTAATAGAGGTGAGCCTGCCCAGGATGGATCTTCTTATGAACAAGATCGTGCCTTATTTGCATCATTGATCAATAATTTCAAACATGAACTTGAAAAGTGCAAAGAGGACAATCGCAAAGCTAAGCAAACGAATGTCTTATTGACACAAGAGCTAGAAAGATTTAAAGAAATGGAAAAAGGTTTTCAAAATGTAACAAAAAGAAAAACTGAACTCGAATTTGAAAACTCAAACCTTAAATCTCAAGCTCAAAAGTGTGAAATGTATGGAGAGTCTGTTAAACCACTTTTAAAAAGAAATGAAGAACTTGAAGTTGGTTATAGAGAAGCTGTTCTTCGTGAAAAACGTTCCATTCAAAATTTGGATACTCAAATGGTTGTTAACAACAGAAAGGTTCAAGCGCTTTTAAAAGAGAACAATGAGTTAAAAAGTGAAAATTCAAAGCTTCAGAAAACCACATCAAATTTTGAGATTGTAAACACAAAACTTGAGAATGAAAACCAAGAGTTTTTGAAACGAACAAACGATCTTGAAAACAAACTTCGAAAATTGGGACAGACTTCTCAGACATTCAACATGCTGCCTACTAAAGATGAGGAGGTTGAGAAACAAACATCTGGAATTGGTTTTGAAAATAGTGCTCAGTTGGAAAATGGAAAACCGTGTGTTTTAAACAAAGTTAAAAAACTGACACCTATTTTGTACAACGCTGATGATATGGGAAAAGAATTGTCAGATGATCTTTTGTTTGAGTCTCAAGATATTTTAAAATCTGAAGAGGAAAAACGTTTGAAAGTAAAACAAACAAAAAACCCACTCTCGTATCACGGCTTTGTGTATGGTGGTCTACAATTGACAGATTTTCCAAAAGCACATTTCAAAAGAAAAGACACAAATGTGAAAAGATTTTTCAAAGAAGCTCAACTTGCTACTTATGATGCTACGTTATGGCAAAATAAAGCAAGGAAACAATTTTGTAATCTTAAACATCACATTGAGCATACGTTAAAAGCCATTTGGTTTAAGCAAGTAAACATCGATAACAGCGTTTGGTCTACTCCTCTTTCGTCAGATGTACGCCTTAAGATTGAAGTCCAAAAGATTTTGAAAGATGAGATTGAACCTCATGTGAAAAATCTCAACTTAAGTTTTGAGAACTTTGAAAAACATCTTGTCACTGAAATGAGAGAAGATTTAAAGTACGTTCATTCTCTTGAAGACAAATTTGATGAAAAATGCTTAATACTTGACATTCAAAAGGAATTTTTCACAAATCAAATAGAGTCTTTCAAATCAAAATCTGTTTGCCATGAGAAAGTGAATGAGAATTTCGAACAAACATCTTCTTTGAAATCTGAAAATCTTTGTCTCAAAAAGAAAATCATCGAACTTTCAAAAGAAGCAGATGATGTCAAAGAAGAATTGTCAAAAAGAACAGCTCAGTTTGAGAAACATCTTGCAAAACTCGAAGCACAAAGTATCTCTTTCCAACTTAAACTGCAAGAGAACAATGAGAAAAAGTTTTCGGAAAACTCTTCGACATCGGTGCTTCATGGAAAAGAAAAGATTTTTGAAGAAAAATGTGATGATACCAATATCAAGTTTGATTTCGATGAACTTGATACAAAAAATCTTGAATTGGAACATACTGTGGCATCATTACAAAAAGAAAATGAGCATTTGAAACAGACTTACAAAAACTTGTTTGATTCAATCAAGCGGTCAAGAGTTCAGAATCAAACTTCAAACAAATCTGACTCTCAGATCACACCAAATCATCTTTTTGAAAAAGAAAAGTCTGTGCTTCAAAAGAAAATTGTTGAATTGGAAAAGATGATTTCTCAACAAACCAAGGATTTTGGTGATGCCAAAAATGATTTTTCAATTGAAACAGAAAAATATGAAAAATATTTTGCACATCTTGAAAATCAAAATGCTTCTTTACAAGAAAAACTGGCATCGTCAGATCATCTTTCTCTTCAAAAAGAATACAATGATTTGAGAACCTCATACAATGCCTTAAAAGCAAAGTTTGATGTTCTTAACCGGTCAAAAGGAAAATCTCAAGTTTCAAACGAGTCTAAACCACAAGTAAGTGTTTCAGAGAAGGTTTACACGGGTGAATCTTCAAAACCATTTTCAAAAAAGGTTTCTCAGTTTACAACCTATTCTTTGCAAAAGGGAAGGAAGTTTTCAAAGAGACCTAATTTTTCTGAAACATTTACTCCTCAAAAGGTTTCAAATGCAAGTGCTCATAAAGAACAGAATCAAGATTTTCAAACTCCATACTCTCGTCTTACTCCGGTAAAGCCAGTGTGGAAACCAAAGCAAAGCCGTTCAAAACATTTGAATTATTCATACTCTGAAATGCTTCCGCTACAACAAAGGAATGGCTATGCTTTGAAAAATCCCAATTCTGGAAGGTTTCCATTCATCTCAAAAACGAATTTTCGAAATGAAACGCCGAGTTTCAACAATGGATGGAAAAATTCTTCTTCAAGTTTTAAAACTCCAAGAGAGACATCGGGTTTCTCAAACAACTTTCAAAAGCAAAAGAGTTTTAAATCACTGTTGATTCCACGAGCTTTATTTCAAAATGAAACACAGGTTTTCAGTCCTCGTTGGAATTCAACTTCTTTGTCTCGGATTGACACAACTTACAAATGGATTTCAAAATATGGTAACCCAGTTGGCGTCGTCCTTAAATGGGTTCCAAAAGTTGTTGTCTAATCCAAAAACATAATGGCTTTCGTATACTTCAGTACGAAACCCGGGCTTCAATAATGACTTCTTAGTATTTCAGCTAAGGACTCGTTCTTCAAAGAAAGGTAAGTGCTTAAATCAATTCAAAGGTTTTAAATATTTTTTGAGCACTTATCCTAAAAACATTATGGCTTATGCACACATAACAATGTATAACCCGTGATTTTCAAAGAAAGGACCCTGTTGTACATTTATGTGCGACAATCCTAAAAGATAGGAAGACTTCTCACAAAAAAGCTTATCAAAGTCTTCTTAATTTTTGAGCAAAATTCTGAAACATATTTCAAAAGGTTTTCAAAACTTTTCACGATGTTGCTCAAGATATTACTCCCTCAAAATCGCTTAATTTAATCAAAATGTTCTATTTTTGAGGGGAAGTAATAAAAAGAAGTTCCAAAAAATCATGCTTAAAGGAAACTAATTCGGAATTTACAAACATCCTTTTCTCCCATAAGCTATCCAAAAAGTAAAAGGTTTTAATCAATTGGTATCAAAAATACCATGGATATGCTATTTTTGAGGGGGAGAAGACGTGATTAAAATGTGATCGTCTTGAATCTCAAACGAGCTCGACTCAGAAATGACCCAAGAATTGACGAAACAACAAAAGTTAGTAATCGAAAAGACTTATCCTCGACGGGTAATAACATCAAGTTAGTTACTAGAGCTAGTTGTCACCTAAAAGCTGACAATGGAACTCTTTAACTAGCCACGTAAGCGTGTCTCGAAAAGGATTTGTTTGAGTAGAAATGTACCGTTTCGAGAAACTTTCTGTGAATATGACCAGGCCGGGTAATATCTTCAAGCTAGTCTAACTAGTGATGTAAGCGTGTCTCGAATCGGTTGTGTTCATTGAAAGAGAATCAATTCAAAAGTGCAAACTCCTCACGCATGTGCAAATTTCTTAAAAATCCATGAGCACATGTGAAGGGGGAGTCCTTCAAATGAAATGCAAAACTCTCAAAGTGTTAACAATGTATGTTTTATTATCATAACGCTTTGAGAGATTTTCACAAATGGTTTGATGGCAATTATAGGCTAGTCATGGAGTTATAAGGTGACTAAGGTTAGGAAAAACCGTCCTATGATCCGCCAGAGCCGAAGGGATCTACCCAAGGACAATTCCAATAGATTAGAATTAGAAGTCCTTAGGTGTGATTGAAAAAAGGAGAAAATGAGAAAGGAGAAAGAAGGGGTTGAAGAATTAAAAAGAAAAGTTATGAAAAAGGGTGAAAAGAAATAGCCCTCCATATGTTCAACCTTAGGGCAGACACCGGGTTCAATTCATATGCTACTGGTTGTTACCAAGGTGACACTGGTATTGAAGACAAGACGTCATGGACCCAGTGACGCACTGCACTTAACCTTCTAGCCACTCAAGTTCTCTTAAAAGAGCTTGTTTCATTCTCACGGGGAACCGGTGTAATCTATCGACTTATCTCCTAGAGATGGTTGATATTGAAGCAGGAGACCCCTCCCTAGTCTCCGCATAGGAAACCAAATTATGCACTTATCGAGTCTAGAGCCATGAGATTCATCAAAAGATCTCTTAGGATACACTTCCTATGAATACACTTGTGTTCGCCAAAAAGGACACAAGTTGTAAGAGTCTTTATGAGATCTATGGATCTTGCCTTATCTATCATGATGGTTACTATGTTTCAAACGGTCTACAGTCGTGGAGTGATCCCCAGCGACTCACCCAGTCATTAAGCTACTTAGTAGGTCTCGTAAGCTCTTTCGGGAGTATCTGATATGGGAACGGCCTTGGTAAGGGTTAGAAGGAGTCTTCACACTATGCTGTTGACGATCTCTAATTCCGAACCTGTAAGTACCGGTTGATTTATTGCTAACTGTTTTATGCAGGTTCTCATAAATGTTCATTGGAGAAAGACCGTTACCATCACTCAAAGATCCACATGCTCATACCCTGCAAAGCTCTCTTCAAAGATCAAAGCAAAGCAAAGTTCAGAACGTTTCTAAGTCAAAGTCAAAGAATCTACAAACCAAAGAAACAAAGATTAAAGTCAATGAAAAGAGAACTTCACAAGGATTCAAAGTCAAACAAAGTATGAGCATGTTGGAAAAGACGTAAAGATATCCATATTTGAAGATGATGATCAAAGGCAAGAAAGATCACAAAGCATGATTGGAACAAAGGAACTAGCAAAACTATTACACAAAGACTCAAAGTTCAAAAAGAACAAGCTTCAAAGATCAACGATCAAGGTCACAAAAGAGAGATCTCAATGATCACCCTTAGGGGGAGATTGTTAGCATTAGAAGTGTTGATCATTTATGTAATCAAAGGGAGATCTCAATGATCGTCCCTTAGGGGGAGATTGTTAGCATTAAAAGTGACGATCATTATTGAGTCTAACAGTTAGTTAAATATATTCATGTAATAGTTAGTAAATGCTAGTTTATTAAGTTTATGTGTATTATTCATGCTTGTATAAAGTCTAAGGGCTAGTTATGTAATATGGTCAAAGATATGTGAAGCCCTAGACTACAAGTATAAATACCCATGTAAGGCCTCATTTAGAGGTTGGTTCTCTTGGTAATATCAAAGTTATTCATTTCACACACAAGAGTTCCCAATCCTCTCTCTTCTCTCTATCTCTCTCTCTCTACTTATCTCTTCTATTTTCAATATAACTTGTGCTAGATATTCGAAGCAAGGGTCCTAACATACATTTTCCAGATTTCTTCTCCAAAGTACCTAAAATGACAAAAGGAACGATTTGAGGCAATATTTGATCAAATAATCACGACTTAGGGCTTAAATGACCCCCTAAAATTGTAACACTTTTCGCCTCATCAAATACCATCACACTTGAGATTTGCTTGTCCTCAAGCAAATGCGCTTTTATTCTAATTAATATACAAGCTATTGGTCATTTAACACTAATATAAAAGTTATTATAATAAATGATCTTTCCACTTTAACCAAAACAAGCACGGAAATTATACACTCGCACCTCACAAATAGTGTTTGGATACTCACATCTCCCGGGTGTAATAAAAGTATATATCACAAATGAAAATGAAAAATATCTCTCACTACTTGTCATAGCACATTAATTACCATAGGCTTGGGAAAGGACCAAACCTCCACTACTTTGGCGTAAGCACCTAGGATAAACTATCAAAAAGGTCTTTTAAAGGGTTGTAACGTGAGGTGTAGGGATATGATAAGCACGGTTTTGTTGGATAAAGGCAATCTTTACTGGTGGCGAGTTAATCATCTTGGTCAATTACATGTACAATGTGGCGTTGCTAAGCCAAGACTCGACTCGACTTAAGCTAGTGAAAACTACAAAACATAAAAAGAAACGTAAAAGGAAACGAGATGGTAGTGCGTATGTTTTTTTCTACTTCTTTTTATAATTTTTTTTTTGTTTTTTTTTTTGTTTTTTCAATTTTTTTTCATACACTCTTGCCCTACAATCCAAAATAATACATCGTAGGGAATTTGCATTCCCCTTACACTTGAACTTTTACATACTTTACAATCGATTATTCTAATGACTCGAATTAAGATAATCAAAACACTTGGAGTACTTTTTTAAGATATTAACGCACATATGGGGGGTAATAATTGACTTCTTCCCCATTACTCCATAATAATGGTACTTTACCCATGAGTCCCAATGGTCCCAAAACAATATGTATAAGATATGACTCGACTTAGCAACCATGTAATCAATTAGACAATTAACTAAAGGTTTAAACATGTAACAATAATGCACTAAAGATGAGTGCATACAAGGTAGGCTAAGGCGATTTGGATGTACATTTGGGGGTGGATTGTAAACAAATTCTACCCTTAAGTAAAATGCTTAAAGTTAGAAACGAAAAAGATAGGCTCGGAGGGGTTTAATAGGGGTATCGTGTACTAAAAATGAGTACAACGCAAAGGTGTGGGAGAATTAATTGACTTTACTAGTCAAGTGTATTGACTTTATTGGTCAAGTAATTATGATACGGGTTTAACACGGGTTTAACACAAGGGTTATCCTAATGCCTCTTATCATGTAGTAATCCAACTACACGAATGTAGTCTCACATGTGGTCTTGGGATGAATCACTATCACAAGTTCTAGAATCTAAGTACTACCGGTACACTCATAAGCATATTTTTCTAACAAATCTAGGGGCGAACCTCACATATTTGGGGTGAAAATTTTTTGAGTGGTACGGGTTTTTGTGCTAGTCATACAACTCATATCCATGAGACACTTATTAAGACTAAAGCTTTACTCCTATACGTTGTAAAAAATTTTAAATTTGGCACTAAAATTACCCTAACAAGTGTTTCTCTTAGTTTTATTACACACCTACTATTAAACAAAAAAAAATCAAGTGTAATTGCATTCTTTAAGGTATCATCATTTACCCTCCCCTTACACTTAAGCTGAACATTGTCCCCAATGTTCAATTAAAATGATGTAAAAGTAAAGAAGGTAAAAGTATGAAACAAATACTCCCCTGATTCGTTCGGTGTGGATAATGCGTTAACATGGTTAGATCCTCCTACAAGAAAATAAACGTTGAAAGCTTCCCTCCAGAAATATAAATCATCTTCTTGTCCAATATAACCTGTTAAACCTGAGAAAACAATCATGGCAAACCTCGCGTAAAATCGGCGGCAAACTCTATATATAATTAAATCCTAGAAAGCAAATAAAGATATACTGTTTGTGGAATGAATATTTGCAGATTTCCTCGAGTTTATAAAACTAAAGGTTTCACAAAACTTTACGATTCCATTAGAAAAACAAAACTTGCAAAATTTTTCAGAATTTTACACATGACGCTGTCAGGTTATAATCCTGACGCCGTCAGAAGTGACCTGCAGAAATTTCATGTTTAGTTTCCGGAAAATGTCTGGAAAAACTTACGCCTTAATTCTTGGAAATCCTGCAAAATACTCATTATAACTCGATACAAGCATTTGACTCAAACAGATACTAATATGTAAATTCATTTAATATTGTTGTGATTCATGTTCAATCTCGTTCTTAGAAATAAATTTAGATTTCCCTTACACTTATCTTTTGCAAAATACCTTTATATGTAGTTAAGACGAAGTTAAAAACAAAATAAAGCATTTTCACAATTTACTTTGAAACATGAGCCACAAATAATAAAAATAAAACATGCATACGGAAACAAATAAAATCAAACAAACAAACAAATAAACAAATAAAGCTTGGGTTGCCTCGCAAGAAGCGCTTTTCTTTATTTACGAGTCTTGTAGTTAGACTCAAAGTCGTGGACTACGTTTTTATATCCCACTTACGTGCAAGTTCAAAGATCTTAATCCATCCTTCATCACGCTTGTATTCAGGACCTAAATTCATGCATCCTGAATAATATGTTCGCTTCCTCTCATAATAAACATCATCATCAATTTTGTCATCCTTTATCTCATAGGGTCGAATCACATCAACTGGTTGGTTCTCTATGTCTTTTAATTCTTCCCGCATGTGAGGCATCATAAAAGTGATCTTTTCTGTCCAATCAGTAAACTGAACAATTCCCTTTTCTTGATCATAACACATCTTAATTGCCTCAACGAAAGGATGCCCTAGAACAATTTCTCATAAATATGGGTCTATAATACCTCCAACATCTTCTAGGATTACAAAGTCGCATTGATAAGCGAAGTTTCCTACAAAGACATGTACCCCTTCTGCTCTCCTAACAAAGTTGCATAATCGATCAGGGTTATAGGGGTCTTTTCTGGGGTTCAACCTTTCATTCATGATCTAGTTGTAGTAGACATAGGTGCTTTTAAGTCAATGTATGTATGCTCTCTAAACATATAGCCAACCATGCAAGGGATTTTTATGTTCTTATAGTTATGCTTCCTAATCCATGGTTTCTTCCTAAATTTCAAGGGACAAGGGTGCTTCAAAAGAAATTTATGATAGCTTAATTCCTCTAAGGTTGGCGAAGAGTTTTGAACTACCAGCGAATTATCCCTAAATTCTATCTCGTTACTGCTGCTACGGTGGGTGTCGTTTTCGAGTTTCCTTTCTTTTTTAATTAACTCATTAAGCTTATTGAATGCTTTAATTTCTCTCTCCATTCGATTGCGTCGAAAAAATCTTTTTTCAACTTCCAAACGTTGGCTTTTAATATCCATACCGACAATCTTATTACAACCAAATGCACAAAGAAAAAGATAGACTAAAGAAGACCTATAAAAATAAAATAAAAATCTTACTAGAAAGGAATCTAGCAAGTAGACATAATAAAAAGAAATTTCAACCTAAGCAATAACTATTCCCTGTCACCGACGCCAAAAACTAAAACTTGATGCGTGGTTTTGCAATCTTGCAAAAGGTTTTACCTCTCGAGGGATCACGAAAAGCTTGCAATCCCCACCAGGCAGTGTACCTGACCGATGTAGTATAGTGTAGTGGCAAGTACCGGGGAATTGATCGTTCTACTTGGGGAATAGTATTCGTTAGGATTGAAACTTAATCTAACTAGGTCTAGCAGTGAGGGATGATTCTTTTTGTATTTTTATATTTTATGGAAAGCAAGTAAAAATCTAGGGTATTGGAAGAGTGGGCAGAATTAGTTGCTAGTCAACTAACCCAAATAACTACAAATGCAATAAAAATAAAATAACAAGAAAATATAATATGAGAAAAAACCTTATATGGAGAGAAACGTGTTTACTTAGATTTCACTACTCCCTAGCTATCTTTCATTAATTGATTAGTTTGTTACAATTGCGTGGATGACGGGTTATATTCCTTAACACCATTCGTGGGGCTGTGTATGATCTTCCCCAACTCTATAAGCTTCTACCTCTTCCTATGTTAAGCTGGCAACTAGCTCCTAACATGGCCTCCTTAGTAGTCACTTATGCATTAAATATAACCATTAAAATCGTAGTACACATCCGATTCATGTTTCTTAAGACGTTCAAGCATGTTACCAATTGGAGATTAGCCAGTTTTCTTAAGCCTAACATCTAATCCTTCATCCAACAACAATTAATAACAAACAATCAATCAATAATCAATAGCTAGGTTTCATTACATATAAGCAAACACAAATAAACCTAGCCTAGCATGTTAATGTAAAGACAAACATAAGGTAGAATCAAACAACACATAGACATATTGAATGATTATTGGAAGACTTGTCTTTAATTAATCATGGATGAAAGAAGGGTTTGAAACCCTTACAAAAAGGCTGAAATTCGTCATAGGGTTTATGGTGAAGTTCCTCCAAAAGTTCTCTCCTTAATGAATGAAAATTAGAAAACTATATATAGAGATTACATTTTGACGGCGTCACGTCATACATGTGATGCCGTCAACTCGCTGCCAATGCTTCCCTCGGATTGCCTAGATCCAGATCTGACGCCATCCCCTTGTATTCTTCACTGGCCGTCACCTTATAAATTGTACGTGACCGCCTAGGCGTCACAAAGGGTGACGCTGTCACTCTTTAAATCCAAAAAACCTTCTGACGCGTCTCGTGTAAACTTCATATCCACCTCTTTGCCAACACGTGACATCGTCACCTATAGAACGTGACGCCATCAGGTACTGTTTCCAGCTTGATTTTGGAGACTTTGTCGTTTTCTTCACTTTTCGCTTCAAAAACGTCCAAAATGCTTCCTTTTCCAGATTTCTTCACCAAAGTATCTAAAATGACAAAAGGAACAATTTGAGGCAATATTTGATCAAATAATCATGACTTAGGGCTTAAATGACCCCCTAAAAGCGTAACACTTTTCGCCTCATCAACTATACTACATCGGTCAAGTACACTGCCTGGTTGGGATTGCAAGCTTCTCAAGATCTCTTGAGAAGTAAAACATTTTGCGTAGATGCAATCCACGCATCATTACTCAACCAAATAATGCATTAATATATTAGTTTGTGTCTTTAATGTTATCATTTTATGTCTTTCATCTTATCCCTATTAGTGTTTGTCTTTTACAATATAAGGTTTTACAAGTGTTACTAGTTTTTGTAACTCTTTAATGTTATTTGTTAGCATTTTATGTTATAAGTTTTTTTACAAATGTACTAGTTTTGATTTTGTATATATTTATGTTTTGCAACCTACTCGCAAGATATAATGATCACTTAGGTAACTTGATAAAAAGAAAATGTCGATTCTTTTTGTTATGCTATGGTACATTATAGTGTAAGTACTCAGAACAAAATTCGAACTTTTCTAGGTCCATGTAGGACGATAGCTTTCGTGCTTACGAAGATAAGCAAATTGGATAAGCTATAAACCTTTTAGGTCTAAGCAGCAACTAAACCCAATAAATATTTGATAAGAAAAAAAAAGGGTAATTAAGCGCATTATTAGGTCGGCAAGGTTTTTTTTTTTTTTTTTTTTTTTTTTTTTTTTTTTTTTTTTTTTTTAATTTTTAAATCCTTGTATTTGTGTTCTCATAGTTTTCTACTTTCATGGCTGACAATAACTATCATGAGAAATTAATCCTTGTTTTAACTAGTGTTGGGTTACCTATCTTGAGGTAGTTTCAGAACTGATGATATTGTTTAAATCATGTTGTGTTACTCGTGAAAAAGTCTAAATTAAATCTTTGTTAAAAAAGGATGATACAAGCTTAAGTTGGAAAGTCAAAATAAGTCAAATCAAGGAAGTTAAAGATCAAAAGTTAAACAATAGTTTGGGCGCCAAAAGCAGTTACAATCCAAAACAACTAGTTTAGCTTAAATACTCATTTTGTAATCATTTTTAGTCATTCATTTAGTTGTAAAACACATTTCTCTCTCTCTTAACCATTGTAACAAATCATAATCTCAATAACAAATCATTGCGAATTCTATTTCATAATTCTTGAAAATTCCTAGTGATATTGTTGCCATTGAACTCATATTTTCCATTTCTTAATTGATTTCAAGATTTGTATGTTTCAATTGGTATCAAGAGCCCTTTCTCTGGCACAACATCAAGAGAGTTACACTAACATTCTTGAATTTTGGTCACCTTCTCCAGTCAAATTCCAGCAAGAAACAGAGATTGCCAGCAAGAAATTAGTCACCACTAATTTCACTTATTTTATTACATCAGATTAGTGCCAAAAATTTGTACGGTCACAAGGCTAGCCCATAAGTGGTTAAATTCTCTAGCCTTGAACAAGCTGATAAGAAGCATTTGGTTTGGGTAATCAAGAATAGGACCAGCAGTTGTTATTCCATTGTAGATGAGTAATAGCAATACTGGTGAGATGGTGAACATAAGAAACACACAACATCCTGTTAGTAATCAAGATCCATCAACGGAGTCACTCTAACAAACAGTTAGTGATTTACAAAGAACTATGGCAGAAATGATGGCTGAAATGCAAAGAATGATGAATGGTGAGGGTACCATTTCTGGAAATCATGGTAATAATGGAAGAAATGGTACACAAATGACTACACAGTATGGAAGGCTGTCTAAATTGGACTTTCCAAGATTCAATAGTGATGATGTGAAAGGTTGGATATTCAGATGTAGGCAGTTCTTTTGTCTTGATAATGTGGAAGATGAATTGAAGGTGGGCATTGTTACTATCCATGTTTATGACAAGGCACTAGTGTGGCATCAACAGTTCATAAAGAGGTATGGTGAAAACAATCCTTGGGGAGTGTATGAACAACAAGTCTTGAAGAGGTTTGGGTCAGTCTTTGAAGATCCAATAGTGGATTTGAAGAATTTGAAGCAAACTGGGAGTGTACAACAATATCAAGATTTGTTTGAAGATTTGGTGAATAAGGTGGAGTTGAGTGAAAAGTATGCAATTAGTTTGTTCATTGGTGGTTTGAAGGATGAAATTCGGATGCCTATTAGAATGTTTAAGTTGCCAACATTGATAGATGTGTATTGTCAGGCAAAGAAGCAAGAAGCCCCACCAATGCTGCCTTGAAGCCAAGGTATACTTCACAATCATTTAATAGGCCTTCAAGTTTTGGTTATGGCAATAAGAACAGTGGAATCTTACCAAAACTTGTTACTAACAATTTGGCTTTACGTGCTCCTAAAATAGCCTATAATAATATGCCATGATAAAACAACTTACTCAAAGGGAATTGAAAGAAAAAGGAACCAAAAATCAATGTTTTAACTATGAGAAAAGTTATGTTCCTGGCTTTAGAAGTAATCTGTGACCCTGAAAAGGAGTGTTTGGAAGAAGACTATGAGGAGGTTTTTGAGCAAAATGATGACTTTGTTTGCCCAGAACATGAGCATGTGCAATTAGATAATAGTCCCCATATATCTTTTGAATGCATTATATGGTGTTAATTCATACCAAACCATGAGGATCAGGGGTCAAGTTGGAAAACATAAATTGCATATCTTAGTAGATTGTGGTAGTACTCATAACTTTCTATATGTTCAAACTGCTAAGAATTTGGGCTGCAAGCTACAAAGTACTTCACCACTGCAAGTTTATGTGGCAAATCGACAAAGTATGTTGAGTAATTTTGTGTGTAAGGACTTTCAGTGGAGTTTACAGGGGAAACATTCACTAGTGATGTGATGTTGTTACTACTAGTTGGGTGTAAGATGGTCTTGGGCATACAGTGGTTAGCCACTTTGGGTGAAATGATGTGTAATTTTGGAAATTTGACTATGAAGTTTATGTATCATGGAAGGCAGTTGATGTTGAGGGGAACAAAAAATTCAGCTGTGTATTGGATGCAAGGCAAAAACAGTGGCTAAGGAAGGAGTAATTAGGCAAGCCAAATTATCTTCTATGGCCTTATGTGTGTACTTCATGAGTATGTGGCAGAAAGAGGAGACAAAAGTGATTGACCCAGAAGTTGAGAAGGTGTTGGGTAAGTTTGAAAAGGTGTTTGAAATGCCCACTAAGCTGCCACCTCAGAGGAGCCATGATCACTAAATACCCCTTATACCAAACACCCCTCCAATCAATGTTAGACCATATAGACACCCCCAAATCAGAAGGATGCCATTGAGGCAATGGTGAAGGAATTGTTGGAATCAGGAGTAATTAGGCCAAGTCAAAGTTCATTTTCTTCTCCTATAGTAATGGTCAAGAAAAACGATAGGTCATGGAGGGTGTATATGGATTATAGACAACTCAATAAGTACACTGTGAAAGACAAATTTTCCATTCCTGTGATTTAGGAGCTCATAGATGAATTGAATGGAGCAATGGTGTTTTCAAAGTTAGATTTGAGGTCTGGTTACCATCAAATAAGAATGCATGAAGCTGACATATGCAAGACTGCCTTTAGAACACATGAGGGGCATTATGAGTTTCTTGTCATGCCTTTTGGCCTTACTAATGTCCCCTCTACATTCTAGTCTTTGATGAATATTGTGTTCAAGCCCTTTTTGAGGAAATTTGCTTTAGTTTTCTTTGATGACATTTTGGTGTATAGTAAATCTATGAAAGAACATTGTGACCACTTGACACATATCTTACAAGTGATGCAAGATAACCCCTTGTTTGCTAAAAGAAGTAAGTGTTTCTTTGCTGTTTCACAAGTAGACTACCTTGGTCATATTATGTATGCAAAGGGTGTGGTCACAGATCCTAGTAAAATTGAAGCTATGCAACAATGGCCAACTCCTACTACAGTTAAACAATTAAGGGGTTTCTTGGGTTTGACTGGCTACTTTAGAAGGTTCATCAAGAATTATGCTACTATCAGCTAACCACTCACAACCTTGTTGAAGAAGAATGCTTTTAAGTGGTCTGTGGAAGCTGATGCAGCCTTCAAGCAGCTCAAACAAGCTATGTCAAAAGCACTAGTATTGGGGTTACCAGAGTTCACTCAGGAATTTGTGGTGGAAACTGATGCAAGTGGAACTAGAATTGGTGTAGTGCTATGTCAAAAGGGTCATCCCTTGGTCTACTTGAGAAAACACCTTTCTACCAAACACCAGGCTTAGTCAACCTATGAAAAGGAGTTTTTGGCAGTTATAGCAGCATTGGAAAAATGGAAAGGATATCTCTTAGATAGGCACTTGAAGATTAAAACTGATAATTTTAGTCTCAAATACCTTTTGGATCAGAAAATGACAACCCCTTTTCAACTGAAATGGTTACCCAAGTTGTTAGGATTTGACTATGAAATTCAATATAAGAAGGGTAGTGAAAATGTTGTGGCTGATGCCTTATCTAGAGTCAATCAAGGGGCTGAATTGTTACAAATGGTAGTCTCTTATGTGGAAAGCAGTGTTTGGAACAAGGTCAAAGATAGTTGGAAAAATGATGTGGTTGTTCAATTGTTGATACAGTCATTAAAAGATAAGACTTATAAGAGCAACAAATACAGTTGGGATACTGCAATTTTGAATAGGAAGGGAAAGATAGTAATGGGAGCAGATGAGGAGTTAAGGAAAAAGTTGATTTCTCACTACCATAAACGAATCAATTGGTGGCTATTCTGGTTACATGTGACCACAAAGAAGCTAAATGCAGTTTTCTATTGGAAGGGTTTTAAGAAGATGATGAAACAGTTGATTAGAGAATGTGATGTTTGCCAAAGACAGAAGCCTGACCTCAGTGCTTACCCTAGATTGATTCAACCTTTGCCTATTACAGGTAAGATTTTGTTTGAATTATCCATGAATTTTATTGAAAAATTGCCAATATTACATGGAAAAACTGTTATTTTGGTGGTTGTGGATAGACTGAGCAAGTATGCCTATTTCATGGCTTTTTCTTACCCTTTTAGTGCAAGTCAAGTAACACAGGTGTTCCTTGATGGTGTATACAAGTTACATGGACTACCAGACTCTATTGTAAGTGACAAAGACAAAGTATTCCTAAGTCAGTTTTGGAAGGCTTTGTTTTTTGAATTGAATGTTGATGTATGTGGGAATCGCACCATGCTTTACCTCTCGAGGGATCTTGAGAAGCTTACAACCCCCACCAAGTAGTGTACCTAATCGTTGTAGTATAGTATAGTGACAAGTACCGGGGGATTGATCGTTCAACTCAGGAATAGTGTTGCTAGGATTAGAAAGTCTCCTAAACTAAATCTAAAGGCGAAGGATGATTCTTTTTGTATTTTTATATTTTATAAAAGCAATTAAAATCTTGGTTTTGAAAGAGTGGGCGGAATTAGTTGCTAGCCAACTAACCCAATAACTAAAGATGCAATCAAAATGAAATAACAGAAATGAAAATGAATCTAATTATACTAAATTGGTATAAACAATGATGGGGAAAGTTGTGTTTACTTAGGTTTCATTACTCCCTAGATATCTTTAACAGGTTGATAGCTTGTTACAATTGCATGGATGACGGGTCATATTCCTTAATACTAGTCGTAGGGCCATGTACAATATTCCCTAACTCTATAGGATCCTACTTCACTCCTATGTCGAGCCGTTAGAAGCTCCTAACATGGGATCATTAGAATTCTCCTACGCATTAAATACCACCAAATATCGTAGTACACCTCCGATCATGTTTCTTAAGACGTTCAAGCAAGATACCAATGGAAGTCTGCCAATTTTCTTAAGCCTAACATTGAATACAATCATCAGTAACAACTATAAACAAACAATCAACCCATAATTAACATCTAGGTTTCACTACATCTAAGCAAACATAAAGGAAATCTAGCCTAGCATGTTAAATTGAAGACAAGCGTAAGATATACTCAAACAACACATAGAAATATTGAATGAATTGAAAGAGTACTTATCTTTAATAGAACATGAAAGATTCAAAGGGTTGAAACCCTTGAAAAAGCTGGAAAATTCGACCTAGGGTTTTCCCTCAAAGTTGTACCCTCAAAGTTACACACTAATGAATAAATTTTGGAAAACTATATATAGATTACAATGGGTGACGGCGTCATGTATTGGGTTGTGACGCCGTCAACTCACCGCCATAATAAAAATCGTATTGCCTAGATCTGATTTTGACGCCGTCATGTCTAAATTTCTTCTAGGCCGTCACTAATACTTGGACCATGACGGCCTTGGGTGACGCCGTCATGTCCAATGCACAAAACTCTCTGGATCGTCACGTGTATTTCCCACATCCACCTCTTTTGTTACTCTTGACGCCGTCATTAAGGGAGTTGTGACACCGTCAGGTACTGTTCCCAGCAAGGAAAATTAAGACTTTGCCGTTTTCTTCACTTTTATGCTCCAAAAACGTCCAAAATGCTTCCTTTTCCAGATTTCTCTCCAAAAGTACCTAAAATGACAAAAGGAACGATTTAGGGCAATATTTGATTAAATAATCACGAATCCGGGCTTAAATGACCCCCTAAAAACGGTTCATTTTTCGCCTCATCAAATACCCTTACACTTGAGATTTGCTTGTCCTCAAGCAAATGTGCTTTTATTTTAATCAAAATACAAATTAGGGGTCATTTAACACTAATATAAAAGTAATTACAACAAATAATCATTCCACTAAAAACAAAGATAAGCACGGAGGTCATATACTAGCACCTCACAAATAGTGTTTAGATGCTCACATCTCTCGGGTGTAATAAAGTATATATCACAATAAGGAAATGGAAAACATCTCTCACTACCTGTCATAGCAAAATTGATTACCATAGGCTTGGGAAAGGATCAAACCTACACCACTTGGCGTAAGCACCTAGGATAAACTATCAAAGAGGTCTTTCAAAGGGTTATAACGTTAGGTGTAGGGATATGGAAAACACGGTTTTGTTGGATAAAGGCAATATTTACTGGTGGCGAGTTAATCATCTTGGTTAATTACATGTACAATATGGCGTTGCTAAGCGAAGACTAGACTCGACTTAAGCTAATGAATCAAAAATAACAAAAACATAAAATAAACGTAGAATGAAACGGGATGGTAGTCCGTATGTTTTTCTCTTTTTCGTTTTTTTTTTTTTTTTTTTTTTTTTTTTTTTGCATACACTCTTACCCTACGATCCAAAATAATACATCATAGGGAATGTACATTCCCCTTACAGTTGATTTTTTACATACTTTACAATAAACTAATCTAATGACTCGAATCAAGATAATCAAAACACTTGGAGTACTTTTAACTTTAACGCACATATGGGGGTAATAATATGATGTTCTTCCCCATTACTCCATAACACAAGTACTTTACCCATGAGTCCCAATCGTCCCAAAACAATATGTACAAGATATGACTCGACTTAGCAACCATGTAATCAAGTAGATAACTAACTAAGGGTTTAAACATGAAACAATAATGCACTAAAGATGAGTGCATACACGGAAGGCTAAGGCGATTTGGGTGTACATTTGGGTGGGTTGTAACAAATTATTCCTTTAAGTAAGATGCTTAAAGTTAGAAACGAAAAGATAGGCTCGAAGGGGTGTACTTGGGGTTTCGTGTACTAAAAATGAGTACAACGCTAAGGTGTGGGAAAAATTAATTGACTTTACTAGCCAAGTAATATGACTTAAATGGTCAAGTAATTATGATACGGGTTCAACACAAGGGTGATCCTAATGCCCTCTTATCATGTAGTAAATCCTACCACACGAATGTAGTCTCACTAGCGGTCTCGGGATGCCATTCTAACGCAAGTTCTAGAATCTAAATGCTACCGGTACACTCATAAGCACTAACAATGAATGCTTTTCCTATCAAATCTAAAGGCGAACCTCACATATTTGGGTGGAGA
This sequence comes from Artemisia argyi, assembly GCA_030686995.1. Lineage (NCBI taxonomy): Eukaryota > Viridiplantae > Streptophyta > Magnoliopsida > Asterales > Asteraceae > Artemisia > Artemisia argyi. The sequence goes on from CM060686.1 coordinate 143,210,080, forward strand.
ATTTTTCTGAATAGTACGGTTTTGTGCTAGTCATACAACTCCTATCCATGAGACGCTTGTTAAGGCTAAACTTTCACTCCTAAATGTTGTAAAAAATTTTAAATTTGGTGCTAAAATTACACTAACAAGTATTTCTCTTAGTTTTATTACACACCTACCATCAAACAAACAAACTCAAGTGCAATTGTATCCTATAAGGTATCATCATTTACCCTCCCCTTACACTTAGGATAAATATTGTCCCCAATCTTCAATTAAAGGATGTAAAAGTAAAACAGGTAAAAGAATGAAAAAAAATACTCCCCGGATTCGTTCGGTGTGGATGTATCAAACAAGGTTAGATCTTCCTCCAAGAAAATGAACATTCAAAGCTTCCCTTCCAGAAAAATAAATCATCTTCTTGTCATATATAACCTGTTAAACCTGAGAAAACAAACAAGGCAACCTCACGTAAAATCGGCGGCAATCTATATATACTAACAAGTCCTAGAAAGCAATTTAAGATATAATGCTTGTGGAATGAATGTTTACAGATTTCCTGGAGTTTATAAAGCTAAAGAATTAACAAAAACTTGAAGACTCCGTTAGAAAAACAAAATTCACAAAATTTCCAGAATTTTACACATGACGCCGTCAGGAGTTAACTCCTGACGCCGCCAGAAGTGACCTGCAGAAATCTTTACGTTAAGTTTCCGGAAAATTTCTGGAAAAACTTATGTCCTACTTCCTGGAAATCTTGCAAAACATCATTATTACTCGATACAAGCATTTGACTCTAACAAATACTAATACACATGTTCATTTAATATTGTGGCGAATCATGATCAATTTTTGTTCTTAAAAACAAATTTGGGGTTTCCCCTTACACTTAGCTTTTGCAAAATACCTTTATATGAAGTTAAGACGAAGTTAAACAACAAAATAAAGCATTTTCACAATTTTAGTATGAAACATGATCTACCAACAATAAAAATAAAGCATGCATACGGAAGCAAATAACAATCAAACAAATAAAAATCACACAAAACATGGGTTGCCTCCCAAGAAGCGCTTTTTTTTTATTTTACGAGTCTTGTAGCTAGACTCAAGGTCATGGGCAATTACGTGACCTCATCTCTCGAGATGACGTATCCCATATAATTATGATCCTCACTATCGTGGTGGTGATGTTTCAATCGATCGACACTCGCAGTCACCTCCCCTCTTCCTTTACTGCTCAAGGTAGCTATCCCATCTTGGCGTATGCTTTCAATTGTGAATGGTCCATACCACCAGGGACTTGGCTTATCGGGGGGGGGGGGGGTACTGTTATCTTTGAGTGTCTTAAGAGTACATTCAAACTTGACATGAATTTTATTGAAGCTTTTGCCTCTCTCATGCTTAGTTTCTTTGTAGCTTTTGATACTTGTTTCCCACGCAAGAATTTTTTCTTGAACTTGATTAGGCGATGTGTCAATATTGTTTTCGAGCTTTCTTCTCATCCGGCTTTCTTGCATATATCGTGGGTTCATAGGAAAGGTAATTTTTCTTTTTCCTAACTTAAGTTCGATTTCCCTTTTTTCATACCTAATGACAGCTCTAGCGGTTGTGAGGAATGGTGCTCCAAGGATTATTGGCATGCACCCATCTCCTTTATCATCGATGATCATGAAATTGATGGGATACATGAATCCTGTAACATTAACCAGTACATCCTCTACAATCCCCAAAGGGTATAGATAAGAATGACCAGCGAAAGACAGCCTAACACGGGTAATGGCCGGCATTTCTATGGTTAGTTGGGTGTAAATAGTTAGGGGCATAAGATTTACTTCCGATCCTTGATTGGCGAAAGCATCCAGATATTGCAAATTCCCAATGCTGGCTGGAATCTCAAAGTTCCCACAAGCCATCTGCTTAGTAGCCACTTTTTGTATAAGTAGCTTCTCGAATACCGGTCCCCCAGGCAATGTATCATACCATCTTTCCCATCTTTCTCCTTCTTTGAAACCTGTTTGGAGGATTGGTTACGCCCGTCACCCTTCATCCCATTTGTTACGGTGTTCTTGTTTATATCATGTTTCAGGTAGTAACCCAGTGATTGGGATTTTGGTGGTTCCTCAATGGTTTGTTCACCAGGGGTTTCCTTTTCCTCATTATCCTTATGGACAATTGTGATAGAATTAACAAATCGGGTAGTGGGGGGTAGCGCTTTCTTTTCTTAGTAGCATCATTTCTGGGGTCTTTTGGCTTGCGTATTCCTCCACTAGGCTCATCATCTCCTTCATTTTCTCTTGCATTTCCTCCTTTTGTTTATAAACAGCTTCCTCGAATTTAGCAAGCCGCTCAGAATGGGTTGCCATGTACTCTCTTATTCGAGCTTCGAATTCCGGGCTAAGGCTTTGAGGAGGTGAATAAGATGGAGTATAATTTTGAAAGGCTTCAACATTCTCTCTAGAGGGTGACTCAGACAATGGTGCCGGGTTCGTATTTGAGACCGAATTGACCGTTGCTTGTCTAGGACTTAAGGGTCTCTTTTGTTTTTCCATGAGATAGTCAACCTTTGTCTCAAGTTTGCAAAGGAGTTCTTCGGAGATTTGATTGGTTTCCCCAGGCGTCGAGATTGCGTTGATAGCCGAGTTTATAACATGAGTAACTTCCCATAACTCTTGATTATCGAAGGCAAGCTCATCAATAATCTCCCAAGATTCCTCGGCGTTTCTATCACGCAACCTGCCTCCGGCGGCTTGATCAATGGTACGTTTGGTGTGAAAGTCGACATGGTCATAAAAGATTTGAACTAATAGCCAGAGATTTATACCGTGATGAGGGACTTTTTGGAGTAAGTCCTTGAAACGAGTCCATGCTTCATAGAAGGTTTCACCTTGACGTTGTTGGAACATCAAGATATCATTTCTAAGCATCGCAGTTTTCCCCGGTGGGAAAAATTGAGCAAGGAAACGAGTGGTGAGATCATCCCATGAGGTGATGGATCCCGCAGTGTGACAACTGGCAAAAATAGGGAGCCGTTTTTAAAACCCGCATTACATTGAAAATTATAATTTTAGAATTTTTGAAAAGTTTATTGGACGAGATGTTTTATGAACGTTGGAATGTATTTTTGATCGTACGTTAATTATGAGGATTTAGTATTTATTTATGGTTTGGTTTGATTCGTTCGTGATGATTTATTTTGAAATTGTTACTTTGGCACTACATTGACTCCGGCACTAGGTTAACCTAACAATTTTGATTATATTTTAATATTGGTTCGGATATTATTATTTTAGGGACGAGTTCGGTTTGAGAAAGTTGTTTGGTTATTTAAGGTTTCGGGTTTGGTCCGTGTATTTACACCGGGCTACTTAACCAACCTTACCCACTTCATATTACTATTATTAATAAAAGATTTTTTTTATAAGAGTTAATTACACGAAATCGTCCCTGTGACACAACCCACGCACAACACCCTCATCACAATATTCACTCTCTCTCTCTTCAAAACACAACCATCACCACCGCCCCTTAATCACCAAAATCGAACCACCACCGCCACCCTCTCATTAAATCTAACACCACCATCTTAACCATCTTCTTCCGATCTATCTTTTGGTGCAAACCACGCGCGATTTGGACCACTATAACACCTTTTTCGAATTTAATCACCACGAACAAATCACCACTTTTCGTATTTTTGGAGTTCTTTTCGGTTTGGTCTTGGAGTTTGAAGGTAGGACGAGTTTTGACTCGTGTTTTGGTTCGAACCGTGACCTAGGGTCACGAATTTTATTTTTCTTTCGGGTTTTATAGATAACAAGGCAAGATTCAAGTGGGTTTTTGATAAAAATGGTTTAAATGAAGGTTTGGTATCCGGGTTTGTGTTTTCCCGTTGGGTCGAGATTCGACCGAGAGCTAATGCTCTCGGTTTGGGTGATTGTTGTGATTATTTTGACCATTCGATGTATATTTGATCTCTGGTTCTCGATTTGTGATGTTTGGTTGTTCATGGTTATGTTTGGAGGACCCTTGTGGTCGTTTGGTTCTCGGCCGACACCCCCCATGGTGGGCTGTTGGTTCGGTGTGGCTCAATGGAGCTAGCCGAGATCTATTGGTCTCGGGTGAGACTCCCGTATTTTTTTTCGGGCTTATATTGACCCGGGTTGACATGGTAACTCAACCCGTAACTTATTTTGTTTTCGGATATATTGTTACTTGTCGGTTTATTATTTTTATTGTTGTCGTGGTTGTGATGTTTTGACCATGGTGCTTATTGGATTATTATATTGGACTTGAGTGGCATTTTTGGGTTACGAGATATTTTGGAGTTGTGTTGTCGAATGTGGATAATTGGGGACCGATTGTGAGATGGTCATTAGATGACGGAGATAGGTTAGTTGGGTGCCGTAGTCGAACCCTCATGTTGTAGCACGTGGATATGGGATTGATTTGGACGGAGATGATATATTTATTTTTGACTTGATACTTACTTTGGACTTGGACTATGAGCCGAGAGTCATGACTCGGACATGTGACCAAATTCTATGACTCGATAAATATTTAAAAGTCAATATTAAAAATAATACTCGTAATACTATTATTGAGAATATAATCGTTTATATACGTATATAGACGTGTTAAACGTATATATATATATATATATATATATATATATATATATATATATATATATATATATATATATATATATATATATATATATATATATATATATATATATGCCTATATTAATAATAAAACGATCACGAGTAAACGTTATAATAATATAGCGATAGTTATTATGCTATGCAAATAGTGTAATAAATGTCGGACTATTGTTATAAATAATAACTATATATAATGGCGAAATAATAAGTCGGGTAAATAATAATTAAAAACGTGATTTTTATAAATTTAGAAACTTATCGAGTTATACGAGTTGTGGTTATTTAAAGTCCAAGTGGGCTTTATATTGTGACTTTGTGTTGTCACGGATAGATGACGATTAATATAAACATTTTCTATAGTAAGTGACTTATTTAATCGACGGATTAGATCGAGTTATTTGATTATATAAAATGAGTATATTAATGGGCATCGTATCCCACGACGCCCATAGGTTGTGGTATATGTTTTAGGGTAATAAATTACTATGTATCTCGTGGAATTTGGCCGATTCGACGATATATATAGGGAATTTATAGGACTACTATATATACCAAATAGAATTCTTTGTGCTATGTGCTTTAGGTTGGGTATAATTTTGGAACGATATATTACGTAAATAAATATGGGAGATTTCCAAATCGACGGATTTGATAAGCTTCGATAATTATTTAAATAATATGTTGGGCTAATATTAGACCTATAGTTGGTTTATTATTTTGTTCGTTGTGGCTTTTTGGTTTGAGTTGTGTCGACCCTTCATTCATATGGATACCAAACGTCGAATTTCAAATTAATATGAAGTTAATTCGAGAAATGGATATTTTTGGAAAGTAAAACGGAATACGTTCGGGAATGGGAATATTTGATTTTTGAGGAAATGATTTCTGAACGAGTTGATATTGTTAGGAAGTGCCGAGTCTGTAGTTGCCGTTACGTGAGTTGCTTGAGTCTGCTTACGTCTTTCTTCTATCGATTTCTTTTGAGGATTTTCTGGACTTGAGGTGAGTCATAGCCCCACTTTTACTCTTGAACTTTGTTTTCAATACATGGGGTGAGAAACGTGCAAATGTTTTATGTGGACTATTATCGCTTTATTTATTTATTTCAAAACTTGCTATGCTTATAGAACTAGGTAGGATTAAGCGAGGCCTAGTCCCGAACTAGGTAAGCTATTGATTTGGTTGTTGAGCGAGGCCTAGTCCCGAACTAGGTAAGCTATTGGATTGGTTATAGAGCGAGGCCTAGACTTGAGCTAGGTAAGCTATTGATTGGATTGATTTGAGCTATAGCGTGCACCTATAGGTTTGATTTGATTTGGTTGATTTGATTTGTTTGGATTATCTTGGTTGGTTATTTTGGTTGGATGATTGAGGCCTAGTCTAGCTAGCAAGCGTTTTGCGTATATGTCCACTATATCGAATTATGAATTTAAACCTATGATCTCACCAGCGAAAGCTGACTTTTAGCACGTTTTCTCAGGTAATTAAGTGATGCTCTATGGATGCTTGGGATTGGAGGCTTGGCAATGGCACCGGTTATGGATCTATTTTTCTGAAACTCTGATAAACTATTGTGGACCTATGTTTATTTCTATTGGGCCTTACTTTGGATAATTCTTGGGATAAATGTAAACTTTAAAACCCGTTTTGGTTGTGTTTTCCTATGTTTACTTTATCTCGTTCTTTTATGTCTTGTGTTTGGATACCAATCCTCGTAGCACCCCGAAAGCTTGTGAGTCTTCCGCTGTATCAAATTTTGGGGGTGTTACACGCAGGTAATCGTTCAAGCCATTGACTAGCTTGATCACGTAGAGAGAATTGGAATAGGCATAATCGGGTTGACTCTCTAGTTACAACATCAAGGTCTATGGAATCTACGATTTTAAGGAAATCCTTTAGATTTTGATTAGGATCTTCGGAACGAAGTCCATGGAATGCACATCCGCTTTGCATCAACCGGATGGTGTCGGATCGCAAGGGGGACACATTTGCTCCTTGAGTGAGCTCAATAGTGTTTCGATAGCCTTGGTGGCTAGGACGGGAATACTCTCCTAAAGTTCGGGGCCTAGGAGGTGGTTTTGGTAGTGGTGGGTTTTGTGGGTGGTTTTGTTGTAGTGGATTGATGGGTTCAAAGATGTTACCACCTTCCATGATGTCGGATGGTAAAGGTTACGAACAAAGACACAAAGAAATAAGATAGACTAAAGAAAACCTAAAAAATGTAAACAAAATCTTACTAGAAAGGAATCTAGCAAGTAGACCTAATAAAAAGAAATCCTAACCTAGACAATAACTATTCCCCGGCAGCGGCGCCAAAAACTTGATGTACGTGGGAATCGCACTAGGCTTTACCTCTCGAGGGATCTCGAGAAGCTTACAACCCCCACCAGACTGTGTACCTGATCGTTGTAGTATAGTATAGTGACAAGTACCGGGGGATTGATCGTTCAACTCAGGAATAGTGTCGCTAGGATTAGAAAGCCTAGAAACTAGGTCTAGAGGTGAGGGATGATTCTTTTTGTATTTTTATATTTTTATATTTTTATAAAAGCAATTAAAATTTCGGGTTTTGGAAGAATAGGCGGAATTAGTTGCTAGCCAACTAACCCAATTTATCTAAAGATGCAATCAAAATAAAATAACAAAAATGAAATGAAACTAATTATATTAATGTGGTGTAACAATAATGAGGAAAGTTGTGTTTACTTAGGTTTCATTACGCCCTAGATATCTTTTACAGGTTGATAGCTTTTTACAATTGCATGGATGACGGGTCATATTCTTTAATACTAGTCGTAGGGCTGTGTACAATATTCCCTAACTCTATAGGATCCTACTTCACTCCTATGTCGAGCCGTTAGAAGCTCCTAACATGGGATCATTAGAATTCTCCTACGCATTAAATACAACCAAATATCATAGTACACCTCCGATCATGTTTCTTAAGATGTTCAAGCAAGTTACCAATGGAAGTCTGCCAGTTTTCTTAAGCCTAACATTGAATACAATCATCCGTAACAACTATAAACAAACAATCAACCCATAATTAACATCTAGGTTTTACTACATATAAGCAAATACAAAGGAAATCTAGCCTAGCATGTTAAATTGAAGACAAGCGTAAGATATATTCAAACAACACATAGACATATTGAATGAATTGAAAGAGTACTCATCTTTAATAGAACATGAAAGATTCAAAGGGTTGAAACCCTTGAAAAAGCTGGAAAATTCGACTTAGGGTTTTCCCTCAAAGTTGCACCCTCAAAGTTACACACTAATGAATGAATTTTGGAAAACTATATATAGATTACAATGGGTGACGACGTCATGTATTGGGTTGTGACGCTGTCAACTCACTACCATAATAAAAATCGTATTGCCTAGATCTGATTTTGACGCCGTCATGTGTAAATTTCTTCTGGGCCGTCACTAATACTTGGACCATGATGGCCTTGGGTGTCGCCGTCATGTCCAATGCACAAAACTCTCTGGATCGTCACGTGTATTTCCCACATCCACCTCTTTTGTTACTCTTGACGCCGTCATTAAGGGAGTTGTGACGCCGTCAGGTACTGTTCCCAGCAAGGAAAATTAAGACTTTGCCGTTTTCTTCAGTTTTATGCTCCAAAAACGTCCAAAATGCTTCTTTTTCCAGATTTTTCTCCAAAAGTACCTAAAATGACAAAAGGAATGATTTAGGGCAATATTTGATCAAATAATTACGAATCCGGGCTTAAATGACCCCTAAAAACGGTTCATTTTTTGCCTCATCAAATGTCAAACTCAAGCTTTCAACTGCATATCACCCACAAACAGATGGTCAAACTGAAGTAGTGATGTTTAGGTTGTGTATGTGTGGGGAAAAGCCAAAAGAGTGGGTAACACTACTACATAAATCGTCAAATAGATTGGTTGAAAGCCCTAAAAAAGATCGGTCTAGAACCACTCTAACTAAGAGTGATCTATTTGAGCAAAAGATAAATAGATCGGTTCCCAACTGATCTTTTTAGCCGTACAATAAGATCAGTGTATACATAATAGCCGATCTTTTTACTCTATTTCTTATCAAAAGAAAAAATGGTTCTGGATTTTTAATTGAAACCAAAATGCAAATATTTCAATAGTTATTATTCAATCTTGCCGCACAACCTTCCAGCATTTCCGATGCAAGTGACTTCAACAAAAACAACATTTAACTTTACAAATGGAAATAACTTTAACCATTACAGTAATAGTTCACATTACATCAACAATTCAACAATTACAAAAATAATTCTCGCATAATGACAACTATTACTTGATAAATTCCAACTCCAGATGACATTCACTTTAAAGGTTGGGCCTGTTTAAAAATTTTCAAAAGATACAAGTCAAAATAGAATAAATGGTTACATATTCTTGTCTAACCAGACACATATTAGCTGCGCAAACTCTATAGAAAGCAGCAGTTATGAATTTTTGCACAACAAACCTATATCATAGACATAATACTTCAATATATTACACAATTTATGGTTTGCAAATTTATTCTATTTAAAGTAGTAAAGAAACTAACATTGAAGATGTCATCTCTTCCCATTTTGCAGCCTTCATAGTATGCTACCTACCACTGATTTACCAACAAAAAAGGAGAAAAATTAGCATCTACAACTTGCACAACGTTCACACAAGTACCTGAACCACGTAGTTTATGTTTGGAACAAGAAGAAGCAACTTTTGAATAGCAAACTAAACATATAACTCCTTCACATTCACACGTAACAGGAAATATAAAGATATGAAAATATAAATCACATTAGATTCTTCTGTGAAGAAGGTGAATATTTGCCAAAACTGGTCTAGCAGGATTAACCTGAAACAAACTGGCAAATGATAGAACCAAGTCAGATGCACAGAATTAAATCAGATGCTAAGATGTTGTTTAAGTACTATACATATGAACATGTAAAAGCTTACTCTAAAGAATCGTAATAAACCAGCGAACATAACATAAAGGCAATAACAAACAGAGGTATTGTAATCCGGATATGAAAACTAAGCACATTGTAACAAATGCAGCAAGCACTCTCGAGTAACCGATAATCATCTAACCCACAGAAATTGCCATAATATGCGAACAAATCCCAAAGTGCCAAACTTGATACATACCAAACCATAGGCCTCTGGTAACTACAACATAATATCGCTATCACCATAACCAACACTATACAATAAAAAACATACTTTCATCTTGTAATCCGTTTTAGTAACTATAATATCTGAAATGGCCTAAAAAACTAATACTCCATATTAGAGAAAAATAATTACCAAAGTGGAGTTAAAGTAGCCATTGGCAAGTACCACATTAGCTGAATCTAAAGAATTCCATTACAAAGCATAACCAAACAACTATTACCAAAGTAGCCATTACAAAGCACAATCCATTAACTAACTAAAATATAGAAACATAAATAATCAAACCATTATGTCCAAACCCTATCTCACAAAGAGCAAAATGTCAGTAAATAAATAGATATAAATTTAAAATAAAAAGATGAGAAATAACCTGAATAAGAGAAATTAACTAATGAAATGGTATTGGTTAAACGATTTGGTTCGGTGAGACTGATGGTGAACGGCGGCGGCTAGTAGTGTGGTGAGGAGAAGGGTTCGGATGAAGTGGAAGTGAGAAGATGGTTAGGGTTAGAGTACTATGCTGTTGGTAAATGAGATGTGTGAAAAGATGAAATGAATTATTTTGGTAAAGTAGCGGGTGATGAAAAGGCTTTTTTTGTTGAAAGGGCGGGTGAATGAAAAGTTGAAAAAGCCCGCTTGAGTAAAATCACAAACAAATGGATCGGACTTCTTTTATACCACCGATCTTTTTGAGGAAAAAAACAAATAAATAGGTTTTAATTAGTAACTACCAATCTATTTGACTCTCCCCGCCCATATGTTACTCAAATAGATCAGTTTTTAACAAAAGTGATCTTTTTGAGGTGATCGCAATAAGCTTTTGTGTAGTAGTGTAAAGTAGTTACCATTAGCTGAATTGGTACAATACCAACTTCCACTTTCTAACATCGACCTCTTTCTCGTGACGGAGTACCAACTTCCACTCAGCCATTAACACCACACCATATGAAGTTGTCTACTGCCAAACACCCTCAATCCACATTCTCTATGTGCCTGGAGATAGAAGAGTGGATATGGTCGATAAAACACTTCAAACAAAGGAATAAGTCATTGGAATGCTCATGTTTCACCTTAAGAGATCCCAAGACAAGATGAGAAACCAGGCCAATAAGCACAAGACTGACAAACAGTTTGATGAGGAGCTTGGGTCTATTTGAAATTGCAACCTCACATGCAAGTCTCAGTTAGACAAGGTCAGCAACATAAAATATCCTCCAAGTACTATGGCTCTTTTGAAATTGAGGAGAGAATTGGGGAGGTGGCTTATAAGCTAAAGTTGCCTAGTCATAGCTTGATACACCTTGTGTTCCACATTTGACAACTTAAAAAATGTCATGGAGGAGGTCAACGGATGGGCAGTTTACCACAAATCAAAGAAGATGGGCTGTTAGATTACAAGCCTATGAAGATCTTGGAAAGAAGACTAGGTAAGCTAAAAAATAAGCCTGTGATGTATGTGCTGGTATAATGAACCAACAGAACTGTTGAAGAGGCAACATGGGAGATTTATGCTGATCTTATCACAAGGTTCACTGATTTCAATGACCTTTCTTGAGGAAAAGAAAGTTTCTAAGGGAGATGGAGTTGATACAAGCTTAAGCTGAAAAGTCAAATCAAGGAAGTCTGTTGATATCAATAATGTTTAAAAATGTTATTAATATTTCTCAATAACTCTATGTTTTGATAATCACAAAATGCAAACTAAATTAAGTCAAGATTATGACGTAAACAAGTATTTAGAAACAAATATTTACTTCTACAACTTATATCACTTAAGGTATGCATAAACTAAGCAACTTATGCATTACATGATCAAAGGAAATTTTTCTAATCACTAGAACTCTTATAAAATGTCTTAAACATTTTATATCTTTTACAAAATTATTTTTGGAATTAAAAGAATATGTTTAAATCATTATTAATATATGATTTCAGATTTCTAACCAAAAATGGAAATTTTTATCCAGAAAAACCTTCCCCACAAGAGGACAAAATACTCCAACGTTCTGGAGGGGGCAGCCCCCTTAATTTATAAGGCTGCCCCCTTAATCATTAAGGGGACCGGCCACGCTCCCGAACAGTATTTTGCTCCCCTTTAAATACTGATTCATTTCACAAATTTTTCTCACCTTTTTGCACTCAAAACCTTCTGATCTAATCTCCATCTCTATCTCAAAAATCCTTTGATCATATAATTCATAAGTCTTTGTTTCCAAGTGATCCAAAGCTTCATCCACTCAAGTGCAAAAAGAAGAACACTCCTCTACATCCATACAATTGTAGTAGTGTTGTGATTAGTTAGTTCCATCTTGTAGTAGTGCTAGATACTTGTAAAGTGTTGTGTGAATTAGTTGATTGTAGATACTAGGTGTGTTGTAAATTAGTGTAGTTGTTGTGATTTTGTTATGCATTGAAGAAGGTGTGAAGTAGACAAGAAGAAATGTTGTGAAGCTATCTTGAAGAAGTTGTGAAGGTGTGAAGTCTTGAAGAAGTTGTGAGATTGGTTCTAGCTACGATTAGAACTCGACATTTAGCTTAGTGTCGTTAATAGGTGTAAGCCAAGGTGTGTAAGGTTTCTCCGCCATAAGGAGTTTGTTGACATAGTGAAGAAAACTCTCGAGTGTGGTACTCGGGGAGTGGAGTAGGGCAAGGAAGGTGTCCTTGTAGCCGAACCACTATAAATTCACGTGTTGTGGTTTGATCTTTCTAACTCTATCTTTTATTCATTTTATTTCAATACTTTCATTATTAGATTAGTCTTGCTTGTATTTATTGAAACTTGAATTCACTTAAGATCGAATCGAAAGTTTTTATAAGCTGCAAAAGATTTTGAAAATAAATTTAAAAAAAGGACGTAAAACTATTCAACCCCCCTTCTAGTTTTCCACAATTGGTATCAGGAGCCACGTCTAGCAAGATCTTTAAAATATATTGTATTTTAAAAACTTGTAACGATCTATAGAATCTGAAAAATATTTAGAAGGGCAATCTATGCAAAGACCACCACTATTTGAATGTGATGGATTTTTATATTGGAAAAATCGATTCGAAACTTATGTGAAATCAAAAGATCTAGATCTTTGGCATGTTATTACTAATGGTGATTTTTTACCTATTCAAAATAACCCCGAAACAAAGAAAGATGAAATCGTACCTTTTGAAAAACAAAATGATGATTTAAAAAGAAAACTTGCTAAAAATGATGAAACAAAAATGGTTATTTACAATGCGCTACCACGTAAAGAATACGAAAGGATCTTTATGTGCGGAACCGCAAAAGAAATTTGGAACTCTTTACTAATAACTCACCAAGGTAATAGTCAAGTCAAAGATAACAAAATAGATCTACTCGTTCAACAATATGAGCAATTCATGATTCCGGAAGAGGAATCAATTGATAATGCTTTTGCGAGGTTTAACACGATCATTACAAGTTTAAAAGCACTTGATGAGAATTTTTCTAGTAAGAATTTTGTTAGGAAGTTTCTTAGGGATCTTCACCCAAAATGGCGATCCAAAGTAACGGCCATTGAAGAATCGAAGAATTTGTCAACTTTACAGCTTGATGAATTAATTGGGAACTTGAAAGTCTACGAAGTAATAATAAAGAAAGATTCTGAAATGGTGAAAGGAAAACGAGAGCAAAGCAAGTCAATCGCCTTGAAAGCTAGAAAGGAATCCAATAACGAAGATAGCTCATCTTCCGAAAGTGATGACGAAGAATATGCCATGGCCGTAAGAGATTTCAAGAAATTCTTCAAAAGACGAGGAAGATTCGTTAGACAACCACATGATGAAAGGAAAGCATCTCAAAAGAATAAAGATGACAAGAATATCAAGAATGAAAGGAAATGTTTCAAGTGTGGTGATCCAAATCACCTCATTGGAAGATGCCCGATGATGTCAAGAGATCAAAATCAAAGAGTATTGGTTGGAGGAGCTTGGAGTGATAGCGATGAAGATGAGAAAGAAACGACAAAGGAAGAGAAGTGTCTCGTGGCGAAGACATTGTAACAATTCGCAATTTCAGGTTAACTTTTATTCCCGAAAATTTCACTATTCACTTTTACTATTCACTTTTTACTATTCACTTTTCACTATTCATCTCAGAAATTTTTATTTCATATTCTCGTAAGTTAAACTATTTTAACGATAACCCGAGAGTTTGACGCTCGTCGGATCATTTCTGCAAAAATCACAAAGCCGTGTCCGAGATTTACTTTTAGGTTTAAACGTCCTTCTAGCATCCCGATATGTCCATAAAACATTATAAACAATAGAAATATGATTTTCTCTCATTTTAGGACAATTCCAAAAGTTTCAGAATTTTACGTTTTTCAGTTCAGCGTTTTACGCGAATTGCGCGTTTTAGACCCGTGTTTCCAGTTTTTAGCAGGGTTTTCGCACCCGATAGAACCTACCACTCATTTTATATTTTATTATGGACTATATTGACATGTTTAACCATATTTATAAGTTTCATATTTTTAGGATACCCGGTTTTACGTTTCGTGGCTTAATAACTTACGGTTAGCGATTTACGGAGTCAAAACTAGCTACATACTTAGGATATTATCATCCAAAGACCATGACTACTCATCTAGTCACCCTTATCATGTATAAACCGACTTAGGGGGGTAGGAGTCACCATTTTGTGGCTTGATCTTGACCATTGATCTCTAGGATGTTTACAAGTGTCTAAACTAACCATGGTTTAATTCTAACCCAATATATGGTTAACTATTTTTCTCATCCTATAAATAGCCAACTAATAACACATATAAAACTTGCACCACACCTTCTTATAACCTTCAAGTCCTAAAACCTAAGGCACTTCTCTTATATTTTGTAAGAAAGTTAACTAGTTTTTGAAAGAAAACTAGTGTTTGATCTTCAATCTTGGAAATTTTCTAAGAAAAGTTGTTATAACTTTAAAGTCTCCAAAAAGACGTCGTTATAATCTTCAAATAGCTTTGGACTTCAAGAAGGCGTCGTTATAATCTTCAAATAACCTCGGTTTATCATAGATTGCAAAGAGTGAAGCTTAAGTCTATCAAAGTCCGTACCTTACTAGTTACTTACCTTTCTTTTAGAAAGCCTCAAGTTGTAAGCAAACCCTAACATACTCCTTGCTTAATTATCATTTCATGCTTATTATGTTTCTTTCATGCTATATATGGTCTTTGTATTGTGTTCATGATGTTTAAAAATGGATAAAACGAGTATTGGTATATATATGTTAACTTATGACAAGTAAACAAGCAAACTAGTGATTTTTATGGAAAACCACGACCACAATAGTATAACTTTGATATTTGACACTTACTTACTGTTAAATATGACTTAACAAGGAAAACATAGCAATTTGAATCACCCAAAACGAGTACACGAGTCAAAAGTTATGACCATTTGAAGTTAGCGAAACCAAAACGGCAAAACTGCCTAAATAGCATTCTGATCAAATTATGGTTTTGAAAGTCCCACTTCTGGTCCGATTCATCAAAAAGTTAAAACACGAAAGTTGTCCGGAACGACGTTTTCGTTCAGGAACAAAGAAGCTCGAGACCTGAAAATGCTTTCTGAGTGATAATGTTCTTCAAATTCTTAACAGCCCATTTTTAGACCAAAGTTACTATATAATCATTATAATTAGATGAGACCAAGAGGTCTAATGACCTAAAGCCAAGACCACAACCATGGCTAAAACCAAGGTTGAGTCTCAAGACCATGGTAACATGACCAAAGTCACGGCAAAGCCACGGCTAAAGACCATATCACTTTTAAAGATCAAAAAGACTTATATATATATGTTATCAAATACTACAATAGTAGGGAGCCTCATGTGAGGAGTTCATTGAGTAAGCCGTCGAGACGAGTTGTGGATTTACGAGTTAAAGTGTCCTGGCTCCTCGAACGTTTACTCCATGACTTCTGAATTATGTCGGCCCGAACGGTAGTAAGAGATATACAACTTATACATGTTTCATAGACCACTTATATTCAACGACTTACACTATATACTAAGTACTACATCATGAACATTATGCAAGACATATATAGGCAATTCTTCGTACTCTTAGACGTTACTCCAAACCTAAGTCGCAACGTTCTATTATAGGCTGCTCTTAGAGACTTTCGCGATTCGACTACCACTTTCATTTCTCATTACATAGACTTAAGGTGAGTCATAGCCCCTACTCTTTTCGTACTTGTTTTAAACTCTTGGGGGGGATACATGCTCAACTACTTGCTTACTTGTACAAATACTCAAAACGTCTATACTTGACTGTGTTATACTTGATTGCTTACATACATGACTGCGTTATACTTAATTGCGTTATTCTATTTATTGACTAGTAGTTGTCTTTGGGAATTGACTCCCAGTTGTCTTTGGGAAGTGGCTCCCAGTTGTCTTTGGGAATTGACTCCCAGTTGTCTTTGATACATCCTAACATTTGCGAATGTTGGATACATCATAAAAGTGAGGTCTTCGGAGATGAAGTAGAGACTCACCACTAATTGCTTAATTGTCTTGATGAACTTATACATGTCTTTATCATACTATATATTGTAGCAGTGGGTTGTGAACACACAGGTTACAAGTCTCTTATGGCGGGACTTGTAACTGAGTGGATTCACGATGCCTTTGCTGTGTGAACATTCTTTTAAGGCTTTTCAACTGCTTTAAGACAAACTCTATGAACTCACCAACCTTTGTGTTGACACTTTAGCATGTTTATCTCAGGTTAGTAAGGCGATAGCTAGTGCATGGAACTTAGAGTCAAGCTGCATATTCTGAAGACTTACGCTTTTATCATTTACCATTCAACATTTTGTATACATTTATGTATCATACTTTCGAATCTCATGTTTGTAACTTTGAATTCATTAATCGAATGGTAACTTTTCAAAACATCTCATTTAGAGTTCGTTTTCTATAACTTGTACTTTGTATTATGAAGTAGCACCCCTATGACACAGTCTTCCGCTGCGGTATTTTGGGGGTGTTACAGATTGGTACCAGAGCCTTGGTTATAGAGAACTAGGTTGCATTTAGTGCCTAGACTATAACTGCTATATACGTTGGGACCTTCCTCTTTATTTGCCTTTCACACAATACATACACTTATGCTTTTTGGTTAGAGGTTTGCTTAAT
Organism: Artemisia argyi; assembly: GCA_030686995.1. NCBI lineage: Eukaryota > Viridiplantae > Streptophyta > Magnoliopsida > Asterales > Asteraceae > Artemisia > Artemisia argyi. The sequence continues at coordinate 143,227,057 of CM060686.1, forward strand.
TCCACGCTGTTAGATGATGTGACTTTAGTATTATAAGGAGCCCCAGAGATTAGTTGAGTCATTAAAAACATGGAGCTCAGTAATAACTAATTAGTTAACTTAATCTTGTGTTTGATGAGACACAAGATTTGAGTTAAATAATATTATTGCTTAGCTTTAGGGATTTGATGACTGGATTATCTTACCATCTGCCTCAGAAGGCGGATTTTGTGTCGGAAATTCTTAAGTAGGATGATTTAGAATCTCCTTATTTAAATGGATTGGGACGCCTCTTCAGTTAAATAAAGAAATTGTAAATCACCGAACCATAAGTTTATGAGACCTTACTTACATAAATTTGGACGCTTCTTTATGTAAGTAATGTGTTATAAATAAGTGGGCTTAATTGTAGCCGATACAACTCCTTAACCAGAACCTTAGACGAATCAGAGTGAACACCACTATTTTGGAAATTCCGAATTCTTTTAGACACACCGTAAGTAGTTAACATCAACTGAACTTCGGGACGAAGTTCTCCTTAAGGGGTACAGACTGTAACAATTCGCAATTTCAGGTTAACTTTTATTCCCGAAAATTTCACTATTCACTTTTACTATTCACTTTTTACTATTCACTTTTCACTATTCATCTCAGAAATTTTTATTTCATATTCTCGTAAGTTAAACTATTTTAACGATAACCCGAGAGTTTGACGCTCGTCGGATCATTTCTGCAAAAATCACAAAGCCGTGTCCGAGATTTACTTTTAGGTTTAAACGTCCTTCTAGCATCCCGATATGTCCATAAAACATTATAAACAATAGAAATATGATTTTCTCTCATTTTAGGACAATTCCAAAAGTTTCAGAATTTTACGTTTTTCAGTTCAGCGTTTTACGCGAATTGCGCGTTTTAGACCCGTGTTTCCAGTTTTTAGCAGGGTTTTCGCACCCGATAGAACCTACCACTCATTTTATATTTTATTATGGACTATATTGACATGTTTAACCATATTTATAAGTTTCATATTTTTAGGATACCCGGTTTTACGTTTCGTGGCTTAATAACTTACGGTTAGCGATTTACGGAGTCAAAACTAGCTACATACTTAGGATATTATCATCCAAAGACCATGACTACTCATCTAGTCACCCTTATCATGTATAAACCGACTTAGGGGGGTAGGAGTCACCATTTTGTGGCTTGATCTTGACCATTGATCTCTAGGATGTTTACAAGTGTCTAAACTAACCATGGTTTAATTCTAACCCAATATATGGTTAACTATTTTTCTCATCCTATAAATAGCCAACTAATAACACATATAAAACTTGCACCACACCTTCTTATAACCTTCAAGTCCTAAAACCTAAGGCACTTCTCTTATATTTTGTAAGAAAGTTAACTAGTTTTTGAAAGAAAACTAGTGTTTGATCTTCAATCTTGGAAATTTTCTAAGAAAAGTTGTTATAACTTTAAAGTCTCCAAAAAGACGTCGTTATAATCTTCAAATAGCTTTGGACTTCAAGAAGGCGTCGTTATAATCTTCAAATAACCTCGGTTTATCATAGATTGCAAAGAGTGAAGCTTAAGTCTATCAAAGTCCGTACCTTACTAGTTACTTACCTTTCTTTTAGAAAGCCTCAAGTTGTAAGCAAACCCTAACATACTCCTTGCTTAATTATCATTTCATGCTTATTATGTTTCTTTCATGCTATATATGGTCTTTGTATTGTGTTCATGATGTTTAAAAATGGATAAAACGAGTATTGGTATATATATGTTAACTTATGACAAGTAAACAAGCAAACTAGTGATTTTTATGGAAAACCACGACCACAATAGTATAACTTTGATATTTGACACTTACTTACTGTTAAATAGGACTTAACAAGGAAAACATAGCAATTTGAATCACCCAAAACGAGTACACGAGTCAAAAGTTATGACCATTTGAAGTTAGCGAAACCAAAACGGCAAAACTGCCTAAATAGCATTCTGATCAAATTATGGTTTTGAAAGTCCCACTTCTGGTCCGATTCATCAAAAAGTTAAAACACAAAAGTTGTCCGGAACGACGTTTTCGTTCAGGAACAAAGAAGCTCGAGACCTGAAAATGCTTTCTGAGTGATAATGTTCTTCAAATTCTTAACAGCCCATTTTTAGACCAAAGTTACTATATAATCATTATAATTAGATGAGACCAAGAGGTCTAATGACCTAAAGCCAAGACCACAACCATGGCTAAAACCAAGGTTGAGTCTCAAGACCATGGTAACATGACCAAAGTCACGGCAAAGCCACGGCTAAAGACCATATCACTTTTAAAGATCAAAAAGACTTATATATATATGTTATCAAATACTACAATAGTAGGGAGCCTCATGTGAGGAGTTCATTGAGTAAGCCGTCGAGACGAGTTGTGGATTTACGAGTTAAAGTGTCCTGGCTCCTCGAACGTTTACTCCATGACTTCTGAATTATGTCGGCCCGAACGGTAGTAAGAGATATACAACTTATACATGTTTCATAGACCACTTATATTCAACGACTTACACTATATACTAAGTACTACATCATGAACATTATGCAAGACATATATAGGCAATTCTTCGTACTCTTAGACGTTACTCCAAACCTAAGTCGCAACGTTCTATTATAGGCTGCTCTTAGAGACTTTCGCGATTCGACTACCACTTTCATTTCTCATTACATAGACTTAAGGTGAGTCATAGCCCCTACTCTTTTCGTACTTGTTTTAAACTCTTGGGGGGGATACATGCTCAACTACTTGCTTACTTGTACAAATACTCAAAACGTCTATACTTGACTGTGTTATACTTGATTGCTTACATACATGACTGCGTTATACTTAATTGCGTTATTCTATTTATTGACTAGTAGTTGTCTTTGGGAATTGACTCCCAGTTGTCTTTGGGAAGTGGCTCCCAGTTGTCTTTGGGAATTGACTCCCAGTTGTCTTTGATACATCCTAACATTTGCGAATGTTGGATACATCATAAAAGTGAGGTCTTCGGAGATGAAGTAGAGACTCACTACTAATTGCTTAATTGTCTTGATGAACTTATACATGTCTTTATCATACTATATATTGTAGCAGTGGGTTGTGAACACACAGGTTACAAGTCTCTTATGGCGGGACTTGTAACTGAGTGGATTCACGATGCCTTTGCTGTGTGAACATTCTTTTAAGGCTTTTCAACTGCTTTAAGACAAACTCTATGAACTCACCAACCTTTGTGTTGACACTTTAGCATGTTTATCTCAGGTTAGTAAGGCGATAGCTAGTGCATGGAACTTAGAGTCAAGCTGCATATTCTGAAGACTTACGCTTTTATCATTTACCATTCAACATTTTGTATACATTTATGTATCATACTTTCGAATCTCATGTTTGTAACTTTGAATTCATTAATCGAATGGTAACTTTTCAAAACATCTCATTTAGAGTTCGTTTTCTATAACTTGTACTTTGTATTATGAAGTAGCACCCCTATGACACAGTCTTCCGCTGCGGTATTTTGGGGGTGTTACAGACATCAAGCGAGGTACGTTCCGAAACCGAATACTTTAGTGATGAGAATTTATCATTAGATGAAAAAGTTATAGATAGTGAATATAATAGACTATGCAAACTAGGACAACAAGTAATGGCTAAAAACAAATCACCAAAACGCATGAACAACCTATTGGAAAATGAAGTAATAGAACTAAAAATTAAAATACATCAACTAGAAAAAGGTAAAGAAATCTTTGAAGAATGTAAATCATGTCAAGAGCTTAAAAGTGAAAACAAAATACTTAGGGAAGAAATTTGCAAACTTGACAAATTTGAAAATAGCAGTCACTCACTTAGTAAAATAATAAGTTTTCAAAGAGTATCCGGAGATAAAACCGGTTTAGGATTTAACACAACTAAAGCCTCAACGAGTGAAGTTAAAAATGTTAAATTTGAAAGTGAACTTAATGAACCAAAACCTTTAAAATCTAATCCTAAGTATATACTTATTAATGATAGAAAATACCTCTTACCAACAATGAAGAAGTAAAAACTTTTTATAAACCATCTTTAAAAACCAAAGTAGAATCTTCTAAACCTAAGACAAGATCTATAACTCCACCACCTAGAAAACCTAATAACTCTCATCCTAGATCTAAGATACCTCAACCAAGAAGAAACCAAAATAGGCAAAACTACAATAAACATAGTAATCAAATGTGGAATTATCAACAAAGCTACAATCCTTGGGGAATACTACCCCCTTTCATGTATCCTAGCCAAATGTTAAACATGTTTGGACCAAACAACTTTAGACCAAAGAGGCAATAGGGACCAAATAGCTAGATCTACATTCCTTATGACTATCTTGAAGTTTTCTCACCATAGACTTTTACAAAGTCTATATGTCGCCTTGAAGATTTTTGTTGAAGACCGCCGGGTACGCCATTCTTTCACAACTCATTGCCATGCTTAGATAAATACGCTTTGTTTCGTTGCTTTGTTTGCATAGATATTGTTTATTATCCTTCTTCTTTTGTTTGTTCACACACACACACACACACACACACACACACACACATATATATATATATATATATATATATATATATATATATATATATATATATATATATATATATACTTGCACATAACCTAGATACGTCATTAGTTGACTTTCTAGAACTCCAGGAAATTGTTTGTTATCGAACCCTTTCCTTCCCCATCTTGATACTTTTGAACTTTAACGTTCAACATGAAGATCTCTTGTGTCCACTGTTACTAAACTCATGGTGATGAAGAGAAGTAAGTTAAGTGGATCAACACAAGAGTAGAAAGAAGAACCTTCGCACACATATACTATGAATGAAACAAACTCCTATCGCCGTCAGCTTCCGCCTCTTCCATTTCCTCATTCCATAATCCATTAACACATAGTAAATCTATATATAATATATATACATATATACTTATATAAACACACATTCCATCACATCTCTTTAATCCCTTGTAATCTTGACATCTTGATCATTTTATCCAAAATTATCAAGACATAACTTGATTAACGAAATGTTAATTAAAAATGTAAAGTACTCCTTACTCGTGCTCATAAAATCCAACGTAGTTTCGATATAACATAAATCTAATTATATACATAAAAATATTTTACTATCAGAATTCAATTCGCAAAAATTTTCATTTTTGGCAGGCGGCCCCCTTAATAATTAAGGGGACCGGCTTGTAATCGGGGGCGGTCCCCTTAATGTTTAAGGGGGCCGGCCATCTGTAACTCTCAAAATCGCTTTCCACCTTAAATCTTTTGCCAAACACTCCATTTGTTCATAATTTCTCCACCCATCTCTGCTATGAATGAACCAAAACCACCAAAACCAGTAAAATCCTTTACCAAATCATCAATCCGGGGTCGTTTCGTAAGGAGAAAACGCTAACCAAACGTATAACAACATCTTTTGTAAGTTTTCCAACATACATTTCATAACATTTCATTCAATTTAGTGTCTAATCAATAATTAGGTATTTTACTAAAATTTATTTTAATCTGAATTTTAGTAAAGTTATAGTTAGGAATTGAATAACCAAATGCTTCCCATAGGATTAGAATGTAGAATTGCAACTCATACTAAGTCTAACACATCATATTGTCAAAATTTTTAATCGCCCATAAACCCTTGTTAATATCACTCTTTAAAATGCATGTTGTTGATATAACTCTTAAAAACTAGTTAAAACTTACTACATTGTAACAATTTAATATTTTAAACAATCAAAACATACTTTTCAATTCATTGTAAAAAGTATCATGAAGACAACATGGGCGTTTGGTTCATGAACAAATCATACTTATATAAATTTACTTAAAACATAAAACTAGTTTGATAAACTTATTAACATAAGTTGAGTCTATAGAAGTCATCAAGATATATAATCAATATATATATATTGATGTTTTAGGCGATATTAATCTAGTTAAGGGAGCGTTTGGTTTACCTTGAAAAAGACATTTTGAAAACCAAAATTCATATTTTCACTCTTTAAACAAGTTTTATGTTAGTAAAACTCATAAGAGAAAGCAAGATATATAATCTAATATATATCTAGCCTAATTTCGAAATAAATTATGATATCTAAAGTGATGTTTGGATAGAATTGACATTATATCGAACCTATTCCACAACTCCACTTTGACATCATAAAATACATTTTAAGCGAGTTTAAAATTAAAAACAAGGAACATTGTGAAACTACTTCCTAGGATATGTTTAGGTCGAAGTAGGCTTCCGTTCCACATGTATTGCATATAATCATATGTGTATATATATATATATATATATATATATATATATATATATATATATATATATATATATATATATATATATATATATATATATATATATATATGCATGTTAATTGTTTTTGTCTTAATTTTATTTTTGTTGTTATATTGTTTAGGTGAAAATGCCTAAGACCACGGTTGGTGATGTTTCTCAAACCAAACAATACATTCCTCAAGTTTCCTATACTCCCGACATTTCTCCCGCCGTTGCATGTTACTATCGTCCCATTGAAAATAGAAACATTCACGAGGGTAGAATTGTCGATCCATCCTACTATGAATCTGATCATATCGAACGTTCATTCACCAATATCCGTCTTGACTGTCTTTTCAAAATCAACGAACCAATCATTCCTCGCTTTTTCCTCGACTTCTATAGCCAAGTGATGGTGCAAACCGATCCCTATGGCCATCTCCTCATTTCTTTCATGATCCAACATCAATTCATCACTCTTACTCTTGCTCAGTTTGGACAAATCCTCAGAATCCCATACACCGGCCTACAATTAAGGGGGCCGGCCATCTGGAACTGGGTTTACTGTTTTCTTTTGCATCTTGTGACCTTTTTCTCTAGTATCAGCTACCATTTCTCCTTTTAACCCAACTGATTTTGTATATCATTAAACCATTTTAAAAACATACCCAAATAAACCATTTCCATACTATAAATTCCCTCCAAATCAACAATTTTCATCTCATCATTCATCCTCTATTTCAACCTAAACCACCATGTCTCCACCAAGCTCCTCCAACTCTAAGGCCTCTAAGAAACAAAAGATTTTTATCATCCCTCCAAAACAACTCTTCATTGACTTAACTAATGAAGACAATACAACTCCATCACCTCCTCCTAAATGCTCATCTCCAAGTGCACCTAATGCACCATGCAAAACACCTTCCACTCATGGAACTTCATCATCCTCCATACCTTCAACTTCCTCAATCAATGACTACATTAACTCACACTTGACATCACCACAAGTATCATCACCACATCCTTCACAAGAACCTCTTTCCACCCATCTTACCATCTCACTTTCAACAATAACACCACTTGATGCTCATATCTCATCTCCACCAATTACACCACCATTCTTTGTCAATCCCGTACCTTGGAGCTTACTTGAAGCTCATGGTGATACTTGCCTTTGTTGCATCTACAACCGAACCATTATCTTTGGTCATAGAGATGAAATTCAATATACGTTTTCATATATTGAACACTTACTTACCAACCCACCACCACCACATTCTCCACCCTCCTCACCCATATTCCCCCACCACAATTTTCACCCATTTCTCCACCATCACCATCATGCTCTCCAAATTAAGCATATGATATGCTTAATAAATAAAGCCTTTACCATCCTTTTGCTTGCAAGCTCTATGAAGCCCATGTACTCTTTGCATGATGGAATATTATTCTAGTTGTTATGTTATGTAGTAGTTATCCTATTTGTAATATTTCTTGATGCTACTTGTATTGTTGTGTTTTGACACAACTTTTGCTTTAATATGTATGCTTCTTTTTAATCATGCTTATTTATATTCTTGTCACCTTATATATATTTGCATGTATATACTTGTGCTTCTAATATTTTTGCCTTGCAAGCATTCCATAGCTCGTCTCCTTGGTGCCCCCGAACGAGGGGGAGTACACATCAAGGGGGAGTTATCATCCCGTCAATATTTCACGGCTGAAATTTGTCGGCATAACCTTTTTGATTCTACAAAAAGGGGGAGAAGTAAATAAAAACTCACTAAAATACTTGTTTAAAAACTAATTTTTGAGTTAATGAGTTTAAGTTTTGTAATCATCAAAAAGGGGAAGATTGTTGATATAAATAATGTTTAAAAACGTTATTAATATTTCTCAATAACTCTATGTTTTGATAATCACAAAATGTAAACCAAATTAAGTCAAGATTATGACGTAAACAAGTATTTAGAAACAAATATTTACTTCTATAACTTATATCACTTAAGGTATGCATAAACTAAGCAACTTATGCATTACATGATCAAAGGAAAATTTTCTAATCACTAGAACTCTTATAAAATGTCTTAAACATTTTATATCTTTTACAAAATTATTTTTGGAATTAAAAGAATATGTTTAAATCATTATTAATATATGATTTCAAATTTCTAACCAAAAATGGAAATTTTTATCCAGAAAAACCTTCCCCACAAGAGGACAAAATACTCCAACGTTCTGGAGGGGGGCGGCCCCCTTAATTCATAAGGCGGCCCCCTTAATCATTAAGGGGACCAGCCACGCTCAAGAACAGTATTTTGCTCCCCTTTAAATACTGATTCATTTCACAAATTTTCCTCACCTTTTTGCACTCAAAACCTTCTGATCTAATCTCTATCTCTATCTCAAAAATCTTTTGATCATATAATTCATAAGTCTTTGTTTCCAAGTGATCCAAAGCTTCATCCACTCAAGTGCAAAAAGAAGAACTCTCCTCTACATCCATACAATTGTAGTAGTGTTGTGATTAGTTAGTTCCATCTTGTAGTAGTGCTAGATACTTGTAAAGTGTTGTGTGAATTAGTTGATTGTAGATACTAGGTGTGTCGTAAATTAGTGTAGTTGTTGTGATTTTGTTGTGCATTGAAGAAGGTGTGAAGTAGACAAGAAGAAAATGTGTGAAGCTATCTTGAAGAAGTTGTGAAGGTGTGAAGTCTTGAAGAAGTTGTGAGATTGGTTCTAGCTACGATTAGAACTCGACATTTAGCTTAGTGTCGTTAATAGGTGTAAGCCAAAGTGTGTAAGGTTTCTCCGCCATAAGGAGTTTGTTGACATAGTAAAGAAAACTCTCGAGTGTGGTACTCGGGGAGTGGAGTAGGGCAAGGAAGGTGTCCTTGTAGCCGAACCACTATAAATTCGCGTGTTGTGGTTTGATCTTTCTAACTCTATCTTTTATTCATTTTATTTCAATACTTTCATTATTAGATTAGTCTTGCTTGTATTTATTGAAACTTGAATTCACTTAAGATTGAATCGAAAGTTTTTATAAGCTGCAAAAGATTTTGAAAATAAATTTAAAAAGGACGTAAAACTATTCAACCCCCCTTCTAGTTTTCCACAAAGTCAAACAACAGCTTGGGCACCAAAAGCAGTTACAATCCAAAAACAACTAGTTTAGCTTAAATACTCATTTTGTAATCATTTTTAGTGATTCATTCGGTTGTAAAACACGTTCTCTCTCTCTCTCTCTCTCTCTCTCTCTCTCTCTCTCTCTCTCTCTTTAACCATTGTAACAATTTCATAATCTCAATAACAATCATTGCGAATTATGTTCCATAATTCTTGAATTCCTAGTGAAATTGTTGCCATTGAACTCATATTTTTCATTTGGGCTAATTCTCTAAAAAAGAATCACAGTTGTCAAAAATGGTAGTTTTGCGTAGCGAACTAAAAAAAAAAAAAAAAAAAAAAAAAAACTTTTCTGAATACTAATGTTGACACTTTTGTCTTTCTTTAAGTATTATGACAATTTTACCCTTTCAAATTACATAAATGGTCCCTATCGTTTGGAGAAAATTGCGTCTACCGTCCCTATCTTTTTTCGAAATATTTTTTCCAAAGTTTTTTTTTCGGAATTCTTTTTTTTCTGAATTTTTTTTTCGAAATTCTTTTTTTTTTTAATTTTTTTTCTAAAATATCTTTTTTAGAATTTTTTTTCATGACACGTGAAAAAAAATTTTTGATTTTTTTTGTAGTATTTTCTAATACAAAATTTTTTCGATAAAAAAATTCATTTGTGACAAAAAAAAATCAAAAGTGAATAAAAAAGGTGAAAACGTATAAAACGGATTAAAACGTAGATTAAATCATAGAAAAACGTATATAAAAGCGTAACAGATCAAAATATATATATATATTAGGGACTATGGATGCAATTTTCGAAATTCAAGAGTAAATTGGTCATTATATATATATATTTTTATTTTTATTACTCACATGAAGACAAAAATGTAAATATTAGTGTTAAACAGAGTATACTTTTTAGTTCGCTACTCTAAAGTTGATTTTTTGACAACTATAATGTTTTGTTTTTTCTTCTTTTTTTTTTATTTTTTTTATATATATATATATATATATATATATATATATATATATATATATATATATATATATATATATATATATATATATATATATATATATATATATAGAATTAGCCCTTTTCATTTCTTAATTGATTTCAAGATATGTTTCAATGGATGTTCTACTAGTCACTTTCATTAATAAGGTTTTTTTTTTTTTTTTTTTTTTTTTTTTTTTTTTGAAAGGCGTCACTTTCATTAATAAGTCATCCATTAACGTTGAATCATTTTGTGAAATTCTTAGCAGGCCATTGTTTTCTGCTCTTTTCATCTTTGTAAGCACCTTGCATGCAAAAGAAAGGCTGTGTGCAACAATTGGTTTGTGGATTAAAGGGAAAAAAAAACATATTTTCAGAAAGTAAAAAAAGAAACATATCGAATTTATGGACTTTGAAAGCTCAAAAACACTTCGTATAATTTCTTGACATAAATAAAAACAATGCAGACCAGATGTAGGCGGTAGGCCAACATCTCCCTTAGGCTGCCCACAGAAGAGAGGGCGACCGACTCGGTCGTGTGGGTCGAAGTCCGTCGGCCCTTTTGTGGAAGAGAGGTTGCGACCGAGTAGAGATAGGAAAACATGGGAACTAGGTCGTGATCTTGACCGATTACTATTTCTTTCTTTTTTGACTTTTGATCCGTTGCATGCATTCAAAAAAAAGTATACGTTATAACCGTTGCATGCATTCCAAAGTAAAAAATAAATAAATAAATTAAAAAATTACACACTATAAATACCACATATTAACACAACATATTACACACTTCAATTCACAAAATCATACACTTCTTTCAATTCAAACACAAAAAAATGGCTTGTAATCTTTCCCACACTGTCAAACAAGCTCAAAACTATGTCAAAAAACAAGTCGACATAGACAACTAGGAACGACAAGATACAATTGTCGAAGTTATTAAGAAGTTTGAGCTCGCAAAGTTACGCAAACAACGCCTGAGAACACGATACGCAGATTGCAAAGACATTTCTGACGACAGAAAATTTGTGATTGACCAGTTTTTGTACGATGAATTTCGCAAAGACGCTGATGTTGTTGAAACATTGTGGGGTTGTATGCAGAAGATAGAGAACGAAATTGGGGAAAATGTGGCAGCTGCTAATGTACCACAACAACAACAATTTGTGCAAGGTGGATCAAGTTCATCTGCACCAAGAGTTGTTGAGCCACAACAACAACAACCTCATCTGGATCACTTTCAGCTAAATTGTGAGAAAAATGTGCAAGCTACAGTTGTTGAGCAACAACAACCTAATCTTGATCACTTTCAGCTAAGTTTTGAGAAAAATGTGAAAGCTGCTGATGATGACTGGAACTCTGAGGATGAGCGGGAGCTGAGCAGGTTGGAAGCTCAGTTAGATGCAGAAAAGTATGCGAGGTTCTCTGCGTATAAGGACGGTTTCGACTCTGACAACTCTCAAACCTGGGATCACCCGGAGTACAACTGAAGTTTTAATTATTAAGTTTGTAGTTTAATTATTAAGTTTTAATTATTATGTAATGTTTTCAATCGATGTACTATTTTAATTATTAATGAAATTAATGTTTTATTAAGTTTGTAGTTAAAAAAAAAAGAAAGAAAAATTGAACTTGGTCGCCCTTACTGGGGCACCCAATCGACTGCAGGTCGCTGAAGAGAGAAAGTTGACGTGCCAAAAAAAAAAATGGAAGGATTGGGTCGCCTTACTATGGGCAGCCTTACACCAATTTAAGCAGTAAGCAATTGTGACGCTTTTTCGCTGACATGTGGCTGTGTCTTCAGCATAAACTTGCAGAATCCTTTTAACGTACATCTAAATAAATAAATAAATAAATAAATAAATAAACAAAAAAAACTCTATTTCTGCATCTCCATTGGTACCTAAGGTAAGGACATTAATTTTAAACTTGCCAAGAAATATGTTATCATTAACTTTGTTGCTCTCACCTTGATACACTATAATAGTTGCTGTTGTTGTTGCATGTACTCTGAATAATATATTTCCTTCTTGCTTGTGGGTATGGACGTGTTCCTCGGAATAATAACAGACATGCAAATGCAACAAGATTGTTCTGTTAGAATTAATCCCTTCACATGTGGCCTTAGACCATTTAGACCCTAAAGTATGCCTTAATGACATTATCTACCCTAACTAACAAATGGCGGTTATTTGATGGAAGTAACTATCATAACAGATAAATATCAGGGTTGTGGTTAATTTCCTGTATCTTGTCACATAACAAAACTCTCTCAATCAAACACCATAACTTGTGAGATTAATCTCTCCATCGGATTGGTGACATTACTATCGGAATCGACTAACCCTAACGCTATGGCTTCATCATCTAATCGTAATTCTCAGTCAGTTCTATCATCAAGTAAGTTTACTTTCATGTTCTTGATATATGATTACATGAGATTGATCCTGTATATGTTTAATTAATTCAACATGTGGTATCAGAGCGGTTTAAATCTCATAAATTAATATTATTTTGATAAAGGCTTGTGTTCTTTATATAAAAGAAAACGATGCGTAATTTACTCGTTCGGAATTAAGGGTGTTTAAATTGGATCCACTATACGTTAATTGAATAATGATTAATTGTAGTGGTCAATTGTTTAAGTGACGTAATACATAAAATAGATATTACAAGTGAATTGTTTTTTGTTATCTAATAAATTGATATGAGACACATGGTTAGTATTTTGCCATGTGCTTCTGCAAATTAATAATTTTGTTGGGTTTAACTTTAGTTTGTTGCCTCAATCATTAATTGGCTGATGAAATTGCGTCAAGTAAGATACTACGTAATAAAGACATGATACTGCATCCCTCCGATTCTGTAAACGTTATTTTTTTAGGAATGATTGTATGTTTTTTTTTTTTTTGCTACTTTAATTTTGTAACAATCTGCATGTGTAGCGCTATAAAATAAACTATGTAAATTCTTCATGTGTGATAATTCTCTGCATATGATTTTTTTAACACATCAAATTTGATTAGTATGGGAATTACTAATTCTCTGCATATGATTAGTATGGGAATTACATCAAATTTGTAGAATCTGTTGAATCCCTTATTGGTAAATGGCAACTTTTATGTTAATTTAAATCACCAGTCCAACGAATGGTTATGTAAATTGACATACGAGTTTATTCATGCCATATTATACAATTGTTCATGTTACCACTCAATGAACCCAACGGCTATTTGAATGATAACTTGAACAATGAAATATATATTAGCATAATTAGCATATATGTTACGTTTCTGCCCAACGGTGATATGTGATATATGTGCATGCTTAGCCTAGTTAAAGATGATTAATGTTTTAATTGTTAACTAAACCAATGTGAAGTTAATAATTATGCACAACATCTTTATACCTATTATTTTGGTGTTCATGATAGGTTTATGTTTTTCTGATATGCTTTACATATATATCCCATTAATTCCTTTAGTTTTAATCTGAGCATACATTTAATTTTCATTCTATGTCAGCATCTACCTTAACTTCCAATACGGGTTACTTGTCCGGAATTGAACCCTTAACTGGTACTAACTACTCAACATGGAGAGATCAAGTGAAACTTACTCTCGGAGTAATGGACCTCGATCATGCGCTTCGTACTGATCCTCCCGCTGCACTTACTGCTGAAAGTACAGCAGATCAAAAACGTGCTTATGAACAGTGGGAGCGATCTAACCGTATGTCTCTCATGATCATTAAGAATTCCATATCCGTTGCTATTCGAGGAGCCATTCCTGACTCTGAAAATGCAAAGGAGTACTTAAGCTCCGTAGAGGAACAATTTAAAGGGACTTCAAAAGCCCATGCAAGCACTTTGATCCTCAAAATGTTGACTACCAAGTATGACGGAGTTAGTGGTGTACGAGAGCATATAATGATGATGAGCGATATGGCAAACAAACTGAAAGGCATGGACATGGAAATCAGTGAAGGCTTTTTAGTTCATTTCATTATGACATCTCTTCCTATGCAATTTGGTCCTTTCAAGATCAATTATAATACGCAAAAGGAGAAATGGAAAATGAGCGAACTGATTGCCATGTGTGTGCAAGAGGAAGAACGCCTCAAAGTTGAAAAGCCTGATGTCGTTCATGTTGCTACCACTAACACCAATAAGAGAAAGGGCTCATGGAAGGGCAAAAGTTCAAGTGGAGATAATTCTACTCCAAGTAAAGTCCAGAAAACGGGTGCAAGTACTAGCTCATTCCATGGCGATCCAAAATGTAAATTTTGCCATAAGAAAGGGCATACTCAAAAGGATTGTCCAAAATTCAAGGAATGGTTAGCAAAGAAAGGTATATTTGAATCTTTTATGATTAATGAATCCTTTAATATAAATGTCCCTATTAATTCATGGTGGATTGACTCTGGATCCATGGTACACATTGCTAATTCTTTACAGGGATTCCGTACAATCCGGAGATTGGAAAGAAACCAACGAACGGTTAAAGTCGGGAATGGAGTTGATTTGAACGTAGAAGCTGTTGGGACCCTTTCATTAATATTGGAGGGTGGCTTTTGTTTAAATCTTTATGGCACTCTTTATGTACCGAGCATGACTCGAAACTTAATATCTGTATCTAAACTAATTATTGATGATTTTATATTTACGTTTGGATACAATAAAGTATATATTAGTTTAAATTCCCGTGTTGTTGGATATGGTTGTCTAGAGGGAAACCTCTTCAAGATATGTTTAGATAATCAATTTTCGGAATCTTTATTATCATTTAACGTTAATGAAAATGTGAATCAAAATAAGAGAAAACAAGATCAAGAAACTTCATCAATGTTATGGCACCAACGTTTAGGCCATATTTCACGAGACAGAATGACTAGACTTGTGAAAGATGAAGTTTTACCCCATCTTGATTTCTCTGATTTTGAAAAATGTGTAGAATGCATAAAGGGAAAAATGACCAAAGGAAATAAGAAAGGTTCCACACGAAGTACCGGATTATTAGAACTAATCCATACTGATATATGTGGACCTTTTCCTTCGGGCATTGGTGGTCATAAATCATTCATTACCTTCATTGATGATTACTCACGTTACATGTACCTGTTCTTAATTAATGAAAAATCCGAATCACTTGAAATGTTTAAAACATTTAAAGCGGAAGTTGAAAATCAACTTGACCGAAAAATTAAAGTGGTGAGATCGGATAGGGGAGGTGAATATTATGGCAGACATACAGATGTTGGTCAAGCTCCTGGATCTTTCTTTGACTTTTGCAAAGATCATGGGATTATTAACCAATATACCATGCCGGGTACCCCTCAGCAAAATGGTGTAGCTGAGAGGAGAAATCGCACCCTTATGGACATGGTTCGTAGTATGTTGGCAAATTCAAATCTTCCTGAATTTCTTTGGACTGAGGCATTGAAAACGGCTGTCCACATCCTTAACAGAGTTCCCTCAAAATCTGTTCCAAAAACACCATATGAAATTTGGACGGGAAGAAAACCCAGCTTACGATACTTACGGGTTTGGGGATGTCCAGCCGAAGCTAAGTTATACAATCCTCAATCACGAAAACTGGACTTGAAAACCATTAGTTGCTTCTTTATTGGGTACCCAGAACGATCAAAGGGTTACCGATTTTATTGCCCCTCTCATAGTACCAGAATTGTTGAGACATGCCACGCAGAGTTTCTTGAAAATGCTAACAACAGTGGGAGCGGTTCATTTAGAAGAATTGAACTTCAAGAGGCTCGAGATGAGACACCAATAATTCATGTGCCCATCTCGATTAACACGCCACTTGAAACCTCGAATGATCACTTAATTGCTCAAGATCAACCAAATAATGTCGAGGAAAATGAACCTAACCACGAAATTAATGTTGAACCACAAGAAACTCAACAACCGTTGCGTAGGTCACAACGACATAGGCAGCCCACAAACTTTGACGATTACTATACCTATTTAAATGAGGCTGATTTTGACTTAGGGAAATGCAATGACCCTGAATCATATGAGGATGCCATTAATTGTGACCAATCAGCTCATTGGAGGGAAGCAATGAATGATGAGCTAAACTCAATGAGCAAAAACAACGTTTGGGACCTTGCTGAATTACCAAAGGGTGCAAAACCCGTTGGATGCAAGTGGGTCTTTAAGACCAAACTTGACCCAAATGGAAATGTTGAGCGATACAAAGCTCGGTTGGTTGCAAAAGGGTATACTAAAAAAGAGGGCATTGATTATAAAGAAACATTTTCTCCAGTATCGAGAAAAGATTCCCTAAGGATCGTAATGGCCCTTGTAGCTCATTTTGACTTGGAGTTACATCAAATGGACGTCAAAACGGCATTTCTTAATGGAGATTTACATGAAGATGTGTTCATGGCCCAACCACAAGGTTTTAAATCTAAAGGCCAAGAACATTTAGTTTGTAAACTCAAGAAATCTATTTATGGGCTTAAGCAAGCATCCCGTCAATGGTATTTAAAATTTGATGAAGTGATGAAGAAACACAACTTCATCAAGAATTTGGTAGATCAGTGCGTATACCTCAAGATGAGTGGGAGCAACTTTATTATACTTGTGCTTTATGTTGATGATATCCTATTAGCAAGTAATAATATTGACTTGTTGCATGAGTCAAAACGTTTTCTCTCTAGAAACTTTGACATGAAAGATCTTGGTGAAGCTTCGTATGTAATTGGAATTGAAATTCACCGAAATCGAGCCAATGGGATATTAGGATTGTCCCAAAAGGCATATATTGAACGCGTACTCAATAGGTTCAATATGCAACATTGCTCTCCTACGGTCGCTCCCGTAATTAAGGGTGATGTTTTCGGGTCTCATCAATGTCCGAAAACTGAGGTTGAACATGAGGAAATGAAGCGAATTCCTTATGCTTCCGTAGTAGGAAGCTTAACATATGCTCAAGTTTGTACTCGACCAGATATCGCTTTTATATGTGGCATGTTAGGCAGGTTTCAATCTAATCCTGGCCTACATCACTGGAAAGCTGCTAAGAAAGTATTGCGATATCTACAAGGAACAAAGGAGTACAAATTAACTTACACTAGATCCGACAATCTTGAAGTTATTGGATACTCGGATTCAGACTTTGCGAAATGCAAAGACTCTAGTAGGTCAACTTTGGGATATATTTTCATGCTGTCAGGTGGGCCTATTTCTTGGAAGAGTAAAAAACAAGTGCTAACGACGACCTCAACAATGATGGCTGAGTATGTTTCAGTTTATAATGCGACATGCCATGCAATGTTGTTGAGAAATTTGATCACTGGACTCAAAATTGTTAACTCTATCTCAAGGCCATTAAAGATTTATTGCGATAATAACGCAGCCGTGAGCTTCTCGAACAGTAATAGTTCAACTGGAGCTGGTTTATACCTCGATACAAAGCACCTATTTGTACGGGAAAGAGTGGAGGAACAACGTATATGTATCGAGCACATTAGAACTCATGAAATGCTTGCGGATCCGCTAACTAAAGGTCTACCACCCAAAGTATTTCAAGGCCATGTTGCTAGAATGGGTTTACATCAAGACCTTACATAATGTGTTGTAGTTAATGAACTATTTCATGATTATTTTTAACTTCAAAACAAGCGCTTTAAGATAATATCCTTCACTATAATGTCTATTTTGTCTGTATTTATTTTAATTGTGTACACTTATGTTTCATTATAGACAAACTTATGTGTACCACATTACTTTGTCATTTTGGCTTAATGAAATCATATATTTCATATTAGTGCTATTAGTATAATCGATGGGGGTCCCGTGTCAAACGCGACACGTGTGGCTGTATCTTTTTGCTTTGGCGCTATTATGGAATTATGGTAATTCACATAAACTTGTAATTGGACAATATAATTTTTTAGGTTTATGTACATATGAATAAATGGTCTTACGGCCAAGTGGGAGAATGTTAGAATTAATCCCTTCACATGTGGCCTTAGACCATTTAGACCCTAAAGTATGCCTTAATGACATTATCTACCCTAACTAACAAATGGCGGTTATTTGATGGAAGTAACTATCATAACAGATAAATATCAGGGTTGTGGTCAATTTCCTGTATCTTGTCACATAACAAAACTCTCTCAATCAAACACCATAACTTGTGAGATTAATCTCTCCATCGGATTGGTGACATTACTATCGGAATCGACTAACCCTAACGCTATGGCTTCATCATCTAATCGTAATTCTCAGTCGGTTCTATCATCAAGTAAGTTTACTTTCATGTTCTTGATATATGATTACATGAGATTGATCCTGTATATGTTTAATTAATTCAACATGTTCCCCTGTTCATTAGGTATGATCTCCACTCGATTCTTTTTGTGAAACCAAACAGCAGCACACGAGCATGTTGTACCAAGATCAATACCAATGGCTGTTCCTTTAACTTTTTCAGACATCTTTGAATCAGAATAGCAAAACAAGAATTGAATACTTGTTACAAATTGGACTTAATTTGGTCACAACCCTTGTACATGCATGTAAAAAGCACTCTAAACTAACACAAACTATCGAATGATCGACTAATTGAAACAAACCATACACAGAAGATTAATTTAAGACCCTTTTATAAGGCCTCTATATTATTACCGAGTATTATTTTTGCTTCTTATGGTCTAAAAATAATTAGCAATTAAGCCCAATAAAAAAAAATGTGATTTGCTTTCCATTAGTTTATCTTTTTAATCCTTGTTGATCATCCAAATCTGAGCTGAGAGTAAGATAACATGCAGCACAAAATTGGACTATAACTTGCCCTTAAGCTGCAGTTAGTTTAACATTTTTTTGTGCGACCTTCGAGCTGGCCTTGTTGTTTTTGACAGTATGCAACAGCAGAAAAACATTATGAGATGTTCATATGGCATACGATTGTGCATGTATCATATTTATGTTATATGTCAATCAGGATTCGGCTGCTCTAAGACAATCTTCTTATCCAGCTTGGAGAAGAGTAAATAAGCTTTGTATGCATTTGGTTTGTGGATTGAATAAAAGACAGCTTTTCCCAAAACAAATAAACTGACTTAGAGGATGCTTAAAAGCACTTCATTTGATAACATTAAGCCACGTAGATGTTGAGATAAGCAATTACTCCGTACATTGTAAGCATTTTGACATCCTCTTTGACTACTCTCAGCTAATATAAGCAATTGTAATGCTTTTTCTCTGACGTGTGGCTGTGTCTTCAGCATAAACTTGAAGAATCCCATTAACATCTAGATTAAAGGAAACCTCTACTCCAGCACATCGATTGGCACCTACGGTAAGACCACTAATTTTAAACTCGCCAAGTAATATGCTATCCTTAACTTTCTTGCTCTCACCCTAATACACTAAAATAGTAGGTTGCTGATGTTGCATATTACTCTGCCCTATATATTTGTTTCTTGCTTGTGGGTATGGTCAAGTTCCTGGGAATAATTACAGACATCATCCCCTGACCATCAATCATGAGCGCTATTCCTAACGAGAGAGGAGTGACACCACTACAAGAAAAAAGGCCTTTAGTGACCACACGATTAATAGTAGATATTTGGTCACTAAGCTGATTTAGTGACCATATCAAAGTGGTCACTCGTCGTAGTCACTAAGCTGATTTAGTGACCATATCAACATTGCTTTCTAGAGTTTTAGAATATGCAACAGCAGGAAACATTATGAGATGTTCAGGTAGTTAGTCACTTATGGACATATCATATATATGTTTCAATTCAAGGGTCTCTGCAGTCATCTACTTTTGCAGCTTGCAGAAGCGAGATATAAGTTTTACATGTATTTTGTGGTATAAATAAAAACTGCTTTTCTGAAACAAAATAAATATAACAATTAAAAGACTTATTAAAGATGGCTTGAAAGAACTTCATTTTAAAACATTAATAAGCCATGTAGATGTAGATATAAGCAATTACATTGTAGGCATTCTAGAATTTGCTTTGACTACTTTCAGCAATAAGCAATTGTAATGCTCTTTCTCTCACGTGTGATTGTATCTTCGGCATAGACTTGAAGAATCCCGTTAACATCTAAATTGAAGCAAACCTCTATTTCTGAATATCCATTGGAACCTACATTAAGGCCGTCAATGCTAAACTTACCAAGTAACTCGTTGTCCTTAACTTTTTTGCCCTCACCCTGATACACAGCGATATTTATTGTGTACCCATTATCACAAGGAAACAATTTTTTCTGGCTTGTTGGTATGGGCGTGTTCCTAGGAATAATAACAGACATGTAACCGTCTCGAGCACCTATCATGGTATCTATTCCTAATGAAAGAGGAGTTACATCCAATAAGATGGCATCTTGGACCACATCACCATCGTTCTTACTTAATTTATCAGCTAAGATCGCAGCACCAAAAGCAACTGCCTCATCACCATTCATGTTCTTACAAAGTGTCTTGCCGCCAAAATACTCTTCCAACATTCTTTGTACTTTTGGAATCCTAGTTGACCCACCAACAATCACCACCTCATCAATATTCTTTCTGTCTATTTTTCCATCACTCAAACATGTATCAACCAAATGAATGCACTTTTTAAAGAAACTTCCATTTAGCTCATCGAACTGAGCTCGGCTAATTTTTGTACAAAAATCTTTACCCTTATGCAAACAATCAATTTCAATCAGGGCAATAGTGGTTGAGGACAAATCTCTCTTTGCCTTCTCACAAGCAACTTTTAACCTCCCTAAAGCTCTTGGATTTTCCTTTATGTCATCCACTTTGTACTTTTTCTTAAATTCTTTTATGCAATGATTAACCAAAGTCGTATCAAAATCGTCACCACCTAAATGAGAATCACCACCAACAGCTTTGACATTGATAACACCCGTTTTACCAATTGTCAAGATCGACACGTCAAATGTTCCACCGCCTAAATCGAATACCAAAACATTTTTTTCTTTATCCCATTCTTTGCCTGTCTTATTGTCCACACCGTATGCAATTGCGGCT
Source organism: Artemisia argyi (assembly GCA_030686995.1). Classification (NCBI taxonomy): domain Eukaryota; kingdom Viridiplantae; phylum Streptophyta; class Magnoliopsida; order Asterales; family Asteraceae; genus Artemisia; species Artemisia argyi. The sequence continues at coordinate 143,248,525 of CM060686.1, forward strand.
GCTGTAGGTTCATGTATTAAACGCATCACATTAAAACCAGCAATGGTGCCTGCTTCTTTTGTTGCAACTCTTTGCTTATTATTAAAATAAGCTGGAACAGTGATGACAGCATCTGTCACCTTTGTCCCAAGATATTCTTCGGCATCAAATTTTATTTGCTTGAGAACCTTAGCAGATAATTCTTCAGGTGATAACTTCTTCTCTTTGCCCATGAATTCAACTACAATAGTTGGCTTCTCTTCAGGCCCTTTAATGATCTTGAAAGGCAACAATTTCATGTCCTTATGCACTTGAGGATCTCTATATCTTCTTCCAATCAAACGTTTAACATCTTGTAAAAAGAAAAAGTATCATCGTTAGCAACTGAAAAGTACTATTCATTTTTAGTTTAGTGATCAGGAACAAAACAAAATGATTTCTCCAGAAAATACTATATAAGAATACATCAGTACTAAAACTTTATACAGTAATGAAATTAGCAACAGTACTGAAAGACTAACTCTAGCAGTAACGAAACGCGTGTATTGAAAAGTCAATGCCCTGATAAAAAAAATGTTTATGTTGCATTATTCATTTAAGTAAAACTAATAAGCAAAGAAACATGTGGTAGATTGGTATCTCCTTTTGTTTATTGTATAGATTCAAAAAAAAATCGTAAAATTTAAAAAGTAGATCGAATGGCATACCACACACGGTGTTAGTAGGGTTCCTAGCGATCTGGTTTTTTGCTGCTTCTCCTACCAAGATCTCCATGTCATTAAACGCTACATAAGATGGAGTGATATTGTTTCCTTGCTCGTTAGGTATGATCTCTACCCGATTTTTTGTGTGAAACCAGACAGCAGCACACGAGTATGTTGTACCAAGATCAATACCAATGGCTGGCCCTTTAACTCTTTTGGACATGTTTAAACAAAAAATGAGTTGGTAAGAACAGGAGTCGAGATATGATAGGCTTGTATATTTGTCTCAAACTAGATTATTTATATTGAAAAAAAGCTTCACTCTGAAAATAAATTTGAGGAGTACTTAACAGTCACAATCCTTGTTCATGCATCTACACATTAAACTATAAACTCACACAGAAAATAATGCAAGCCATAAAGATGGCCATAATGTTCTCGGTCAAAGCATGTGTGGGTGTTATTATACCTCCAGTTTTCTAAACTCATTAATTATATCTATCTCTACTATATATTAGTACCCGTTTGGTATAGGGGTATGCAGGTCCTTAGAATGAAAGAAAAGGGGTAGGTTATTCTCACGGGCCCTATTTCTATTAACCGAACCCTCTCTAAAAGGGGTAGCTCACTTTTTTTTTTGTTTTTTCCTTATTTTGTCGTTTAGTTTTTATTTATTTATTTATTTATTATTATTATTATTATTATTATTATTATTATTATTATTATTATTTTTTAATGTTTGGTATAGTATATATATTTGGTATAGTATATATTTTTTGTAATGTTTTTTTTTGTTTTATTTGTTACGTTTATATAATTAACGTCCAATGCGTTTTTATTTAATTAATAACAATAACAAATAGCACGTTAAACGTTACCACATTAAACGACTATGACAACAAATGTTATTATTCAATTAAACAACAACGTTAACACATTATTTAAAAAACAACAACATTTACGACATATGAAGATTATTTAAATCATTTAAAAGATCATGGAGCCGGGCACTTGACTGACAAGCGTGATCCTCAGGATTCCTTGCCATTTCTAACTCCATTTCCAGCGCCTTTATTCTTTGCTTCAACAACTTGTTCTCATTTTTTGTAGCAACGCAGTTTGAGCAATGCGTTGAAGAAGAGGCTTGACTAAAGTGCTCTGCTTCAAATTCATCTTTCCACTTGAAGTATCAACACCCATAGTTGTTTGTACCTGGCTGTTACATGTTAAGAAAATAATAAGAAATGTATTTTTAACAAACAAATTATTTACATAACTAAGCAAACGTATGATTATTTACCACTGAAAGAGGACATGCATAAAACAGTCGCCCACGACTACCATCTTGCCAGGATTTCCGTTCTACAATAAATCCTCTATTACATCGGCACCAAAAAGGATTTCTTTGGCTCATCTGACCAAAGAATTTGCATAATAATTTACATCAGCAATTAACATTCTACAAAAAAGCAGACTTTTAAGTTTCAAACAATTAACATTTAAACGATGTTGAATGATCATTTACAACATATGATTCACTATGTTTACAATGGTTTTGTCGGTGTCTCTATTATTTACAACATAAATCAGTAATCATTTACAATGGTTTTGTCGGTGTCTCTATTATTTACAACATAAATCAATGAACCATTAGTCGATGTTGATACAAAGTTTCCCATTCGGCTGCAACTGGCTCTCTGAAATGCCTCCATTGTGGGTGGATATAGGGTAGTCGAAAATCTCTGTCGAGCGTCAGTACAATGTAGTGAGCACCCACACGGGCAATCACAATGGGGTCGGTTCCTTGTGATGAGTTTGGCCTGGTAAAAAGCGGAAAACATGTGTTCCAACCTTGATCGGATATAAATACAACAGGTCGGTGAATGCTTGAAGCGATAACCAGCCCTGTGAGTGGCATCACCATCCAGCGATCGTTAGGTGCAGGTCCATTGAACCAGTCTATTGTATACCAAAGTCGGTCAAAGTCTTGTTGTTGCCACATATCTATGTATCTTTGCCTATGATAATCTAACTCTTGCAATAACATACCTCTGACTTCGTCCCACCTATTTTCGTTTTGAACAATACAGTGGGCAACGCACCGAAACCCACAATTTCCATCACCCTCAACATTATGTATGCTTATTACGAGTGGACAGAAAACAGGTGGAATATGCTTAATAAACGCATTGCTCACACTATCTCCAGCATAAAATCTATGGCGTAGAGTATCACCCGTGTAAGAGCTATGTCTTGCAGGTTCTTTCCGCATGTTCGGCACTTTTATAGATCTTGAATTCGTACTTCTTCGGTGATCTATGATTGGTACTTCATCAAAGTCAGGGACTTCATTCAAGTCAGGGACTTCATTCAAGTCAGGGACTTCATTCAAGTCCGGGTCTTGTGTAGCCTTGCCCTTTTTGTCCTTTGCGCTCGGACGACCATGGTATTTTTTTGAATAGCTGGTTCACGGGTGTCAACAAATTCAGGTTGGAATATCTCTCTCAATTTCGTTAACATATTTTTCTTGACAAACGACGTTGATTTGCTAAAAATATTCTTGAATTGTTGCACGCCATTGTTAAACGAAGTATCATCATCATCACCAGCTTCACTGGAATAGCCATCTTCAGGCGGAGGCCTATTGATAATAGGCCACGGAACAGATAGGGTTCTCCAAAAAATAGGAATTTCATCCAGTGGAATGGGGCGTCCTGAATTCAGTAAAAGCGACTTATGTAAATTACTGATAATAGTGGGGGAAACAACTTGATAGTTATAAATTTAATATACTTACCATGATATACATAGTATTGCATGATGTGAAAGCATGGTAGTCCGTGAATTGACAGCAACTTATGGCTATATTTGTCTGGTGTGATCGACAGTTGGAGTTCTCTGTACATGAGAGTGAAAGCATGTTTGGAAACTTTATACCACAATTCTTCAAATATATCAACATTACAATGATTTAGTTTCTCGTTCATGCTTCTATTAAAACTCTCTTTTATCCCAGTTTCTTGCGAAATGAGAATCTTATCAATTGACCATAACAACCTGTCTAATTTGGATTGTGTGCCGTCCAAATATAATTTCAACAACGCGTGGTGAGCCTGAACTCTGCACGTTGTTGACTGGCCGTAAGAGCGATATTGGTCGGTAATATACGAGACAAACTTGGGTGCGTATTGTTGCAGCCACGTGTTATACAGATACTCAGCGATATCTGCAAAAAAACAATGAATTAATAAAAGGTCATTCGGGTGCTTTTTTATTAAAATAATTAAATACAATTAATTAATAATTAAGTACCCGGATGGTTGACCAATTGCTGTTGTAGGTGTTGATACTGTTGCCTGAACGATTCGAATGTCGGAACTTTAACCATCCGATCCCATCGTTTTTTAACGGACTCATACTCTTTTTGGTCACTGAATTTATTTTTGCAAAACTTAAGTAGATTTTGCTGTATATGCCATCGACATAGTAAATGGTGAGCGTCAGGAAATTTTGCTTCGCATGCGCCAACCAACGCTAAATCTCTGTCAGTGACGATAACACGTGGGTAATATCGTTCGTCTATGACATCCTTCACACGTTGCAATACCGATTGAAATTTATGCCCTTGTTCATTGTTTAAAAAGCTATATGCCATTGAAAATGTTTTGTTTGTCGAAGTTACTCCAACAATTTCCAACAACGGCAATTTAAACATAGTGGTATTGTATGTGGAGTCCATCAACATGATTTCAGGGAATGTACACCATAAAGCATACGACGTGGGGTGCGCAAAAAATAACTCCTCAAGCTCGTTTGTATGCTCATTTACCCTCGGGTACCATGTATACCCTGATTCCATCAAATGCTCGTAAAGGACTTGAATTGGAGTTCTACCACCTTCTCTGGCTATCCAGATCTTATTTCGTGCGTTATATATAGTTCTAACGCTAGACACGTTATCCGGATTACGACCCTGTATTGTCGAAAGTATAATACGTGGTTTCACGGTATAATCTGTCAATTCTTTGACCAAACCGAACTCATCATCCTTTAATCGCATTGCATATGGCAAACCATGCAACGACTCTAGCAAATCATGATTATGCGTATCATCCTTCACCCTCAGAGTCCAAATTTTTTTTGTATATTGATATTTCGCCGCCAATTTGAATGGACAATTTGTTTTAAAGGTACTGGTTTTCCGTTTTCCGGTACCTTCAGGTTTATACTTCCCACCCTTTGAACACCTATAATTGATTTCGTACAAATAACCCTTGTCTGCTTTGGTTCTGTCTTTAACAATGACAAAACCGAGCCCCCGAGCTATATTTTGCACCCATTCCGTTACTTGCTCTTCATAACCGAATTCCTGAAAGTATATTGTCGAAAGTATACAACTTTATTTTTAGAAATGATACTTTTTTTTTTTTACAAATGATACATTTTTTTTTACAAATGATACCTTTTTTTTTTTTTTTTTTTTTTTTTTTTTTTTTTTTTTTTTACAAATGATACTTTTTATAAAAAAAATGTATCATTTGTAAAAAAAGTATCATTTTTAAAAGTATCATTTATAAAAAAATGTATCATTTGTAAAAAAAAGGTATCATTTTTAAAAGTAATAATACTCTTCAAATGATACTTTTTTTTTTTTTTTTTTTGTAAAAAGTATACTTTTTTTTTTTTTTTTTTTTTTTTTTTTACAAATGATACTTTTTATAAATACAAAAAATAATAATAATAATAATAATAATAATACTCTTCAAAACCGTTCCACCACCCACGGTTTTATCAAAACCCACCCACGGTTTTATCACCCTTCTCTCACCCATACTCTCACTCAATCCACTCTCTCTCTCTCTCTCTCTCTCTATCACTAATAACTCACCTCTCTTTTTAGATCTAAAAACCGAGATCTAAAAAGTGTTAGTGGTGGTTTGATGGTGATGTTTATGGGATAAAACTGTGGGTGGAACGCGGTTTTGAAGAGTATTATTACTTTTTTTTGCTGTTAGATCTGTTTAGATCTAAAACCGTGGTGGTTTGATGGTGATGTTTATGGTGATTGTTGGTTTAGATCTGTTTAGATCTAAAACTGTGGTGGTTTGATGGTGATGTTTATGGTGATTGTTGGTTTAGGGAGGGTTGGGTTAATAAAAATAGGGCCCGTGAGAATAACCCCTCCCGTTGGTTTATTGTGATGTTTTACTGGTGGTTCGTTGGTGATGACTCATATTTTTGGATCTAATGAGGGGTAAGTGTTGGATCTAAAAACTCATATTTTTTTTGGATCTATTTTTTTTAGATCTAAAGTAAGAACTTGTTATATTTTTTAGATCTAAAGTAAGAACTTGATGATGGCTCGTATTTTTTTTAGATCTAAAAACTTGGCTTGTTGGTGGGGTTATTCTGCTTAGTTGCTAAAAACTTGAATATTGGTAACTTGATGATGGCTCGTATTTTTTTTGATGGCTCGTATTTTTTTTAGATCTAAAAACTTGGCTTGTTGGTGGGGTTATTCTGCTTAGTTGCTAAAAACTTGAATATTGGTGATGTGAATATTGGCTTGTTACTGCTTAGTTGCTAAAAACTTGGCTTGTTGGTGATGTGAATATTGGCTTAGTTGCTAAAAACTTGGCTTGTTGCTGGTTTTATGTGAATATTGGCTTGTTGGTGGGGTTATTCTCACGGCCCTATTTCTATTAGTCCAACCCTCTCTACTTAACCGAGATACAGCGATGATGATTTAAAAAAAAATGATTTTGGCATGGGATTTCCGAATGGACGGCAAAAAATAAAATCTTAATTTTGCTACCTTTGATGTTGCAGCCATATATGATATATCTTGCTTATGTGAAACTATTATAATCTGAGCCTACTCTTATCTCGATGCCTTTTTAATGTGTAAAATGGAGATTACTTCTCGTGTGTAAAATTGTGATTGAGACATTTCTGCAGTTTTGTGGCTTGTTGCTTGCGGCTTGTGATGTGCTTCTTTATGTTAACCGGACGGGTCTAAGAGGGTAGTATGACAAAGCTGTAGTTGTTTTGCTTTGTTTCACTTTGCTTCTTTGTGATGCTGCTTTGTTTCACTTGGCTTCTTTGTGATGCTGCTTTGTTGTGAAATCTGCTGCTTTGTTGTTTTGCTTTGTTTCACTTGGCTGCTTCGTTGTGAAATCTGCTGCTTTGTTGTTTTGCTTTATTTGTGATTGAAAGTTAATGGAGCAAAGCTGCAGTTTATAATGGGGACCTTTGAGTATAACACCTCCCTTATACTGTTGAGTTTGTGACCTTGTGAGAATCTTACTTTTGAGCTTTGTGTCCAATCTTGTGATACTGCTTTGTTGTGAAATCTTCTTACTGTGGCACTTTTGAGCTTGTGACCTTGTTACCTTGTGTCGGATTTTATTTTGTGCTGCCTTTGAGAATCTTACTGTGGCACTTTTGAGCTTGTGACCTTGTTACCTTGTGTCGGCCTATGTGCAATCTTGAGAATCTTACTGTGAGCTTGTGACCTTGTTACCTTAAGAATCTTACTGTTGATGATTATGTGACCTTGTTCACTTTTGAGCTTGAGACTATAAGGCGATGATGATTACTTGTTAATCTGAGCCTTTGTGTGGAATAACCTGCTTGTGTTTGCTGTGTTTGCACTTGGACAAAAATATTGCTGTGTTTGCACTTGGACCTGCTGTGTTAGCACTTGTGCACTTGTTTGCACTTGGACCTGCTGTGTATCTGCACTTGTGCACTTGGACCTGCTGTGTATCTGCACTTGTGCACTTGGTTGTGTATCTGCAGTTGGACCAAAAAAATGCTTGTGTGCAAGCACTTGGACAAATGGTTTACTAATAGGCGATGACGAATGGTTTTTAAAACCGAATGGCATGGCAAAGTGATATTTTTATCACTTTGCAACCTTCATATCCGAGCCTAACATATTTTTAAAAACCGAATAAGGCAATGACGATTACGTGTTAGTCCGAGCCTTTATGTGGAATAACCTGCTTGTGTTTGCAACTTGGAAAACAAATGTGTCATCTTGCTGTGTTTGCTGTGTTTCCACTTGGACAAAAATATTGATGTGTTTTTGCACTTGGACCTGCTGTGTTAGCACTTGGACAATTGGACAAACAAAAAATAACTTTGGACAAAAAAAAAAGAAAATATGTATAATAAATAAAAAAAAAAAAAAAAAGCTAAAGACAAATTGTCAGATTTTTGTCAGACTACTTTGACCGGGCTAGGCATAGAGCCCGCCCGGTTAACACATCCCAAAGAAAATTCAAATCCTATGTTTGGTATAAATTTTCTTTTTTCTGACACATCATTTGAATGATAAATGCATTCCACTAAACATAGGTGTCTTTTGATGCATTCCCCTGACATGTTTTGTCTTGCTCTAACCACATATATTATTATTTTTTATTTTTTAATTACAAAAAATAAAAAATAAAAAAATCGTTATTTTATTTATAAAATAATATATCAATCATTTATTTTTCTTACTCCTCATTTAATTTAATACCTATATAAAATCTAAGGTTACGTTTGTTTGACATCTTTCTCTTTAGGATTTGGGATTGTTGACCAAATAAGATGTTTGTTTACAAAATTGGGACTCAACCCTAATGAGCCCACATATTTGTAAAGAAAGGGGATACGGTGGGTTTTCATTTTAGGGTGGCCCCACTACAACTTTATCTCTCAATTGTTGGGTCCTATTAAAGAAAAAATATATATTTGAGTAAATTACACCGTTCGTCCTTGTGGTTTGCGTTGACTGACGTCGTTAGTCCCTTAACAAAAAAAAACTGCACCGTTCGTCCTTAACGGGCAAACGTTTGGCGTCGTTAGTCTCTCCCCCACTAATGCTTGTTAAATGTTGTTACACCTGAAGTCCCATGAGGGTATACTAGTCATTTCGCAAACCAAATGGACGAACGGTGCAAAAGGACGAACGGTGCAATTTTTTTAATACGTTCGTAAGTTTCGTTTTAATACGTTTTCGTTTGTTCTTTACGTTTTTGTCCGTTTTTTTCGTTTTCGTCTATTTTTTTACGTTTTCCTTCTTTTTTTTACGTTTTCATTAATTTTTTTTTATTTTCGTCTGTTTTTTACTTTTTTATGCGTTTTTTTATGTTTTCATCCGTTTTTTTCATTTTCATCTGATTTTTTTACGTTTTCCTTCGTTTTATGGGCGAAAACGTAAACAAACGAACGAAAACGTAAAAAAACAGACGAAAACAAAAAAAACGGATGATAATGTAAAAAAACAAACGAAAACGTAAAAAAACCGAAAACGAAAAAAACGGACAAAAACGTAAAAAAAAACTAGACGAAAATGACAAAAAACTGATGAAAACGTAAAAAACGGAGAAAAAAAGTGAAAAAACAGACGAAAATGAAAAAAATGGATGAAAACGTAAAAACAACGGAGGAAAACGTAAAAAAACATACAAAAATGAAAAATACGGATGAAAACGTAAAAATACAAAGGAAAATGTAAAAATACAGACGAAACGAAAAAAACGAACCAAACTATAAAATATTTTCAAAGAAACTGTGTAAGGCAAATAGTACTAAATAAAAAAAGGAGCATTAACGCCCTCTTGATAAAACAGAAACGCTTTCAGCGTTCCGTAGAACCCTACTGCGGCGCCATCTCAGGAATTTCCGGGCTCCCCTCCGCCTCCCAAGACGATGAGACGCATGCGCTATACCGTCGAGTATTGCTTGCAAAGAAACCGCAACTCGTTGTAGGTCCTCCACTTACATTACAGTCGAGTAGCTTTCACCCCTCACGTTATGGAAGAAGGAACTGAGAAGAAGGTATCAGCAACAACTGGTTTTATTACGGGACAGCTCATAATGTTCATATCGATCTATTATGTGCCTCTGCATCTAGCACTGGGTAGACCTCATACAATAAATGTCCTAGCTCTACAGTATCTTTTGTTTCATTTCTTCTGCAATAATCACAAACACTTCTTTGATTATGGATCTACTACCAGAAATTCAATGCGTAATCTCAGCATTCAACATTCAATGTGTATTCCTGAATAATCTCATTTTTCAATTATTCAATCATTTCATTTTACCAAGTTCAACGTTAGCTTAGTCAACATTTTTATGTTTCGATGCAACAGCAAGATGCTATTTGTAACAAGTAGTATTGTTGGTTGGATAATATGTCACATTTTATTCATAAAATGGATTGGAAATATATATTTAATATTATATTATATGAATATAAAATTTAATTAATTAAATAAATTTTAAAGATTAAAAAAGTAGTAAATTACTAAAAAAAATTGATACATAAGAAAAATAAAAGAACAGATAAGAGGAAATACGCACACCCCCTACTGATTTAATAACCTCTGCTACAAAGAAACTGATATGTGGGAATCGCACCAGGCTTTACCTCTCGAGAAGCTTACAACCCCCACCAGGCAGTGTACCTGATCGTTGTAGTATAGTATAGTGACAAGTACCGAGGGATTGATCGTTCAACTCAGGAATAGTGTCGTTAGGATTGAAATTAATCTAACTAAGTCTAAAGATGAATGGTGATTCTTTTTGTATTTTTATATTTTATGAAAAGCAAGTAAAAATCTCGGGTATTGGAAGGAGGGGCGAAATTAGTTGCTAATCAACTATCCCAAAAGCAACTAATCAAACTAATGTGCAAGAAAAATAAACTAAGGTTCTACAAGATAAGTGAAGCATGTCTACCTATGATATGTTACTCCTTGCTAGCTATCCAATTCTACCTATTGAATTGTCACACCTTGTTTTAATTGACGGGTTATATTCCTTAATACCATTCGTGGGATGGCGTACGTACTTCCCTAATTCTATAAGCTCCTACTTCACTCCTATGTCGAGCCTACAAGAAGCTCCTAACATGGGATCATTAGAATTCCCTCATGCATTAAATACAACCATAATAACCTAGTACGCATTGGTTCATGTTTCTTAAGACGTTCAAGCATGTTACCCTATGGAAGTCTGCCAGTTTTCTTAAGCCTAACATCGAATACAATCAACCAAACAAGAGACAATAGGAATCAAGAATTATAAACTAAACCAAATAGACCTATCGAAGTGTCACACCCTAATTGATGAAGATAGACACAAACATCAACAAGGAATCAATAAGATCTAATCAATTATATATATACAAGTTTCACACAATCATAAGTAGACACAAGGTGAATTAGTAAATCATCATCAAAGAAGAGCAAACAACAATGATAATGGAAAATATAATTAAGATAGAATCAATAAACCATTACAAGATGTTTATGGAGTGATTGAAACCCTATAAGTTGCTGGAAAAACACCTACCTAAACCCAGGAATCGACTTTAGGGTTTAGGGCTTATAAAAAGTTAAGTTATGATGTTATATTTATAGGCAAGTTTTCTGTCGGCAAGGCTTGACGGTGTCACCCCATAAAGAGTGACGGCGTCATGACCAACTTTTCTTCACCAAATTGTAGATTTCTTTGTCCTCTTCGCGTGGGCTTTTGAATCACCTAAATCCGAGTTCGTATGCAAAAGTTATGACCAAAACAATATCAGCTACTCCGCGCGCCAGTTTTGACAAGTTAACACGTGACGGCCTACGTGACGCTTTCAGGAAGTCTTCTAGGCCATCATTCTTTAATTTTACACGTGACGGCCTTGGGTGACGCCACCACATTTTCACTGGACCGTCACGGACTTTATCCACTTCCACCTCTTGTGTTACTCTTGACGACGTCATGTAGAATCTTGTGACGCCGTCAGGTACTGAATTCCCAACAAGGAAAATTATGACTTTGCCGTTTTCTTCACTTTTGTGCTCCAAAAACGTCCAAAATGCTTTCTTTCCTGAATTTCACTCCAAAAGTACCTAAAATGACAAAAGAAACGATTTAGGGCAATATTTGATCAAATAAATTCGAATTCGGGCTTAAATGACCCCCTAAAAACGGCTCATTTTTCGCCTCATCATATACCCTTACACTTGAGATTTGCTTGTCCTCAAGCAAATGCGCTTTTATTCTAATCAAAATACAAGTTAGGGGTCATTTAAAACTAATATAAAAGTAATTACAACTAATTGTTCCACTAAAGACCAAAGACAAGCACGGAGGTCATACACTAGCACCTCACAAATAGTATTTAGATAGTCACATCTCTTGGGTGCAATAAAGTATATATCACAATATGGAAATAGAAAACATCTCTCACTACCTGCCATAACAAAATAGATTACCATAGGCTTGGGAAAGGATCAAACCTCCACCGCATGGCGTAAGCACCTAGGATAAACTATCAAAGAGGTCCTTTAAAGGGTTATAATGTTAGGTGTAGGGATATGGAATACACGGTTTTGTTGGATATATGCAATCTTTACTGGTGGCGAGTTAATCATCTTGGTTAATTACATGTACAATATGGCGTTGCTAAGCCAAGACTAGACTCGACTTAAGCTAATAAATGAAAAATAACAAAAACATAAAATGAAACGGGATGGTAGTCCGTATGTTTTTTTCTCTTTTCTTCCTTTTTCTATTTTTTTTCTTTTTCTTAATTTTTTCGATTTTTATTTTTTTTATTTTTTTTATTTTATTTTTTTGCATACACTCTTACCCTACCATCCAAAATAATACATCATAAGGAACGTACATTCCACTTACACTTGAATTTTTACATACTTTACAATAAACTACTCTAATGACTCGAATCAAGATAATCAAAACACTTGGAGTACTTTTAAGATTAACGCATATATGGAGGTAATATATGATATTCTTCCCCATTACTCCATAACATTAGTACTTTACCCATGAGTCTCAATCATCCCAAAACAATATGTACAAGATATGACTCGACTTAGCAACCATGTAATCAATTAGATAATTAACTAAGGGTTTAAACAAATAACAATAATGCACTAAAGATGAGTGCATACACGGAAGGCTAAGGCGATTTGGGTATACATTTAAGTGGGTTGTAACAAATTCTTCCTTTAAGTAAGATGCTTAAAGTTAGAAACGAAAAGATAGGCTCGGAGGGGTGTACTAGGGGTTTCGTGTACTAAAAATGAGTACAACGCTAAGGTGTGGGAAAAATTAATTGACTTTACTAGCCAAGTAATATGACTTAAATGGTCAAGTAATTATGATACGGGTTTAAACACAAGGGTGATCCTAATGCCTCTTATCATGTAGTAAATCCTACTACACGAATGTAGTCTCACTAGCGGTCTCGGGATGCATCACTAACGCAAGTTCTAGAATCTAAATGCTACCGGTACACTCATAAGCACTAATAGTAAATGCTTTTCCTATCAAATCTAAAGGCGAACCTCACATATTTGGGTGGAAAATTTTTCTGAATGGTACGGTTTTGTGCTAGTCATACGACTCCTATCCAGGAGACACTTGCTATGGCTAAAGTTTCACTCCTAAATGTTGTAAAATTTTTTAAATTTGGCGCTAAAATTACACTAACAAGTATTTCTCATAGTTTTATTACACATCTACCACCAAACAAACAAACTCAAGCGAAAGTGTATCCTATGAGGTATCATCATTTTACCCCCCCCCCCCCTTACACTTAGGATGAACATTGTCCCCAATGTTCTAAAGAATGTAAAAGTAAAACAGGTAAAAGAATAAAATCAAATACTCCCCTGATTCGCTCGGTATGGATAGTGTGGTAACAAGGTTAGATCTTCCTCCAAGAAAATGAACAATCAAAGCTTCCCTTCCAGAAAAATAAATCATCTTCTTGTCATACATAACCTGTTAAACCTGAGAAAACAAACAAGGCAACCTCGCGTAAAATCGGCGGCAATCTATATATGATAATAAATCCTAGAAAACAAGGTAAGATATAATGCTTGTGGAACGAGTGTTTGCAGATTCCCTGGAGATTATAAAACTAAAGATTCAACAAAAACTTTAAGACTCCGTTAGAAAAACAAAACTAGCAAAATTTCCAGATTTTTACACGTGACGCCGTCAGGAATTTCTTCCTGACGCCGTCAGAAGTGACCCGCAAAAATTCTTATGTTAAGTTTCTGGAAAATTTCTGGAAAAACTTCGTCCTCCTTCCTGAAAAATCTTGCAAAACATCATTATGAATCGATACAAGCATTTTACTCTAACAAATACGAATATACATGTTCATTTAATATTGTGGAGAACCATGATCAAGTTTGGTTTCTTAAAAACATATTTGGGGTCTCCCCTTACACTTATCTTTTGCGAAATACCTTTGGATGAAGTTAAGACAAAGCCAAACGACAAAATAAAGTATTTTTACCATTTTATTCTGAAACATGATCTACCAACAATAAAAATAAAGCATGCATACGGAAACAAATAACAATCAAACAAATAAAAACTCACACAAAGCATGGGTTGCCTCCCAAGAAGCGCTTTTCTTTATTAACGAGTCTTGTAGCTAGACTCAAGGTCATGGGTTACTACGTGACCTCATCTCTCGAGATGATGTACCCTATATAGTTGTGATCATTACTATCGTGGTGGTGGTGTTTCAATCTGTCGATACCAGCAATCACCTCTCCTCCTCCGTTACTTCTCAAGTTAGCCATCCCATCTTGGCTTATGCTTTCAATTGTGAAAGGCCCATACCACCAGAGACTCGGTTTATCGGGAGGTATCATTATCTCCAAGTGTCTTAAGAGTACTAGGTCCCCTTTTTCGAATGGTACATGGTTCCTCGTTAGTTGACTATGTTCAAGCTCGACATGAACTTTGTTGCGTTTGCCTTTGCTTTTGCTTCCTTCGTGTTTAGTTTCTTGGTAGCTTTTGATTCTTGCCTCCCATGCAAGTATCTTTTCCTGAACATGAATAGGTGATGTGTCAATGTTGTTTATGAGCTTTCTCCCCATCAAACTCTCTTGCGCATATCGCGGGGTTATGGGAAAGCTAATCTTTCTTTTTCCTGATTTAAGCTCAATTTTCCTATTTTCATACTTAATGACAGCTCTTGCAATGGTAAGGAATGGTGCCCCAAGGATTATTGGCATGCATTCACCTCCCTTATCATTGATGATCATGAAATCAACGGGATACATGAATCCTGCGACATTGACCAACACATCTTCTGCAATTCCCAGGGAGTACACATAAGAGTGTCTAGCGAAGGATAGCCTAACATGAGTGGGGGCTGACATTTTTGACGTTAGTTGGGTGTAGATAGTTAGGGGCATAAGATTTACTTCCGATCCTTGGTCAGTGAAAGCTTTTAGATATTTCAAATTCCCGATGCTGGCCGGTATCTCAAAGTTCCCACACGCCATCTGCTTAGTAGCCACATTTTGTACCAGTAGTTTCTCGAATATCGACCCCCCAGGTAATGTATCATACTCATCTTTTCCCTGTTCCTCCTTCTCTGAACCCTGTTTGGAGGATTGGTTACGCCCGTCACCCTTTTATCCAATTTGTTATAGTGTTTTCGTTTATATCATGTTTCAGGTAGTAACTTAAGGATTGGGATTTTGGCGGTTCTTCTGTGGTTTGTTCATTAGGGGTTTCTACTTTCTCATTATCCGTGTGGACAATTGTGATGGAATTAACAAACCGGGTAGTGGGGATGACACTTTCTTTCTTCAGTAACATCCTTTTAGGGGTTTTCTGGTTGGCATACTCCTCCACTAGGCTCATCATCTCATTCATTTTCTCCTGCATCTCCTCCTTTTGTTTATAAACTGCTTCCTCGAATCTAGCAAGCCGCTCAGAATGGGTTGCCATATATTCCCTCATTCTGGCTTCAAATTCCGGGCTAAGTTTCTCAGGAGGAGAATAAGGTGGGGCATAGTTTTGAAAAGTCTCAACATTGTCTCTAGAGGGTGACTCTGATAACGGCGTTGAAGTCATTTTCGAGATAGAATTGACAGCAACCCGTCTAGGACTTAAGGATCTCTTTTGCCTTTCCTTAAAATAGTCAACTTTTGCCTCAAGTTTGCAAAGGAGTTCATCAGAGATTTGATTAGTCCCTCCAGGTGTCAAGATTACATTGATGGCCGCTTTTATAGTGTGATTAAACTCCCATAACTCTTGATTATCGGCGGCAAGCTCGTCAATAATTGCCCAAGACTCCTCGGCGTTCTTATCACGTAATCTACCTCCTGCGGCTCTATCGATGGTACGTTTAGTGTGATAGTCGACATGGTCATAGAAGATCTGAACTAAAAACCAAAGATTTATACCATGATGAGGGACTTTGTGGAGTAGATCCTTGAAACGAGCCCACGCTTGGTAGAAAGTTTCACCCTGATGTTGTTCAAACATCAAGATGTCATTTCTAAGCATCGTAGTCTTCCCCGGTGGGAAGAATTGGGCAAGGAAATGAGTGGTGAGATCATCCCATGAGGTGATGGATCCCGCGGGGAAACGTTCAAGCCATTGACTAGCTTGAACACGTAGAGAGAATTGGAATAGGCATAATCGGGTTGACTCTCTAGTTGTAACATCAAGATCTATAGAATCTACGATTTTAAGGAAGTCCTTGAGACGTTGATTTGGATCTTCAGAACGAAGTCCATGGAATGCACATCCGCTTTGCACCAACCGGATGGTGTCGGATCGCAAGGGAGACACATTGGTTCCTTGGGTGAGGTCAATGGTGTTTCGGTAGCCTTGGTGGCTAGGTCGGGAGTACTCTCCTAGGGTTCGAGGCCTAAGAGGTTGGTTAGCTAGTGGTGGGTTTTGTGGGTGGTCTTGTTGTGGTGGGTTAATGGGTTCAAAGATGTTACCACCTTTCATGATGTCGGATGGTAAGAGTTATGAACAAAAACACGAAGAAATAAGATAGACTAAAGAAAACCTAAAAATAAAAATAAAATCTTACTAGAAAGGAATTTAGCAAGTAGACCTAATAAAAAGAAATCCTAACCTAGACAATAACTATTCCCCGGGCTGCGGCGCCAAAAACTTGATACATGGGAATCGCACCAGGCTTTAACTCTCGAGGGATCTCGAGAAGCTTACAACCCCCACCAGGCAGTGTACCTGATCGTTGTAGTATAGTATAGTGACAAGTACCGGGGGATTGATCGTTCAACTCAGGAATAGTGTCGTTAGGATTGAAATTAATCTAACTAGGTCTAAAGGTGAATGGTGATTCTTTTTGTATTTTTATATTTTCTGAAAAGCAAGTAAAAATCTCGGGTATTGGAAGGAGGGTTGGAATTAGTTGCTAATCAACTAACCTAAAAGCAACTAATCAAACTAATGTGCAAGAAAAATAAACTAAGGTTCTACAAGATAAGTGAAGCATGTCTACCTATGATATGTTACTCCTTGCTAGCTATCCAATTCTACCTATTGAATTATCACACCTTGTTTTAATTGACGGGTTATATTCCTTAATACCATTCATGGGGTGGCGTACGTACTTTCCCAATTCTATAAGCTCCTACTTCACTCCTATGTCGAGCCAGCAAGAAGCTCCTAACATGGGATCATTAGAATTCGCTCATGCATTAAATACAACCATAATAACCTAGTACAAATTGGTTCATGTTTCTTAAGACGTTTAAGCATGTTACCCTATGGAAGTCTGCCAGTTTTCTTAAGCCTAACATCGAATACAATCAACCAAACTAGAGACAATAGGAATCAAGAATTATAAACTAAACTAATTAGACCTATCGAAGTGTCATACCCTAATTGATGAAGATAGACACAAACATCAACAAGGAATCAATAAGATCTAATCAATTATATACAAGTTTCACACAATCATAAGTAGACACAAGGTGAATTAGCAAATCATCATCAAAGAAGAGCAAACAACAATGATAATGGAAAACATAATTAAGATAGAATCAACAAACCATTACAAGATGTTTATGGAGTGATTGAAACCCTCTTAGTTGCTGGAAAAATACCTACCTAAACCCAGGAATCGACCTTAGGGTTTAGGGCTTACAAAAAGTGAAGTTATGATGTTATATTTATAGGCAAGTTTTCTGTCGACAAGGCTTGACGGTGTCACCCCGTAAAGAGTGACAGCGTCATGACCAACTTTTCTTTACCAAATTGTAGATTTATTCGTCCTCTTCGCGTGGGCTTTTGAATCACCTAAATCCGAGTTCATATGCAAAAGTTATGACCAAAACAATATCAGCTACTCCGCGCGCCAGTTTTGACAAGTTAACACGTGACGGCCTACGTGACACCTTCAGGAAGTCTTCTAGGCCATCACTCTTTAATTTTACACGTGACGACCTTGGGTGACGCCATCACATTTTCACTGGACCGTCACGGACTTTATCCACTTCCACCTCTTGTGTTACTCTTGACGCCGTCATGTAGAATCTTGTGACGCCGTCAAGTACTGTTCCCAGCAAGAAAAATTAAGACTTTGCCATTTTCTTCACTTTTAAGCTCCAAAAACGTCCAAAATGCTTTCTTTTCTGAATTTCACTCCAAAAGTACTTAAAAGGACAAAAGGAACGATTTAGGGCAATATTTGATCAAATAAATTCGAATTCGGGCTTAAATGACCCCCTAAAAACGGCTCATTTTTCGCCTCATCGGAAACTCATAAGACCAACTCCATTTGGAATTCCATCAATTATAATTCTATCAAAAAATGAGTTAATTTGGCCAATTTTCGCATCCCCCAATGAAGAATGTTCCATAACAAGAATCTATGTAACCCCGATTATATGACCAATCATATATAGCATTTTTGATTTTGTCATAAAAATTTCTCTTAGGACCCATTTTAACAGATGAATTAATTAAATCCAAATTTTGAAAAGATGAATAAACAGGTTTATATAAAAAAAATGCTATAAATATTCCGAAAGAGGCTATACTAACTGAAAAAACTGCATCTTTACAAAATTCATACCAATCTATTGAATTGTTTGAATTTTTATGTAAAAGATTTATAGACGGGGTTAACCATTTTGTTAAAATATCCACATCTTGATTGAAAGGAATTCCTAAGAATCCAACGAACAAAGTAAATAGAATTAATATAAGTATTGAGAATAACATAGTGTTACCTGATTCATAAGGATACAAAGAAGTCTTGGTATTGCCTAAATTAGGAATCAAATGAAAAGGTTGGATCAGATTTCTTACATTGTCATCAATTTGATCTACTTTATTTGAAAAAAGGAAGGACGGCCACTCTTGTTCATTTTTAATAAAGTTACCAAACGAAAGTTTTTGTTACTTATTTTTGAACCCTCTTTAACGTAAAAAACCGGAGGAAAACTTAAAAATACAGACGAAACCGAAAAAAAGGGTTAAGAATGGATAAAAACGTAAAAAAAATGGACGAAAGCGTATGAAAATGTTAGAACAACAGACAAAAACATAAAAAAAAATGGACATAAACGTATAACAACAGACGAAAACATAAAACAACAGACAAAAACAAAAAAAAATGATAAAAACGTAAAAAAACGAAGGAAAACGTAAAAAAAAAGAGACGAAAACGAAAAAAGGGACAAAAACGTAAAAAAACAGACAAAAACGTATTAAAACGGAACTTACGAACGTATTAAAAAAATGCACCGTTCGTCCTTTTGCACCGTTCGTCGTTTTGGTTTGCGAAATGACTAGTATACCCTCATGGGACTTCAGGTGTAACAACACTTAACAAGCGTTAGTGGGGAAGGGACTAACGACGCTAAACATTTGCCCGTTAAGGACGAATGGTGCAGTTTTTTTGGTCAAGAGACTAACGACGCCAGTCAACGCAAACCACAAGGACGAACGGTGTAATTTACT
Organism: Artemisia argyi; assembly: GCA_030686995.1. NCBI lineage: Eukaryota > Viridiplantae > Streptophyta > Magnoliopsida > Asterales > Asteraceae > Artemisia > Artemisia argyi. Next base: position 143,267,988 of record CM060686.1, read on the forward strand.
CTATATATTAAATATAAAAGTTAGATTATTTATTTCTTTAAATGCATATTTTATTTTTTAAAATTTTATTTCTCTCTCCTACATTACATCCAAATCCAAATCTTAATCTTAATCTTAATACAAATCTAAATCCTAAACCCACCTACAAACCAAACGGGCCCTAAATCCAAATCCAAATCCTCAACCCATCTGCAAACCAAACGGGCCCTTAAACTTAAAAATCTTAAATTTAAGTAAGTAATGTTTAATAACTATTTCAAGACTCATTAATTATCTCTATCTCTACTACATACATATCATGCGCACTTAATTTGCTTAAACTAAAAAACCTTAAACTTTAGTAATGTTTAATAACAATTATACCCCTTTAAAACTTTATTTCCCACTTATAATTTCAAAAGATGTTGCCTTTAGAAAACTTGGCAATTTTTTAAATATTTACCTTAATCTTGCCTTAATTTTCTATTTGGTATAGGAGATCCCATGTAAATGCTCATCCATTGATAGAGTTGCAAAAGTGTAGGAATGCACTTAATTGCAATGTGACTTACCAAATGGATTACGGTGTCTAATGATATAGAGCCATCTACTGGTGGAGCCACAAGTTTTTAGATACTCGTCCATCTCATGATCAATTGCAAATCATTTTTGAAAGATTGCCCTAACAATATTCCCACATTAAATTTCAAAAACCATGCATGACAACTTTTTAGAAGTTTGTTTTTAATGTAGTTTCTAAATAAAATGAGTAGACTTTTTTTTTTTTTCTTTTTTTAAAATTTAATTCTAATATAATAGTTAAAAAAAACCATACACATGCTATATAACACATCATAAACTTCTTTTTTATTATTGTGTTAATTCATAGTTAAGTTGATATAGTTCATAAGTTGATGAAATGAATGATGAAAAAAAGAATTGATGTTATTGTTTATAAGTAACTAAATATTTTAATTAATAATAGATAATAAAATAAACAAAAAAAATAATTTTCTTTTTAATTAAATTTTCTTTTAATATTAAGTTTATAAAAGTTTCATTTTCACCCTTTGTAGTTTTAAATTGTTCAAAACTCACATTTTTTCCAGTACGCAATCGTTTCTGATTATTAATTTGTTTACGTTTAATTATATCTGTGATTCTGTAATTGTTAATACTGTTTCATTATCTTAATACCAAGCAATCAGTAGTGTAAATCAAGCCAAATCTTTATCTGGTTACTTTCCCGATCACTAAATCATTCAAACGTTCCCCAAAACACAATTTCAATCTCGCTGAGACATAACGACCCGGGAATACAATGTGCTTACACCGGATCATAAATGGATCACTTTCTCTCTCATAGCTTGACTTTGTTGACCAAGCACACTTGGTTGACTTAGTTTGACTATTTGGAGCGAGTCAAAATTTTGGCGCCGCTGCAGGGAGGTTGTTGCGTGTTTCAAAACGTTTTTAGGTTTAGTGATTTTTCAAAACCCTCCTTGTACAACTTTCACAACTTTGTAAAAAATTTTTGTAAAAATCTTAATCATATCAGAAAAAAGTTCATTAACACTTTTCCTAAAGTGTTAAAAACACCAGAAAAATCATAAACAGCAAAACAAATTGTGAAGTTAAATTCCTTTGGTTTCTTTAAGATTACAACATACACAGGTGGAATACGGAAGTTCTGACATTAAATTGCGATCTGAAGAGAGATCCATTCTTCTCTCCCGCCACCCTACGAGTAATTTTAAAGAAAACGATTTCGGTTAACGAATCGATACCAAAAATATTTCCAAAAGTTTTTTGCACACACACCCAAAAAGCCAAAAACATTTTGTTTTCTGTTAATAATAATTACATGAAATATTACCACCGCAAACCAAGGCTGAATACCTACCAACTGGGGGTATGAACATCTTTGTCCCCCGTGACCCCTTCAGACACTGATGGGTGTTTTTCAATGTCATCCTGAGGAATCGTGATTGTTGTGTCCCTATCAGCGGGTTGTATGTTTCCCTTTGAGTCTTTGGGATGAGTTTTTGTGCCCTTAGACAAAAGCTTTGATTTGCGAATGTCCTCATCAGGCCCCTGAGTGGTTTTGCCCCCTTTCCAACAGGCTTGTTCTGGCCTGTCGAAGGTTTAGGGGCGAGAACTCACAAATTTTAAATAAAAATGAGGTTAATACATTGTGATCTTTTATTTATTGTGTTTTTGTTTTAATAGTCTATATTCATATTTCTTTTTCGTATATTTTACATATCCATTCCACTCTTTGCTCTCAATCCAATCCATTTTTCAACGCCGATTGTTAAACTGGAAATGAAATGATTTTATTGTCATCTCGAATGATGATGATGAAGACATGCCAACGCCAATTGTTGAAAACTTCATGGTGAATCAAGTTTTGGTACTTGGACAGAAAAGTTTTGGTACTTGATCGGCACGGACCGACCCATTGTTTACAGGCTTTCGATAACGAGTCGATGATAGAGTTGAAGAGGTCATCGATGGAACTATGTACGCATACCTGATGCCATGACCATTCCATATACTGACGAGGCTACCTCAAATGATGCATTAATCAATAAAATATTTTCTTCATTGGCCACCAACGCTCATTCATCCTTTCAAGAGCAATCTTATCATCTAAAACTGAACATGTTGAAAACATTAATGATCTGTTGATTGACAAATTTTCGGGCGAAGAGAAAGTTTACTATTGTTTTGATGAAGCAGAAGACGACACAAACAACTCATATCCTATGAAATTCTTAAACTCCCTCAACGTTAGCGGATTTCCCCTTACTACTTGCGTTTGAAAATTGAATGCCTAATTATTCTTTTAAGGAATCTCGATCCAACAAATGGATATTGCTATGTTAATATTTTGATCCTGATGTCATTAATGTTGAGATCATTTTTGGCCATCACGCTGGAATTAGAGTGCTCTTGCCGAGAATTCCTTTTTCTCCATCTGAAGAAGAAATTTTCCCTTTCAAACTAATGAGAAAACGGTTCCCTATGCGCTTTAGCTTTGCAATGACAATTAATAAAGCTCACGGCCAGACAATTTGAAATGTGGGTGTCTATTTGTCAGACTCTGGCCAGCTTTATGTTGCGTTATTTAGTAGGATATCACATAAAACTACAAAGGAATTAATGAATCTTGTCTAAGAGTTCAGTCCAGAAGGAGTCTACACCTCAACTGTCATGTACCAAGGAGTTTTACGTGACAAATAACGTGCATTGTTAGTTATTTCATAATGGATATAATGTTTTGATTTCAGTTGCATTAAATGTTTTTATATGTTCTTTTATACATTTTAAGAATTTTTTTTGAGTTGAATTATAGCATGTTACAACCCATCTTAATTACATTTTGATGATTTTACGTTTTATGTATAAAAGTTACACGAAACACTTAACCACAATATCACAACTATAATTGTTTGCCGCAAGAAAATCTCGTTGCTATGCATGGGTACTCGCCTAGTAATAACAAATACACATATCCAATAGTTTCTCCATATATTCTCCAAATTGTTTAGTAGATTAATGCAACCATATGAATACGAAAAAAAGTCTTTTATTTAACGAGCCGAGGAGGAACACCTCTTCAATTGTGTTGGGTTCTTAGACAAATAATTTTTTTATATAAAAGAAAGATATTTGGTCATGCTCACATCAAGGGCAGACTGAGGGGGTTCCCGGGGGTGTGCCTGAACCACATGGATTTTTACTCCGTAGTGTAAAATTGTTTCAAAAATCCCGACTTTTTTGAAATTCACCTTGTCTTAATATTATGTATTTCTAATGTTCTATAATTTCTATAAAATGCACATGATAACTATTAGTTTTATATTTGTCATTGCTAACATCTGTCTGGTAGTCCATGACACAACAGATAATGATTATAGAAAATAAATAAGCAGAACACAGGGCATGTTTTGTCATTAATGAGATTTATTGTTAGACTATATGGTAGTCAATGATTTAACATGACTATAGAGGGCGGCTATTGCATTGGAAATTTAGTGCAATTGAATGGGTTTGGAGGTACGGAGTGTACACTCATTAGGCCTTTTAACCACCTTCACTCTAATAGTGGTATAGTATAATTCATGTAGTTGATGTACTTGTGTAAGTTTACTCTTCTATGAGTAATACTCTGAATGGGATCCATTAGGCTGATGAGTTCAATGTCATATTCTTCATAGATTAAGACTCTGAATGTTATCATTAGGGAGTTGTCTCATCAGAGGGTTCATCTCTTCAGTGAGTAAAATCCCCAGTGTGCTCCAGGGTCAGGAACAACTTTTTCAGGGAGCATGTTCATCAGCAAGTAATCATGCTGGAACTGAATTCTAACTAACTTGTAACGACTTTTGCCTGTTCATGGGCAACATTAACTCCTGCATAACGAACACGTTTAATAGGTCATGTAACTTTTTTTTCCTTGTGTATTATGGTGTTGTCTACAACATATCTATTATGGTATTGTCTTCTGATTTATCAAGTAAGGCAGTTATATCTTAAGCAGTATGATTTTTCTAACTTTTATACTTGTTGAATTTCACTTTTATATGGTTTACATTATATGAATACTAGAAGCCCTAAAGACATGATTCCTAACTTTATGTTTGTTTCATTTCACCAGGTTTTTTAATTGAGAGTGGCTTTAGTAATCTCATCGTGACAAGAGCGGAATGTACGATAACTCGTAGGGCACTAAGCATCTAGTTTTTCATCATGGTATTGGTTAGTTAAAATTTGCATCTTAATAGGTATATGTTTGGTTTTATTCCCCTCGTATTAGAGTACCTTTAGTTATCATAGTTGTTGGGTATACACCTTATCCAATTAGAAACTTGAACCCAGTTGATATTATAAGATTACAACTTGTAATTATTGGGGTTAACTTTACTTGTACCATTTTAGATATTATCTAAAGATTGCAAATGGACATACTTATACTTGATGAAATAACAAAAGCGCGCCATCAAGTGGAAAATTACTTGGCTTTATCTAAATGCAGGTTCAAACTCATTGATGGGTAGACAAAAATTGGAAGACCCTTTTCTCAATGTAAGTACCCTTTAATTATAAGCGTTGTATTGTAACTAGGGATCATAAACATATTTTGTCCTAGTAATTTCTTTGAACTAGAATGTTACCATAGCAACTTCTTTTATAATGCATAATAAATGACAAAGTTTGTTGTAAAACATCTACTTTCAACCCATTTTACACGTTCCAAATTTTTATTTCTTTGAATCACTAGTTTTTTAATCTAACATCTAACTTTGATCACGTTTGAGGCACATTATTTATGAAATTTTATTATATGCAGGGTATATAAAAACATGAGCAAGATTGGACCTTGTAGCTGCCAAAGAGTATTAAACATTTTAGATATTAATAATCGAATCGAATTTGAATGTTGTCATTCTTGTTTTGTTTAGTTTTATTGGGTTCAAGTTCTTTTGTATTGACATATTTTAATTAATGATCAACACAAGGTGATTTGTGTTTATGTTCGGAGTTTAACATATTTTATACAAACGGTTAATAAGACTTATGATCGTGTTGTTGTATTGAAGAGCAACGTCTGTGCAAATGCAAATACAATATATGAATAATTGCAAAACTAGTGCCAAAGAAGTTTGACAAGGAGATCAGATCATGTCAAATGTATTTTGGCACAAAACCTAAAAACTTCTCAAATATTTTTGGCAAGGGAGATTAATTTGTGCCAAATACCCATTGGAACAGGAGGTGCCATTGTACCAAATAAGCATTTGGGATGCGACATGAGGCCGTACCAAATAAGTATTTGGCACAGGAGATGTAGTGTGATAAATGCGCATTTAGAATGGTAAATTACAAAACGTGCACAGAATACGTGCCAAATGCTATTTGGCACAGTTCTGAACCGACCCAACTATATTTGGCACCTTCATATTTAGGACGGTGCAAAAATTGTGCCAAACCCGTTCCAAATAGTATTTGGCACGGTTTTTTTGAGTATTTGGCACATTTTTCCACCGTCCCAAATACCCACTTTTCTTGTTGTGTTTGTGCATGAACGTGGAAGTGTGGACTTAAGATTTTGTTCTGAAAAAACTATTTGTTTACCGTTTTGCATGTACCACAAATTAGAAAGAACTTGTTTTCTAGTAGTAGTTTAAATAATTGTGATTATAAACAAGTGACTAAATATGATAAGTTTGTTCTATCAAAACATGGCATGTTTATTGGTTTTGGTTATTTATACATCAAATGTCCAGGCTAAATATTGATCATAATCTTGTTCATACAGCCTTCATGTCCACTTCTAGTATATAGTTCAACCCTTTGGCATGCGAGACTTGGACATATTCACTTTGAAATATTGCAAGACATGTCTAAGGATGAGTTAATCTCAACCATTGAAATGAACAATGCAAAGTGTAAAACTTGTATGTTGACTAAAATCAGAAAGCAACCTTTTCCAAATGTAAGTTGTGAAACTGGAATTCTAGACTTAATACATAGTTACTTCTGTGATTTGCATGCAACTCCTACTTTGGGGAATCAGAAATACTTTGTAATTTTTATTGATGATGCTTATAGGTTTTGTTATGTTTATTTGTTACATACTAAGGATGAAATATTGGATAAATTTAAAGTGTTTAAAAGTGTAGTAGAATTGCAACAAGAAGCCTTAATAAAAGACTTAGAACTAATAAAGGAGGTGAATATATGGATGCATCATATTTAAGTTTGTAGGTATTATCCATGAAACTTGCTCCCTATACCTCCCCCCCCCCCCCCCCCCCCCCCGCACAACAAAATGGTATTTAAGAGAGGAAAAAGAGGGTATTTAAAGAAATGGTTAATTATATGTAGTCCTATTTAGGCCTGAGTGAAGGGTTTTGGATTAAAGATATGTTAACACCTTCTATTTGCTAAATAAGGTTCCTAACAAAATAAACAATATTTCCCCTTATGAACTCTGGACCAAAAGGAAACCAAACCTGAACTATCTCAGAGTTTGGGTTGTAGGTAAGTTGTAAGACTCCCTGATTCAAAGCTCAAAATTTGCGTGATAGAGGTATAGATTGCATGTTTGTTGGATATGCTGAGCATTCCAAGGCTTATTGGTTCTATGTTATTGAACCTAATGAATTTGTTTCAATTAATTTCATGATTGAATCAAGGGATGCAATCTTTAATGAAATTATTCTCATCTACACGTAGACCAAACCAAAAGTGTCCATATATTAATGGAACTGATGATAATGGTGATTCAGATATCCCCGAAAAGGTCTTTGATAGGGTTTTGGTTCATCAACTTGAGCTTAGAAAAATCAAAAGGAATAGGAGACCAAAATCATTTGAACCTGGATTTCAACTATATTGAATTGAAAGAACAAGGGATGAGGTCTTTGACCAACACTCCTATTACTTTAATGTTGAGGATGACCCCAAAACATTTGATGAAACAATGAAATCCCATGACATTGCTTTCTAGAAAGAAGCAATAAATGATGAAATGGATTTCATCATGGGTAATAACAATTGGGTGTTGGTTGATCTACCACGAGGTTACAAATCTCTGGGTTTTGAATGGACCTTTAAAAGAAAGATAAATGTAGATGAACTATTGAAAACTTTAAGGCTAGGCTGGTCATTTAGGGCTTTAAACATCAGTCAGAGATAGACTATTTTGATACTTATACTCCAGTGGCTCGTATCACTACCATAAGACTGTTAATTACCTTAGCACCAATTCACAATATGATTATTCATTAGATGAATGTGAATACAACATTATTTAGTGGTGAATTGGATGAGGATGTCTACATGAGCCAACCTTAGGACTTCATCATTTCAGGTAATGAAATCAAGGTGTGCAAACTTGTGACGTCTTTATATGGACTGAAACAAGCACCCACGCAATGGCGTAAAAAATTTGATGAAATAGTTTTGTCAAGTGGTTATCTTCATAACCAATTTGACAAATACGTATATAGCAAATTTAGTGATTCTGGTAAAGGAGTCATCATTTGTCTATACGTTGATGACATGCTAAAATTTGGAACTGATCAAGTTCAAGTTGACCTGACTAAAGAGTACTTATCATCAAGGTTATCCCAAGGAGATATTCTTGATACCCGGACATTGGGGCCGAATAGTTTCTTTTGAAAAGTGATTGCACGATTCAAAGTGATATCCGGACAATTGATTAATCTTAACCCAACTGGTAATCCACAAATATAAACCAACATATTTTACCACTATCAAAGCCCAAATATAACAACCCGTGTTTTTAAAGGTCATTATTTATTTCCTAAACTGAAAACTTATTTATTTTGGAAGTTTACATAATTACTTTTACGTGTAATTGTTAACTTAAATTACGTAAATTGAAAAACGAAATTTAACGTAAACTGACATTATACAAAGTCAAGTATACATAAAATATCATATGATTATTTCAATCATATTTTATAAGTTTACACTTTTTATTTTTCAAGTTTCACGTAAAACGCTCTATTTATGCATTTTAAGACTTATACACATGCAATACTTACCCAACACCCACACCACCTTTACCAATACTCTAAATACTTATACAATTTCAAAATAAAATAATTTCACCACCATTCATAATAAAAATCAGTCCCCATCTTTATAACACTCTTCCATACATATTTTCTTACTTATCTATGCATACCATAATCATTTTAGCACTTATATATATACTTGTAGTGTTGCAAAACCTTAAGAATAAGTTATTTATCTTACTCAGCTTTCTGTCCCGATTGATCAAGCCCCTAAAACGACCTATGAATCATATCAAGAAACTTTTAGAGTTGATTTGATATTTTTTTTTAAAATCGTGAGAAAACTTTACTCAATACCGACAAAAAATTGTGTAATCAGTTTGTTTTAGTAAAAAGCCCTATCTTATGGACCTTTTGATTAACTGAGCTAGTTGAGACATTGTTAGATCACTCTTAGAACTTTCGAGGGATAGTAAATTCGCTTTCTAATGATAAATAATAAAGGAGCTTAGACCCTGACACCGTAGGCGTAGTTTTCTGAAATTGAGACAGTTTTGATACCTTGTTTCGTTTTTGACCTTATAAAATAATTAGTGAACAACCAAGCCGAGAGGATGACATTTATGGAAAATAGGCTCAAAAGCGATGCACTTAGACCCTTTGAAACAATTACTTTCTTTAGAAAATAAGCAAGCAATAACCCAATTTAATGAAAGTTTTTCTAAAAATAAGTCACCGTTGTCCCAAATTTTGTTTTAATGAAAACCGACACTTAAAACTTATTTTCTCGAACCGGAACTTTAAAATAATGAAAATGGACACGTTTATCTATGTTTAGAGATTTAACGAGGAAAAACGGACTTAAAACGAACTAGATACACGCTTTCCAAGACGGGTTAAACTTAACTTATATAACAAAATGTTTTTAGGGTTTCTAAGTAACTAAAACGCGTTTTGAAATATAATTCTTAAATGACCAACTTACATAACTTGTTAAAACCTCACTGCAAGTATATAAAGGTGCTAAACATAATAAAACTCATACACATATAGTACGTGTTGTATTTTCCTAAAACGGCTTAATTGATTAGGTCGCGGTTAAGACTTTCGGATTACATTTCAAGCTTTCGCATTTATTTCCATTATCATTGCTTGTTAAGGTGAGTTCTCGTAGCCCCTCTTTCATTATGTTTTTTCGTGGGGGAAAATGGTACTCAAATGATATTTAACTGTTTTCAAGCTGTGTTACACTGTTTTTTATGATTTTGGACAATATGTACGTTTTGATTTTATATGTACCTTTTGGTTCATCCTGTGTGTTCATTTGTGCACAATTGTTAACTCTGGGGTGTGCCCCTAGAGCCGAATCATTTGATAGAACTATCGGGGTTGTTCCCCCATGTCGCCGACACTGTGTGTCGATGAATATCTTTGATATTGTGTGACATTTGGTATGTGAGTTGTCGCAGTAATTGTGGTTTCATTAAGTGCTTATATTTGTATATCTTGCTTACTATTGTCCTACGCTATATTATTCACAGGTTCATGGTTTAACTCTTAAACCTACGAGCTCACCAATATTATGTTGACGTTTTCTAGTAGCATTTTCAGGTAATCATTATTAAGATATTTGAAGGCACATTTGTTGGAGTCAGACCATTTGATTCTTTACTACCATGTTTTCAAGACAATAAGATTTCAAAAGAGACATGTTTCACTTTCAACTTTTTAGTCGAGGAATGTTTTGTAAACTATTGTTGTAAAAATTGTAAGGTATGAATCTATGATGTTATGCAATGTGCCTTTCTCAGTTACATCTCGTGTTTCCGCCATTTACGGGGTGTGACACCAAACCAATTAGCTAATCAAATACCTTTAAGATTGAATTCAAAACCACAATGGACGGTATTGTTAGTCCGGACTTAGGACAAGGGTTAAACTTCTTTGTTGCTATCAATGGGACATGTTACAGCTCACAAGCATAAATATGATGTTCTTGATTTGAGATGAATGAATCGATCGAAGATTATAACATGAAAGTAGTAGCAAGCTTTTTTTGGAATTTGTAATCTATATTATCACATAATAACATATAATGAATCAAAAGTAACGCAGCGGAATTAGATCATATATAGTATAACAAATTAACCTAAAAGAAAACATACCTTGTTAGCTTCCTTGCGAATCAAGTAATCAAGAAAACTACAAACCCTAAAATTAGGGTTTAGTAAAATTGACTAATGTGTTAGTCTATTAGCAAACACCACCAAAAGAAGGATTTCTCTACGATTTTGCACACGCGTATAATAGCGATTCAATTAGAATGCTAGTTTCTTAGATCACAATAACTAGCCAAAACTTTGATTTACTTCAACAACAATCGCAAATCCTTGTGGTTTGTACTTCGATCGTAGGAGACAAAAGAGGAGAGGAGAAGAGAATAAAATGCTAGTTAGGGAATTTTTTACACAGATCATCAATTGCAGTTAACGGGGTTACAGGTCCAAAAGAATTTTTTTACATGTCCAAATAAATTTTACAGGTCCGAATTATTTTACCTTGTGCCCTCACATAGATCTGCAAGGGAGTGTAGCATTGTATCAAGCATTACATACATGTTGGTTACGTAGTTAAGAATTATAATCAAACCATGTTCATTAGATAAGCATAATACGCTTCACGCTATACAATTCATTTGGAGAAGATATTGTGTTGGATGAAAAAGAGTAGCCTTACCTGCTTTTTTTTTTTTTTTTTTTTTTTTTTCTGCGCTGGTTTTGATTATAAAGAGCATGCTAGGGTATTGAAACATTCTGTACGCCATCTTCAACTTCATTGTTCATTCTGACCTTGCAGAAGAGTGGTAATTTAAAGCTTTGTATGAATTTGGTTTGTGGATCTAAAAAAACTGCTTATTCCAAACAAACAAAAAAAAAGATATACTAAATAATGACTTAGCTTTAAAAACACTTCAATTCATTTGGAACATAATAAATAATAAAAATAAACACAGATAGGCAATCACATCTTAAACATTTTGACGTTTGCTTCAATCAATTTCAGCTATAAGCAACTGTAATTCTTTCTCTGTGACCTGTGGCTATATTTTCGGCATAGACTTGAAGAATCCCATTAACATCTAAACTGAAACAAACCTCTACTTTTAATCTCTCATCCAGACCAGCTGGGGCAAGGTCGTGAAGAAAAAGTTCGCCAAGTAATATGTTGTCCTTAGCTTCGTTGCTTTCTCCCTGATACACTGCAACCCGTATTTGATCTGCATCTGAATAAAATGTTTCCTTCTTGCTTGTGGGTATACTAGTGTTCCTGGGAATAATAACAGCCATCTGACCACTTATGCCACGTCTCCTACATCGTACTCCTAAGGAGAGTGGTGTGACATCCAAAAGAATGACATCGTTGATCAAATCATTATCATATCCACTTAATTTATCAGCCAAAATTGCAGCACCAAAAGCAACAGCTTCATCCCCTTTCATATTCTTGCAAAGAGTCTTCCCACCAAAATACTCTTTCAACATTCGTTGTACCTTTGGAATCCTAGTGGATCCACCAACAACAACCACCTCGTCAACATACGATTTTTGTATTTTCCCATCTATTAAACATTCATCAACTAATTTAATGCACCTATCAAATAATGTTGCATTTAGCTCCTCAAATTTAGCTCGACTGATTTTAATAGAAAAATCAATCCCATTATATAAACAATCAATTTCAATCTGAGTAAAAGTGGTTGAAGACAAATCCCTCTTCGCTTTCTCGCAAGCAACTTTTAACCTGCCTAGAGCTCTTGTATTTCCACTAATGTCCTCCTTGTGTTTTTTCTTGAATTCGTTTATGCAATGACTAACAAGTGTGATATCAAAATCATCCCCACCTAAATGTGTATCGCCACCAACAGCTTTGACATCAATAACACACGTTTTACTAACTGTCAAAAGTGATACATCAAAGGTTCCACCACCCAAATCAAAAACCAGAACAGTTTTTGATTTGTCCCATTCTATGTCAGCCGTATTGTCTACACCATATGCAATTGCAGCTGCTGTTGGTTCATTAATTAACCGCATCACATTAAGACCAGCAATAGTTCCTGCTTCCTTTGTTGCCTCTCGTTGCTTGTTGTTGAAATAAGCAGGAACAGTGATCACAGCATCCGTCACCTTTGTCCCAAGAAACTCTTCGGCAAAGGATTTCATTTTCTTGAGAACCATGGCGGATAACTCCTCGGGTGAAAACTTTTTCACTTCACCCTTGAAGTCAACTACAATTTTGGGGTTCTCTTCAAGCCCTTCGATGATCTTGAATGGCCACGACTTTATGTCTCTTTGGACTTGAGGATCTTTGAATCCACTTCCAATCAAACGCTTAACATCTTAACAGAAACAAAATAACAAAAAAGAACAGGTAAGCAAAATGAAATAAGTAACACAATGAATGTTTAACAAGATACATATTATATATACATCTATACTGAGGCACTACAAAAGCTGAAATGTTACTGTAACAAATATTAGGAACAGCACAGAAACAATTCTTCACAACATACCAACTGAACTTATAAATAAGTAAATAAAATAAAGATTCAGTGAACTAGCTATCTTAATTTTTATTTCTTGAACCATAAAAGTGCCTCAATAATAACAATTGTTTAAGTTATGTCAGACTTTAAGATTTTGGTTAATTCAGTAGAGAAGCAATATGGGTTTTTTTTGTATCTACTCCTATATACATTATGAATATAATTTTCAAATGGATATATAACACAAACAAAGAGGTTGAAAGACTTGCCAAACACGGTGTTAGTAGGATTCCTAGCTATTTGATTTTTTGCGCCTTCACCCACAAGGATCTCAGTATCACTAAAAGCAACACAAGATGGAGTGATCTTGTTTCCCTGCTCATTAGGTATGATCTCCACTCGCCGTTTTTGGTGAAACCAGACAGCGGCACACGAGTATGTTGTACCAAGATCAATACCAATGGCTGCTCCTTTTCCTTTCTCAGACATTTTGAACTAGAAATGAATTAAGAGCAGTGGTTGAAACAAACTTGTAAAAAAGGATGGTGAATATGTCTTTCTAACTGGATTTATTTATATAAAAAAATGATAGGTTCATTCTGTATTTTAATTTATTACACGAGTACCCAACAGTCACAAAACAGTTCTCCATAAGTCCATAATATTCTCCACTTTTCAAAACTAAACAATCATGAATCATCTCCATATTCCCAACACTATTAAAACCAAGTTACTCTGACTTATACGTCTTGTATTGCATTTTGAAAGAGGTAAATAAACCAACTCGATCATTTTGTAAAAATAACAGTTGGACATGGGTTTTAAATACTACAGTAAAATTAAATCTATTGGACCATGGGGCAAAGATGACCATGAAGCACCTATTTACATGCACATTTAGAAGACGAGCTATGCTATATCCTCCACATCTTTTGCTTACTTATCTTCCTACCTACATAAAAATCTGACATGTCATTATCTCCCCTCATCTAAGCCTTCAGTTTTTTCACTTATCAGTAACATGTAAGGAAAAGGATTTATAGGAATATGAAGTAAGAATAAATATCATTTCTCTTAGAAGACTATGTCTTCTAAAGATAAATAAACATACGCAAGTGGCCCATCAATTCATCATTATTGAACTTATGCTTGGAAACGTATAAACTCGACTTGCAATGAATCATACGTCATAGGCATAAGGTTTGAATGTAACAAAAAAAAAAAAAAAAAAAAAAAAAAAAGGCTTAATGGTAAGACGCTTGACCTCTTTACAAAAATTCTAAGAGTTCAAACCTCATAGCACATATTTGTGGTTAGGAAAGGGTCGAAACAGCCAGGAGGATACTTCGAATAGGCCGCGTACATCTGAGTCAAATTAAAGACTCGCCCTCCGAGGGTAATCGGAACAGGAAAAACCTCGTTCGTTTATCTATGTTTAATGTAACATGGAATTATTTCGTTGAGTGACAAAGCAAGGATTTTAGTTTTTGGTAGGTCAAATAGAAAATTAACACTTGACCAAAAACGTAACATTACTACGGTATAACTTCATTCTAATTGCTATTAGAAATCCTCGGAAACACACAAGACTATATAGCGGTTTTTTTAAGTGAAAATAAGAAAATTCATAATTAGCTTACTTCTGAAAATGGAAGGCTACGGAATATTAAAAAAAAAATGATGTTTCAAATCAACGTCTTACATCATTTTGGAGTTTTTGTGCCAAAACAATCTTATGCGAAAAAAAAAAATTGGACCAATTAGGATGCTTTAATCTGACACGTGTGCAAAATCGTGCAATATGATTAGCCAATAAAAAGTCAAAAATGAATTGATTTTGATCAAACTTTAATAAATTTGGTGAAGAACTTGATTGAGAAAAAAAACATAAAAATATAGGTGTCAAATTTATGAAAATAAAAACTTAAAAAAAGAGAGGGTAATTAATAAAACATTAGCGGTTGAATTTTAAATATATTATATAGAGTTAATTGTAAAATTATAAATCTACATGTTTTTTTGTTGTTGATAAATTTAGATAATAAACAAATAACCATTTACACTTTATACCTCCTACATTTTATAATATGAATTTTGCTTACAATTACATGAGTATTAGTACTGGCTTGAGACTTCCATTTATTAAACTTACAAAATTTGATAAATATACGAATTAGGTTTAATATAGGTTAAATATTAGTTTTAAACTTTCATCTATTAAAATATTCTTTTTACTATGTATGTTAAATAAAGACTCATGTTATCGTATTTAAAAGTTTAATTTATGCGTACACGGATTTGAATATTAATATAACAACCCACAAAATCTCATCATTATCATTCCCACTACAAATGCCTATATCAGGTATTTCACAGATAAATTTTTGCTTTTTATGTGCATTCATTACTTGCATGACTCTCTAGACTTGCTCACGTATCCACACAAGCCAAAGATCTCACACTTACATCCTATAAACTCCTGATATGTTAAACATAAGATCACAACACTACCACAATAAGTAATCTATCAATCAAATACACTAAACTCATCACAAAACCCTAATAAACCCTAACTAAGCCCTAATCAGGCATATGTGTTTACAAAACCCTAATTGCTTATCTAAACTAGTTTGAATGTGTTCAAGGCTTATGTATGAGTTACCTTAGGAACAATATGATATCTTAGCACCCTTAGACCCTAGTACAACCTCTTAAAGCTTAGGTACAAGTCTCTTAAGCACAAAACCATAACTAGGTTATAACTTTCCGGAAACTAGGTTAAACCTTCCCAAATCTTTCCCATAAGCTACCATGATATTGTGTAAAACAGGTATCAAATAAATACAAAGTATGTGAGGAATTGACTAGTCAACCCTTGTGAAAAGGCTAACTTGCAAAACCCGTGAATACATTATATTTGTGATACCGGGCAAGTGATCGCCCGGGTCGTGTCCCAACGAGGTGTGAATGGAAAATATCGTTTGAGGTTCGGGATTAAAATGCTTGTAAGGATGAGATTTTGATTATTTGGTATTGTGGAGCGATAATTTAAAACAATGAAACCTAATACGTATCTAAAATGCGCATTTTAATTGAAAATAACGACAACTCGCAAATTAAAAAGCGAAATCTAAGCCCGACTAGTCCTACGAGCGTACAACTAGTTTCCTACGTATTAGATGACAAAAGAGAATTTTAGAAAAAAAATAAAATTAACTATTTAATAAAAATTCTAATTATTATTAATTAAAAACTATTTAAGACTAATTAAATTCTAATAAATATTAAAACTTTTCAAATGAACCTAAAACTTTTTCTATAAATACTATAAGATAATATTAATCTAAGAAAAATAAAAGGAGGGGGAACATGGTTGTAGAATTAAGCAGAAAATAAGCTAGAAAAGCTGATAAACTTAATTGAGCTAAACAGGCTACAAGAGGTTTAAATACTACAAGATACAAAGTATAACAAGAAACAAAGGATAGAGCAGCTAGTGTTGTGCTTATGAGTGAACTGAGTGGCGTGGGTTCAAGTCCCTTCTACGTAAGTTTTTTGCAAACATTTTTTTTTTCTTCAATTTTCTTTTTGCTAAACTACCAAACAACAGATTTTAAGTAGCTCTTGTGAAAGAATTTTTGCTGAAAAACTTTAATCAAACTCATACAAACATGACAATTCAACAATTACTTGTTTAAACTTGAAGAGATATTAAGGGACTTAGCAAATATCACAATAATTCTAAGTTAATACAACTGAAATTTATGCTCAATATGAAATGATAAACTCGCCTAGGAAACTACAAGCACCGACAAACAAGTGAAACATAACCCACAAGCTGGAAACAACTTATGATTAAGTTTAAACAATCTTAAAAATCTCACAGGAAAGAGTTTATTGCTAAAGTAAAAAAAGAAAGTGAAGTAGCAGCTAGCTCATAGGAAACACAAGCCGAGCAACTGGAACACCGGTTTAAACAGACACAAATGAATATAAACACGTTCACACAAACAAGTATGTAGTAATAACTACGCAGGTTAGATTATAAAGTAAAGCTAAATCAAAACTAACGAAATGTGTACTGATGTAAAGCAACGGAATCTAGCAGCTACAGGTCAATCTTGGAGGTTAAAAATAAACTAGCAAATAAGCGAACAAGCGCAAACATAGAACACATCTAATAACTTAGCACTAAAGGCTACTCAAAACAACAAGAATCACAACAAGAGTTCATACAATGAACAAGTTATGGATTTGAGAAAACATGACAGAATTCAAGGAACTGGTGCAGGGCACAAATAAGTCCAAACATGTCACTTTGAGCTAATTTTTAAGTAAGCAAACAAGTTCTAAAAAGAGATTTTCTTCTTGATTCAGATTCTTTAACAATAAAATAACTTAGAAAAGCAACTTTTATCTATTTCTAATCTAAATTGAATCTAAAAATTGATTGAGAAAATTGTTACATTTTATCAGACATGAAACTTTTGACTTTTTACTATCAAAAAGATTGACCAAAATGGATTTGAATTACCTCTAGATGATTGAAACTCAAGTAATACGTTAAATGGAAACTGGTTTAAGCTAACTAAACGACTTTTACAACTAAATTGAAGATTATGCTAACTGATACTAATAGATATGCAGAATAGAAAAGTTTAAAGGAGATCTAGACTATCTAACTAAAGACCTACTGTTTTTATGACTAGAATACACTATATGAGCCTAAAGTGAGTTGTCTATGCCAATTTTAGTTGCTCTATAGGTCTTGAATACAGAATTGCTCCTTAATCCGAACACTCCTACTAAAACTTATTATGAAAATTAATAAAGCAGAGTAGTGAATTAAGCTATGTAACTTAGAAATAAACTAGTAATAATCTAAAATGAACATAAATAAGCTGGGATAAATTACAAGCTACGACTACGATTAACAATGATAAATTATGTATGATTATACTACAAGTTAAAACCAGAATATGACACCTTCAACGTTAACTGATCACAGATGAGTAAAGCTTCTACTAGTACCAAGCTTATCTGTAATAAGCTGAGTTGTACCCCTCTTGCTACCCCTCAACGACTACTTCTGGGTTAGATAGACTGGGTAAAACCTGAATACAATTAAGCAAAAACCAACAACAAGCAACAACCAAAGCACTTATGAAAGAATAAGCTGGGAACCAAGGTTTAAAGCTAGAAAAACTTGAAAACTTTAAATTGACTGAATAAAAAAAAGATTACAACATTAAAACTAAAGTTAGAACATACTTAAAACATAAAAAAAAAAAAAAAAAAAAAAAAAAAAAAAAAAAAAACAGAAAAGATAGATGCCTTTGAGGCTTACATATGACTCCTATTTATACTAAAAACTAGGGGTCTTCAAGTGCTTCTTTGAACAAATCCCATCCCTTGAATTGCCATGAAACAATCTCAGCCCTCCATTGCATTTTTGGCGCGAAGATGAGGTTCTGATTTGCCAACCTGGAGATAAAATATCTTATAGGATCTTTGGAGGACAATTGGGTGGCTGGAGCAGGCATGTTGGGGGAGACAAGAAGCTTGGAGGAAGTGGGATATGCTGGATTTATTTGGAGGTTGTGTAGGTTTTTTGTCTGATTTGTAATATTCTGGGGAGAGGTGTAGGAGTTGGAGGCTGGAATTTATTAGTAAAAAGGGTTGAATTGGTTGGGCTTATATTTGGATTGGGTTGGGAAAGATTTGGGCTGGCTTTGGTTAATGGTTAAGCATAGTTTTGGATTAATATCACACAACCATATCCGGGGTTTGATTTAGACTTCATCTTTTAATATCACAGTACTTGCATTTTGTCAATGAGTCGTTCAAAAGTGCTTGTATTTGCTCAGTTTCAAACCCTTCGTACTTGAGACACATAAAAACACAAAACCAAGGATATTTGTATTGCATTTGACCGTTTTTAGCATTTTTATGTATCAAAGTGGGTATTAAAATGATGAGTATTTGCATACTCATCAATCCCCCACACTAAACTATTGCTAGTCCCTAGCAATCCAATCATATGAAGTAATGAAAGGATACCAAAAATACTAAGGATACCCTATTTTGAAAATTTAATGGATTTGATGTCTCTTTACCATATAGCCATTACTTCTGGAGTAGCCAATGTTTCAGTATGATACTATGGTACATTGATAACCATATGATTTTGAGCAAACTATCAGCTATCAACGGATTTGATTTGTCTTTACCAAAAGCCGTTTGCTTTTGGACTAGCCATCTCTTTGATGGAATACAGTTATCCTCTTGGTGAGTTGATTACCAATTATGGTTTTCTACTGTCTTTACCACAAGCCATAACCGTGTGGGCTAGTCAACTTTTCACTATCAAAGATACGGTGAGTTGAATACCATACAATTTTTGGCAAATTGTCAGCCATAAATGGATTTGAGATATCTTTACCAAGAGCCGTTTGCTCTCAGATTAGCCAGTTCTTGTGTAGGTTAGACATGGTAGACTGATAACCATTTATTGTGTTGGTGCAAAGTACCTCCACCAAAAAAATATTTTTTTGTCAAAATGGGAGTACTAGGGCACTAGAAGGTACACATGTGACCACATTCGCTAGAATCCCCCCCCCCCCACACACACTTAGAATTGAATATTGTCCTCAATATTCAAAGTACCGGCTATTATGCCGACACTTAGAACGTAGAAAGGTAATTCTAAAGGCCAAGTGTGAAAAGGAAATCTATTTCATCTCGATCCAAGGGAAACCTGAAAATAAGAGAAAACAACACACAAACAAAGCACATCAGAGGAATTCCCCCACACTTAGTTGATAGAAAATAGAGAAAAGATAGAAACATGGGTTGTCACACATGCAATGCTAGCGTTTTTGTTAACCGAGTCACTAGCCGGACTCGACCCCGCATTCATTGGTCCATGAGGAAAGTTTGGAGATCCGGGATAACCATGGGTGGTATGTCCCCTCCAAAATAATGCTTCAACCGATGCCCATTAAATTTGAAATTTGGACCGTCATTTTGAGATAACTTGACGGTACCGTATGGGTAAACTTTGGCAATAGTGAATGGTCCAGTCCGGCAGGTTTTAAGCTTCCCAGAGAAAATCTTCAACCGTGAGTTGAAAAGAAGGACTCGATCACCAACGTTAAAAACGCGGTTATTGAGTTTTGAGTCATGAATCTTCTTTGTCTTCTCCTTATAGATCAAAGATTTTTCGTATGCTTGATCACGCAGCTCATTTAATTTATTCAGCTAAACTTTGCGATGATCACCCGCTGTTTGGAGGCCGAAGTTTGCATGCTTAAGGGCCCAATAGGCTTTATGCTTAAGCTCAATAGGTAGATGGCACGCTTTTCCGTACACAAGCTTGTAAGGCGTACACCCGATGGGTGTTTTGTATGCAGTACAAAAAGCCCAAAGTGCTTCATCCAACTTATCCGACCAAGAAGCACGATTTTCACCTACGGTCCTTTCCAAAATTCTTTTAATGCCTTGATTGGAAACTTTTACTTGTCCACTTGTTTGTGGATGGTACGCAGTAGAAAGACGGTGAGTTACACCATATTTTTGCATGACTTTATCGAATTTGTCATTGCAGAAATGCGTACCACGATCACTGATTATAGCACGTGGAGTTCCAAATCGAGCAAAAAGTGACTTTAAAAACATCACAACTACTCGGGCATCATTGGTGGGTAAAGCTTTCGCTTCAACCCATTTTGATAAATAGTCAACAGCCATGAGTATGTACTTGTTTCCATAAGATGATGGAAATGGCCCCATAAAATCAATGCCCCATACGTCAAAGATTTCACAAACTTGAATTGCAATTTGTGGCATTTCATTCTTTTGTGAAAGATTCCCGTGACGTTGACAAGCGTCACAAGATTTGACTAATTCCTGGGCATCCTTGTAGATCGTGGGCCAATAAAACCCAGAATCAAACACCTTTTTGGCGGTGTAGTTTGGATAATGGTGGCCCCCCGTGGGTCCAGCATGGCAAGCCTTGATAATGTCATTGGCTTCCTGACCTTAAACATACCTCCGGATGATTTGATCCGCACAGATTTTAAATAGGTAGGGGTCGTCCCAGAAGTAATGTTTTACATCTTTAAAGAATTTATTTTTCTGTTGGGACGACATCCCTTTCACAACAAAGTTACCCGCATGGTAGTTTGCAAAATCGGCAAACAATGGGGCAGTAGAATCTCCACGAAAAGAAACCGCATTGAGTGTCTCGAGAGGGAAGGTTTCATTAATTTCCTTCTTCTCGAAAACATCTTGGTGGGGGTTTTCTAGACGGGATAGATGATCAACAGCTAGGTTCTCAGCTCCTTTTTTGTCACGTATAATGATTGTAATAACCGTGGTCTTAGCAGGTCAGTTTGACTGTTAGTCTTGACTCGGTTGATGTTTGTTTAGTGTGTCTTAGGTGATTGAAGTGTTATATGTGTGATATAGGTGAGTTTTAGCACTAAATCCCTTTGCGTAAATGGTTTTATTGTGATTTGGAAAGTTTGAAATTTGGAAAAGTTCATTTTGATCACCTTTGTTGTGTAGAAATGACTTGTGTAGTTTTTGGTGTTTTTGTGTTTTTGCGTAACGAGTCTTCGTTCAAGTATTTGAGCGTTAGAAAGTTACGAGGAGTTTGTTTTTATGTGTTTTGCTTATAAAAGAGTGTGAAAATCTATTTTTGGAAACTTTGTTTTGAAAATGATAATTTTTCGGTTTGTCGTAAAAACTGAGGTTTATCGAGTAAGATGTTAGGTTTTGTTTTGGAAGTTTATAAAATATGAAAAGTATGAGGTTTTGAGTGTAATAAATTAATTTAATAGAAAAAATAAGCCCAACCCCTACCCATATAAGTCAAACCAACGACCCTAAACCTATTTTTTTTGCATGTTTTGAGTCGATCAAGGGAGAGGAGAAGGAGAAAAATTTAGGGTTTTATTTTTGAAGCTAAAATCAAGTTCAAGGTATAATTCTAACACTAGTTTTCATATAATTACTTACTTATTACTTCAATTCATGTAATAATCGATATGATGGATCTAGGGTTTGTAAATTTATGTTATAAAACATGTTGGGATCAATTAATGATTATATTATAATGATTGGTGAAGAGAATTGAGCGTAAAACGTGCTAGTTATTGAGTTAGGGTTTGGACAGAAAACTATGGCTGTAAAGATGTGAGTGTATTTAACAAATGATGATGCGTTAGGTCACGAATTTTAGGTCTAAATTGAAGTTTAATGAAAGAGCTTTCCAAAAAGTCCAGCCACGATTGATTTCAAGGTCGGGAAGTTGGTCTTTTGATTTTTCTTTGTTAAAGTGTCAAAGCTGTCTAACCGGAACGGAATTTGGGTAAAAGTTTGAGGGTGAGTTGTGGTTGTAAAAGTGGTATTTTGACTATCTCTTCTGGAATAGTTAAGTATTAGGTTATATTAGACTACCACGAAAAGGATTCACGATAAATACTTGTGGAAGTATTTTATGTTAATTGAAACTTTTTGATGTGCGTTCAGATCCGAATTTGAGTAGTGGATAAGTTTGATTTTCTTTTGAGTACTTGTGTGTGTTATTGGTCCATGGCCTTCTGGGATTAGCTTGTAAGCTTATGAGAGACCATTGTAAATTTTTGGTGTGAGTTGTCGAGCTTTAATTGTCGTGATTTCATGTGGGCGAATGTACCTAAAAATTCTGCGTTTTCTGGTTTTATAAGTGCAAGGGATTTAGTAAGTGTTAGGTTATGGTGGTGGTTAGTATGGTGTCTAGGAGATCCATGGTGGGTCATATGAGTCTTATACATCCATCATATGTGTATTACATGGGTTGTAGCTTTTAGCTTGACCTTGTGTAATGCGGATTTATTTTGTGTGTTATAGATTGTGATTTGTGTTGTGGAAGCTGCAAGGTTTGAGGTGAGTTCATAGTCCCATATTTTACTTTGTTTTAAACTTGGGATGGGAATGATGCTTGTCTTAAATTGTTTAAGTTACTGTGATTATGTGTGTGTCAAAAGAGCTGGGACTTATAATGTTTTCGTATGCATGCTATGTGTGATTATTTGCTTGTGTGGTCCAATTGGGGGGGAGTATCCAATTGGAGAGTAATATACCTACTCGTACCAGATTATGTGGATTGGATAATGTGATGATAGTGCTGTGTGGTCCAATTGGAGGGGAGTATCCAATTGGAGAGTAATACTCCTACTCGTTACTAGTTTATGAGTTCCAATTAGGAGGATGCTTATCCTGTTGCTTGCGCATGCGACCTAATTGTGGTTTATTGGGGTCGGAGGACACGAGCCGTCCTGTTGTAATCATTGTGGGGTCGGAGGACACGAGCCGTCCTGTTGTAATCATTGTGGGGTCGGAGGACACGAGCTGTCCTATTGGTTGCCTTATGTGTGTTGTTGCCTTGTGTGTGATTCTTGACTTGTAAATACATGTAGCTATATGATAACTGTAATTTATTCGTCCAGCTATATTTTTTATGATCACAGTAAATTGGTTGCCTTGTGAGTGTAAGTGTGTCTAAACCTATGAATCTCACCAACATTATGTTGACATTTTAAGCATCATTTTCAGGTGAGCATTCTAAGGCTATGATAGAAGGAAGTGATTAGACGAGACCTTAGTTGCATTGGAAGTGGTTTATCTATGCATTTGGAGTTTATCATGTTGTTTTCCTTTCGGGTATTGTTATGACACTTTGTGTCTATACTTTGCCATTTTATTGCATGTAGTTATTCTCTATATAGACACCATGTGTTGTGATGATATCCATGAAGTTACACCCTCGCGTTTCCGCCTTGGCGAGGTGTGACAGATTGGTATCAGAGCCAGGTTATAGAGAATTAGGTGGTTGAACCTAGACTATAACTTAGGAGTCCCTCATATAGTTGCATTTAGGATCTATGTGTAAGTGTAGTCTTTCATATGTCTATTTTCCTATATTTATGAGATGTTTTATTGAGTTTCGGACGTCTATTCTATCCCCTATACGTAGTATTGTATATATCGACTTTATTATATCGACTTCCGCGCGTAAGATGCTTCGTTGGACTACCGTTGTCGCTGTCGGATGCGAGAGAAGTGGTCGGATGAAACGGTTATTCCATACATTCATTCCTCGGAATGAATGTTATACTATTCTTCAAGTATTGTTGGTTCGTGACGAGTTGGTGTGGATATTTAATCCCTCATTTACACACACCAATTGAATTTCGTGACATGGTTTGTGACCTGTTAGTATCGGTGTTTTTCTATGATTTTGGTTTGATCGTTGTACGAATGAGTCTGTAAGTTCATCGTTTGGTTTGCAATGCATTTACGTGAGTGTTCACTGGTATGAGATTCATATGATGATTATTTTGATTATGCGTTTCTTCTGTGTTTTTCATATCCAGTAAAGGGCTTGTGTTGGAGTCCTTATTGTATTTTAAAACTCGTTTTGGGTATTTCAAGGTCATTTGTTAGAAACCATTATTTTTATGGTGAAAATGAAGTGTGGAAAAAAAATAAAAAAAATAGTTATGTTGATGTCTTACATAAAATGGTTTATATATATTTTATAAAAATGTATAAGTTTAAGATATGTCTTGTAAAAAAACGGTGTTCATTTTTTTTTGGGAAGGTTGAGTACGGGAATAAGAACTGTCTATGGTTCTCATTTACCAAACTTGTTATGTATTTAGTTTATTGAGTGTTTTTTTTTGTTGAGGTACGCTTGTGGATGTTTTATGGTTACGTGTATTTTATATTTTCTTTGTATGGGTTTTCATGAATATTTTATCAGTGTCTGCTTTTATTGGGAAAAATTTCTCATTGTGTTTTTATAGCTTTGATTTTGATGTTCGTTACTTTGATAGTCAGTAATTCGTACCCCTTTTTGAGTTCGTTGATATACGTTTTAGTTCGACTGGTTTCATCGTTCGCGTCGTTTACTTAGGATAGATTTCGGTTTTGATTATCAATTTGTTCATTGAAGAAGAAGAGGGTGTTTGCCAAGTTGTTCAAGTGAGAGGTGTAGCTTTAAGATGTACGTTCTTCAGGAAGGTGGTCAACGATAGCGAGTGTTCGTGGACATTAGTAAGATAAAAGTGGTGAAGAGTACCTAAGACACCATCTGAGAGACGATTGTCCTTAGGAATGGCAGGTACTATTGGCGATTCATTTCTATCTTTCTATAGATTGCGTAGGCATCGCGGAGGTGGAAGATCCATAAGAGGAAATGTGTGATACATGGTTTAAAGTTGGGAAATAGAACTTGGAGGTGAGATTTGTATGGAGCAGGAAGTGTTATCTACACGGATCATAAGAATCTTTAGCATATATTTGACAAGAGGTTAATATATGTTGAAGAGAAGTTGGGTGTGAAATTTCTCAGTGACTACGATTGTCTGATTCGCCACTGTCAAGGAAGGGCGGACATCGTGGAATTTCCAACACACAATGTGATCTCTTGGTCAAATACATCGATGAGAGCACACCCAGTTCTAAGGAATCCCCGTCCAAGAATTAGAGGGACCCTTGAGTCGGCATCAAAGTCAACAATCACAAAATCAGCCAGAAAATGGAACTTTCCCACTTTAATGAACACGTCCTCAGCAATGCCAAGTGGACGAGAAATTGATCGATCGGCAAGCTCAAGAGTCATGCACGTAGGAGTAAGTTCAGGAAGAGAGAGTTTCTTCCACACAGAATATGGCATCAGGTTAATGCTAGCACCAAGATCGGCCAAGGCGAAGCATTCAACCGTACCCGGAAAAACACATGGAATTAGAAATTTTCCGGGGTCTATAAGCTTCTCGGGAAGCTTTTTCAAAAGAACCGCTGAGCAATTCTCATTCAACGGAGTTCTAGCCATCTCAAAGAGTTTTTCATTATTGCTTAACAGATTTTTGATTGTTGATGCGAACTTGGGCATCAAGATGATAGCATCCGCGAAGCTTATGTCAAAATGTAAATCTTGAAAGATTTGGAAAAATTTATCCATTTGATGACTAGCCTTTTCGCGGAGCTTTTGTTCATTTAAGCGTGATGGGTAAGGAATAGAAGGTTTGGATTTAGGGTTCTCAACAGGAGTTGTTGGTGGTTCAAAGACAACTCCAGGTTTTGACATGGTTTCTGGGACAACCTGAGGATGGACTTGTGCGGTACTTCGTGAGCTAGGAGATTGCACCTTGTCCTTTGTCACCTCAGGTTCACGTTCCACTACCTTTGGAGGAGAGGAAGAAGAGGTAGGAGATTGCACCTTGTCCTTTGTCGCCTTAGCATCGCCCCTCGGGTTAACGATCGTATTGTTCGGAAGTGTTCCTGAGCCTGAGGGTCGTTCATTTAAAGACTTCTTGATCTCAGAAATCTGGCTGACCAACAACTTGTTCATTTCCTCTGGGGATTTCATGAATTGTTTTAACAACTCGTCAGATGAAGGCCCAGTTTGAACAATGGCTTGAGGTTGATTATTAAAGTTTTGAGCACGATTGTTTTGGTTGAGACCTTGGTTAAAATTCCCTTGATTTTGGTGTTGGAAATTTCCTTGATTTTGGTTGTTGTTTCCATGAAAATACCCTTGGTTGAAATTCCCCCGACCTTGGTTGCGATTAAAGTTCCCTTGATGTTGGAAACCTTGATTTTGGAAACCTTGGTTTTGATTTTGAAAACCGTGACCCTAATTGAAATTCCCCTAGTTTTGAAAACCTTGGTTCCTGAGTCATGCACGTAGGAGTAAGTTCAAGAAGAGAGAGTTTCTTCTACACAGAATATGGCATCAGGTTAATGCTAGCACCAAGATCGGCAAGCTCAAGAGTCATGCACGTAGGAGTAAGTTCAGGAAGAGAGAGTTTCTTCCACACAGAATATGGCATCAGGTTAATGCTAGCACCAAGATCGGCCAAGGCGAAGCATTCAACCGTACCCGGAAAAACACATGGAGTTAGAAATTTTCCGGGGTCTCCAAGCTTCTCGGGAAGCTTTTTCAAAAGAACCGCTGAGCAATTCTCATTCAACGGAGTTCTAGCCATCTCAAAGAGTTTTTCATTATTGCTTAACAGATTTTTGATTTTTGATGCGAACTTGGGCATCAAGATGATAGCATCCGCGAAGCTTATGTCAAAATGTAAATCTTGAAAGATTTGGAAAAATTTATCCATTTGATGACTAGCCTTTTCGTGGAGCTTTTGTTCATTTAAGCGTGATGGGTAAGGAATAGAAGGTTTGGATTTAGGGTTCTCAACAGGAGTTGTTGGTGGTTCAAAGACAACTCCAGGTTTTGACATGGTTTCTGGGACAACCTGAGGATGGACTTGTGCGGTACTTCATGAGCTAGGAGATTGCACCTTGTCCTTTGTCACCTCAGGTTCACGTTCCACTACCTTTGGAGGAGAGGAAGAAGAGGTAGGAGATTGCACCTTGTCCTTTGTCGCCTTAGCATCGCCCCTCGGGTTAACGATCGTATTGCTCGGAAGTGTTCCTGAGCCTGAGGGTCGTTCATTTAAATACTTCTTGATCTCAGAAATCTGGCTGACCAACAACTTTTTCATTTCCTCTTGGGATTTCATGAATTGTTTTAACAACTCGTCAGATGAAGGCCCAGTTTGAACAATGGCTTGAGGTTGATTATTAAAGTTTTAAGCACGATTGTTTTGGTTGCGACCTTGGTTAAAATTCCCTTGATTTTGGTTTTGGAAATTTCCTTGATTTTGGTTGTTGTTTCCATGAAAATACCCTTGGTTGAAATTCCCCTGACCTTGGTTGCGATTAAAGTTACCTTGATGTTGGAAACCTTGATTTTGGAAACCTTGGTTTTGATTTTGAAAACCGTGACCCTAATTGAAATTCCCCTAGTTTTGAAAACCTTGGTTCATTCTATTTTGGTTGTGGTTACGGTTTTGGACATTTTGGTTTTGATTAAAACCAGGTGGTCCAGGGTAGTGGTTAGGACGATAGTTCGGGTCCATAGGAGGGCGATATTGGTTGCCCCCTTGATTGGAAGTCCCGGCTATAGCATTGACTTCATACGGAGAACCATCAGTAGTTGTGCAATTGTAGTAGGCATGCGGCCTACCACAAGTAACACAGACTTCCACTTTCTTAACCTCAACATGTGGAGAGGTTTGTGGAAAAGAGACTTTCTTTTGTTGGGAATTGGGATAGAACCAAAGCTTGAATAGCTTCAGTGAGCTTGTCAATCTTAGCATTGGTGCTAGACTGACTCATAGATGATGAAGTAGAAGG
Source organism: Artemisia argyi (assembly GCA_030686995.1). Lineage (NCBI taxonomy): Eukaryota > Viridiplantae > Streptophyta > Magnoliopsida > Asterales > Asteraceae > Artemisia > Artemisia argyi. Next base: position 143,296,317 of record CM060686.1, read on the forward strand.
ACCGGTACTCACCTGGGAAACAACCGGTTTGCTTCGTGTAGAGCGGACCTTAGACTTGTTCTCGATGATAGCTAAAGTTTCTTTCGTGGTTCTACTCATAAAATTACCTCCCGCGGAGGCATTGAGAGAATCTTGATCAGCTTGGCTCACACCATTGTAAAAAGTATCGAGTTGCATCAACTCGGAGAAACCATGATGGGGACATTTGCGAAGTAATTCTTTGAAACGATCCCATGCTTCACCAAATGATTCATCATATTTTTGGGAGAATTTGGTGATTTCGTTTTTAAGACTTGTGGTCTTAGAAGGTGGGAAGAATTCATTCACAAACTTTTTTACCAAATCTTCCCATGTCTCAATTGAGCGAGGTGGTTGTTTTTCAAGCCAAATTCGGGCTTGTCCCTTGAGGGAGAATGGGAAGAGAAGAAGCTTGATTGCTTCCGAAGGGACATTCTTGTATTTGATGGTTGACGTGATCTTGTTAAACCATCGAATGTGAGCATGAGGGTCGTCCCTCTCAAAACCATAGAATTGACATGAGGTTCGACTATTTGATGGTTGACTCGGGTTCGACTATTTCGGATAGTCTTCGACTACGTCTTCGAGGAATGTTGACGTTTTCAAGTAAAGGGCTTTGAGGTAGACGAACGAGAACAACTCAATCAAAACAAAATCGAGGCAAAACGACAGTGAACTTAAACCAATAATCACAGATGAATGGCTTCTTTAGAAAAGGTACACCACTCACAAGGATACAATGGCAAGTTTTAATCTTTGGTATGGGAACTTATTAACGTTCATACCCCCAGTTAGGTAGTATTCTACCTTGGTTCTCGACGGTGTATTTTATGTATTTATTAACAAGAAAAAGGAAAATATTTTTGGGTTTTTATCTTTTATATATATATACAAAGAAAAAGGAAAATATTTTTGTGTTTTATGTTAATTGAAAGTGAAAACTTCTTGACGAAGGATCTACAAGTCACTAATCGTTAAAACCTTAATGATATTGTCGCAACACAACCTCACCGGCAGCAGCGCCAATTTGATATTCTGTAAAACATGTATCAAATAAATACAAAGTATGTGAGGAATTGACTAGTCAACCCTTGTGAAAAGGCTAACTTGCAAAACCTGTGAATACGTTATATTTGTGATACCGGGCAAGTGATCGCCCGGGTCGTGTCCCAACGAGGTGTGAATGGAAAATATCGTTTGAGGTTCGGGATTAAAATACTTGTAAGGATGAGATTTTGATTATTTGGTATTGTGGAGCAATAATTTAAAACAATGAAACCTAATACGTATAAAAAATGCTCATTTTAATTGAAAATAACGACAACTCGCAAATTAAAAAGCGAAATCTAAGCCCGACTAGTCCTACGAGCGTACAACTAGTTTCCTACGTATTAGATGACAAAAGAGAATTTTAGAAAAAAAAAAGAAAATTAACTATTTAATAAAAATTCTAATTATTATTAATTAAAAACTATTTAAGAATAATTAAATTCTAATAAATATTAAAACTTTTCAAATGAACCTAAAACTTTTTCTATAAATACTATAAGATAATATTAATCTAAGAAAAATAAAAGGAGGGGGAACATGGTTGTAGAATTAAGCAGAAAATAAGCTAGAAAAGCTGAGAAGCTTAATTGAGCTAAACAGGCTACAAGAGGTTTAAATACTACAAGATACAAAGTATAACAAGAAACAAAGGATAGAGCAGCTAGTGTTGTGCTTATGAGTGAACTGAGTGGTGTGGGTTCAAGTCCCTTCTACGTCAGTTTTTTGCAAACATTTTTTTTTCTTCAATTTTCTTTTTGCTAAACTACCAAACAACAGATTTTAAGTAGCTCTTGTGAAAGAATTTTTGCTGAAAAACTTTATCAAACTCATACAAACATGACAATTCAACAGTTACTCATTTAAACTTAAAGAGATATTAAGGGACTTAGCAAATATCACAATAACTCTAAGTTAATACAACTGAAATTTATGCTCAATATGAAATGATAAACTCGCCTAGGAAACTACAAGCACCGACAAACAAGTGAAACATAACCTACAAGCTGGAAACAACTTATGATTAAGTTTAAACAAGCTTAAAATTCTCACAGGAAAGAGTTTATTGCTAAAGTAAAAAAAAGAAAGTGAAGTAGGAGCTAGCTCATAGGAAACACAAGCCGAGCAACTGGAACACCGGTTTAAACAGACACAAATGAATATAAACACGTTCACACAAACAAGTATGTAGTAATAACTACGCAGGTTAGATTATAAAGTAAAGCTAAATCAAAACTAACTGTTGAGTCAACATGATCAAGATCTCTTTATGTTTTAATGATGACAAATAAACCATCGAAACACATAAAATAACAAGCGTTAGCTCAAAATTGCCAGAGCCAATGTCTGCTCCTGACGCGCTGCCCGCGCGTCAACGCGCGGGTGACACGCCAGGAGTCTGTATGGTTCCTGGCGAATTTTGAAAGTCGGATTTCCCCTTACCCGACAAATGTGGATCTTTCAATATAGGTATGAATATGTTATGTGCTTAATTGAGAACACTCGAAACGAGTTTTGAGACTTGAGAGATCCTACTTTTATAGTACCCATTTACGGGAAAACGCCAACTCACGTTTTCTAACTATCCCCTCTAACCAAGGCTTTTCTAAACTTAAGGAGCTTGTATATTTCACGTGACATCGTATTAAAGCATCCATATGCTCATATCCCGTGCTTACGTCTTCTCTAATTACGTAACGGGTTTACTCCCTTATTAGTCAAACTAAGTCAAAGGTTACTTTGCGTAAACGCATCCTTTCCCACTTGGGTTATGCTTTACATCAAGGCAAAGCACTTAACTTGTTTGAACCAATGTATTAGTTGAGAACGTCGAGTCGTGGAAAGTCACGAGATATAAACATATGGATTCTCGACGTTGTGTTACTTGAACTTATAAGTAACCTATGATTTTCTCAACTTATAATCTTAATTGTCTAAACCTTTTCTTCTTAATGAAAATTATATTATGTCTTAATCATCTTCATAATCTCATCTTTGCTAAAAACAAATCCAATCATATCCAATCATATCCAAATCAAATATTCTCTTACACAATCTCTTACACTCTTTCATATTCCCTTACACACTACATCTCAACCATTCATTCCTTACAACACATCTTAACCCTTCATTTTCCCCACATGCTAATTGTTTGAATTCCAAAGGATGCTTCTTTGATCCTAGCCCTTGAATTCAAATTACAATACATCTCAACCATTCATCTGATCCTCATCTCAATACTAACACATGTGTTTGATCTTCACCATCCATTTCAAACCAAAACCATCTCAACCATTGATTTCCCCTTTCCCCCCAAGCAAAGCATATTCCCTTGGAATATGCCTTCTTAATCAAAACACAAGGAATCTTTGATCCTAGCCATCTATTTCAAATCATCACATCTCAACCATCCACATTTAACACATGCCAAATTATTTGAAAACCATAGTAGGCTCCCTTTGATCTTAGCCATCCAATTCAAACCATTTCATCTCAACCCTCCATCTCATTCTTCCCCCCAAGCATTGGAATATTCCTTGGCATATTCTTTCTCTCTTTTCTATGCCATGTGAGGAGATACACTTCTACCCTTTCCAAATTACCCTATCTACACTTTATACCCTTGGTAATTTGGTTTCTCTTTAAACACTTCACAAATGATTTCCAAATTGGATATTTGAGTTGGTAAACCTTAGAATGATTAATGTTAAGGTTTAGTGTGAAGTACAATTGGGGGTTTAACAAGGATAGGTATTTATAAGATCCAAACACCCAACACTTGGGAAAAACTTACAGACGCCTGGCGCGCTGCCCGCGCGTTACGCGCGGGTGACGGGCCGGCCTCGGTAAATTATCCCAAGTTTGGGTTCTTGGCCTATAAATACCACCCTTGCCTCTTGTATTCCTCACCCCTTGACATTATTCTTTCTCTCTAGATTCTTTCTCTCTAAACACTCTCAAATCTCTCTATCTCTAATCTTGTGTTCTTGATTTTCATACTAACATCTTTGAAAGAACACATCTCTTTGAAAGGGAAGAATCACAAGAACCTAATCCACTCTTGTGATTGTGTCGAGGGTCTTCTTTCTTATACCCTTTCTACTAGAATCGAGTCTCTAGGTTAGGTTAGGACTTGATTGAACAAACATTCATTCATTCATTCAATTGTTTTTAACGGAAGTCTTGTGTCTTGGTGAGCAAGCCTAGATCATTGGGGATCTAGTTGGGGTTTGATACTTCCAGTGGGAAGTCTTGGTAGTGGTCTTGGTGACCCTTAGGTAAAGTTGAATCGTGAGATTCTTTTGGGTGGTTTCTGAGGGCGGAATACCGTGGGAGTAACTCCTTCTTTGTGAGCATCGATATTGGTGAATATAGGTGGAGTGAATTGGAACGGTTTATAGTCCACCGAAAGGATTATACTAGTGAATAGTATCAGAGTCGCGGATTCGCAACTGGACGTACGGATGGTATAAACCCCCCATCCCGAACCAGTATATATCGTGGTGTCTTTCTTGCTTTATATACTTTGGTTGTGTTTGTGGTTGTTTGGATTGATTATACAACCACTTGGTTTTCTTTGAGGCTTAAAGTTTTTAAACGTCTTAAAAGCCTAAGAAACCGTATTCACCCCCCCCCCCTACGGTTCCACAATTGGTATCAGAGCGGTATACTCAAGTTTTTGAACATTAAAGCCTTCCCGAGAAGTCATTTTAAGTCAAAAACTTCTTTCCCAAAAATCTAAAATCCTAACTAAGATTTTTGGCAAAGTAGAGTATAGATCCATGGCTCAAGAGAACTATGTAGAGGGATGTTCTATGCAAAGACCACCTTTGCTAGAAACGAAGGGTTTTGTTTTTGGAAAACCCCGTTTGAGACCTATGTTAAGTCCAAGGACCTTGACTTGTGGGAGGTCATTCAAAACGGAGACTTTGTCTTCATGATGCTTGATCCGGAAACCAAGTTGATGGTTGAAAAGCCATATTCAGAATTCAAAGAAGATGAGAAGAAGAAGATTGTTAAAAATCAAGAGGCTAAGATGATGATCTACAATGCTCTACCTCGAAGGGAGTTCGAGAGAGTCCATGTATGCAAAACCGCCAAGGAGATTTGGCATTCTCTCATCATTACTCATCAAGGCAACTCACAAGTTAAGGATTGCAAGATTGACTTACTCATTCAACAATATGAGAAGTTTGTAATCTTAGAAGAAGAAACCATTGATAATGGTTATACACGATTCAATTCTATTATCACAAGCCTCACGGCATTGGATCCTAGCTTTTACAACAAGAATCATGTTATAAAATTCATTCGTGCTCTTCCGGTGAAGTGGCGACCTAAGGTCACGGCTATTGAAGAAGCAAAGAACTTGGCGGAGCTTCCTCTAGATGAGCTTATTGGGAATCTCAAATTTTATGAAATGATTCTTGAAAGTGACAAAGTTATGACCAACAACAAAAGGGAAAATGGAAAGTCTTTGGCACTTAAAGCTAAAGTCACCAAAAGCCATACAAGTGAAGTTGGTGGTAGCTTTGAAGAAAGTGATGAAGATGAAATGAACAATGAAGAATTCAATCTCATGGCTAAGAACTTTAGAAAGTTTTTTAGAAGAAGTGGAAAGTTTCAACGAAGGAATCGGCTTGGGAACCGTGCTAATGATCGTAGAAACAAGGATGGTCAAGACTCAAAGCGTGAAGATGGATGCTTCAATTGTGGTGAAAAGGATCACTTCATTAGTGATTGTCCAAATCCTCTACATTACAAAGCGTTTGTTGTTGATGTATAGAGTGACGATGAAGATGGTAATCAAGCAAACAAGGAAGCAACATGTCTTATGGCGATTGAGTCTCATGAGGTACAACATAAACCTTCTACTAACAAAACTTCCTTATTAAATGAATTGCAAGAGGAAAATGAGGAATTACTTAATAACTATGAACAAGTATTTAGAAAATTAAAATTAACTATGAAAGAAAAACGCTCTTTTCAAAAGGAACTTTCTAAAGCACTTCACAAAAATAATGAACTTGAAATTGAAATAAAGAGACTTGTCACTCTACATGAGAATATTGAACCATGTAAAGAATGTGAAAACCTCACACTTAAGGTTGTCTCTTTGAGTGAAGAAGTCTCGGAACTTCAACAAAAGTCATTAAATGTTACAAAACTTAAAAAGAGTGGTAATGATTTAAATGAGTCATTGAATCATCAAAAAGTGTCCCAAGATAAGGAATGTCTTGAACTTGCAAACAATGAGAAAACCACTTCCAAAAGTATAGCTAAACCCCTAAATTTTGAGAAAGTAAACGAAAATAAAACTCTCAAATCCTCCGAATCTGACGCGCTGGTTGACGCGTCAACGCGCCAGAAGCGCGCCAGGATTCTGAGAAAAAGAGGTGTTCATACTAAAAGTTTTATCAAACCTATCAATACTCAAGTTCCTCTTGAAAATACTCGACATAATCAAAGACCCATTGTATGGAGAGAAACCACAAAACCATACTACAACCCTGGTCCATACAATGGTCGTAAATACACTCACGCTAGAATTGACCAAAGACCTCTCCTACCTACCCCAAACATGAGACCATATTCTTTAGATCAAAGATATGTAAGACCCAACTTTCAAAACAATTCTTTGTCTACCCTAAATTAAACAATTGTATTTATTCCTTCAAGACCCAAGAGTTTTCAACTTGGGCTTTTTATGTGCTAACCATGTCGGACCCAAGAAACAATGGGTACCAAAAGTTTGAGATGCACTTCAAATGTTAGGTACGCTTTAAGGAGAAGACACCTTCAAGATCTCAACCTTGTAAAGATGTTGATTGTAAGCATACCATACTTGAGATCATCTCTAAGGAAAAGGATACAAAACTAGGTAATGTGTCTTGCAACCTCAACATAAATCTTGCATCTATTATAGATAACTCCAATCTTTGGCATAGGAGATTAGGTCATGCTAACATTCGGTTAATTCACAACATTGCATCTAAGGAATTAGTTAGGAAATTACCTAAAGAAAAATTTGATAATCATTTTTGTAATGCATGTAAAGTAGGTAAGCAAGTCCATGCAAGTCATAAGCTTATAAACATGATTTCTACATCAAGAGTTTTAGAACTATTACATATGGACTTGTTTGGTCCATCTGCTATTCAAAGCTATGGAGGAAACTTCTACACTTTGGTAATAGTGGATGACTATTCAAGATTCACTTGGACACTATTTCTAAAAACTAAAAATGAAGTATTTAATAAATTTATAGTCTTAGGGAAAAAATTTCAAAACCTACTTGGATGTTCAATTGTCTCAATTCAAACGGATCATGGTAGAGAATTTGATAATGAAATTCAATTTGGAGTCTTTTGTGATAAACATGGAATATCTCATAACTTTTCGGCTCCTCACACTCCTCAATCTAATGGGGTAGTTGAAATGAAGAACCGGACGTTACAAGAGATGAGTCGCACTATGTTAAATGAACAATCCATACCTCAAAAGTTTAGGTTTCATGCCGTATAAACCGCATCTTACATATTTAATAGGGTCTTGATTAGAAAAATCATTAATAAAACACCCTATGAGATTCTTAGAGGTAAAATACCATCCCTAGAATACTTTAGAGTTTTTGGTTGTAAATGCTTAATCTCCAACTCATTAGGAAACTCTAACAATATTTGTAATTACAATGGGATCTTTCTAGGTTATTCACTAACATCAAAGGGTTACATTGTGCTTAACAAGGAAACTTTAAAAGTTGAAGAATCGTATAATGTAACCTTTGACGAAACTCCCCCAAAATCTAGAACATTGCCTTTGGTTGATGATGACATCATAGAAGAAGATGCATGTCAAAAAAATATAGAATTGTCTAATAATGATCTAGAGGAAATACTTCCTAGAGTGGAAAATATTAAGGAAGTTAGAGATCACCCCATAGATCAAGTCATAGGAGAATTAGATGAAAGAAACCTTAGGTCACATGCCTAAGAAAAAAGCAATGACTTTGCATTTGTATCAACCATAGAACCTAAGAATATTAAGGAGGCCATAAAAGATGAAAATTGGGTCATGGCAATGCAAGAAGAACTAGATCAATTCTTAAGAAACGATGTATGGATTTTAGTCGCATATCCTAATGGTTACACTATTATAGGAACGAAGTGGGTCATTAAAAATAAACTTGACGAAAATGGTGTAGTATGTAGGAACAAGGCTAGGCTAGTAGCACAAGGTTATAACCAACAAGAAGGTATTGATTATGATGAAACATACGCACCCGTTGCACGATTAGAATCTATAAGAATTTTGCTTGCTTATGCTTGTAGTCATAATTTTAAACTTTTTCAAATGGATGTAAAAAGTGCATTTTTAAATGGAGTCATCGAAGAGGAAGTGTATGTTGCACAACCTCCTGGTTTTATTGATTTTCAAAAATCTAATCATGTTTATAAGCTCAAAAAGGCTTTGTATGGACTTAAACAAGCTCCTAAAGCTTGGTATGATAGGTTACAATCTTTTCTCTTGCTTAATGAGTATAAAATGGGTATGGTAGATAATACTTTATTCACTAAAACAAAAGGGAAACATCTTATTATTATTCAAATATATGTAGATGATATCATTTTTGGGTCAACATGTCAATCGCTTTGTGATGAATTTGCAAACTTAATGCATAACGAATTCGAAATGAGCATGATGGGTGAATTTAGTTTCTTTCTAGGATTACAAATCAAGCAATTAAGTGATGGGATATTTTTCAATCAATCTAAGTATATTGGTGAAATGATTAAGAAGTTTGGCTTGGAAAATTCTAAGGCTACAAAAACCCCTATCTCTAGAAAAAGAGTTCTCACCCTAGACGATGACAACAAATCCGTTGATAGTACTAAGTATAGGGGTATGATAGGAAGTTTGCTCTATCTAACGGCAAGTAGGCCTGATATAATGTTCAGTGTTTGCCTTTGCGCTAGGTTTCAAAAAAATCCCAAAATTTCCCACTTAGAGGCCATTAAAAGAATATTTAGGTATATTAAGGGAACTCAACATCTAGGTCTTTGGTATCCAAAGGATTCGGGGGTAAAAGTATTGGTTTATGCCAACTCGGATCATGCGGGAGATATAGTTGATATGAAAAGCACTAGTGGTATATGCACATTTATAGGTGCTTGTTTAACAACATGGTTCTCTAAGAAACAAACTTCCTTCGCCAACTCCATAATGGAATCTGATTACGTTGCGGCCGGAAGGGCTTGTCAACAAGCGTTATGGATGAAGCAAGCGTTTGTTGATTATAACGTCATGTTAAACGAAGTACCTATACTATGTGACGATACGTGCTCTATCAATCTAAATTCAAGCCCAATTGATTACCCTCGCACGAAACACATTGAAATTAGACATCACTTTCTAAAAGACAACATCACGAAGAACCATATCACCATAGAGAAAATTCCTTGTGATGACAACATCTCTAAGATCCTAGCAAAACCCTTAGATAAAGATCAATTCAACTAATTAAGATTAGGATTAGGAATGAGATTACTAGAAGATGATGAGGATGTAAATGGAAAATAGGAAATGGTGGAAGAATCTTTAGTAGAAGTCTTTAATTATGATCCACCAACTCATACTTTTCACAAATAACCATACAACCTTTTGTATTAACCTTTGGATAATAACCCCCTTTAACATCTTCATCCTCTTTTAAATCCCTAAAGATTTCTCATAAAACACATAACATCCTCTACCATACTTTAGAAAATAACTCTCACAATAGGAATCATGTCTCTTATGGAAGGGTCCGTTAACAATAATCAAGGAAATCAAAACCCGGATAGCTCTAAGAGATTGAAAAGGTCATTCACGGATATGATGAAGAAGGAAGGTGATGATAGGATTAAGTTTGAGTATGAGTTAAGGACATTTGCGGAAAGTGAAGTATGGGACTTAATCAAGGAACCATTAAGTCAAAAGTTGTGTGAAGATGAGTACACCATTTGTTGTGAAAACACCGCACACATGGTCAATGCTCTCAAAGAATCAAGGATTGAGTTTAGGGTGATACTCTTATCCATCCATGAAGGAATCATGGAATTGCTTGCCACTATGTCCAAAATGAATAGGAAGTTAGAAGATGATAAGGTGAAAGGGAAAGGGAAGATGGTGAAAGAAGAGTTCAACCTAGGCACAAACCTAGGAATCTAGACATCACACCTTTATGTTTCCATCAAGTACTAGTATAGTGCTTTTAGATAAATGATGCGTGGGAATTGCACCAGGCTTTACCTCTCGAGAGATCTCGAGAAGCATACAACCCCCACCAGGCAGTATACCTGATCGTTGTAGTATAGTATAGTGACAAGTACCGGGGGATTGATCGTTCAACTTGGGAATAGTGTCGCTAGGATTAGAAAACCTAAAGACTAGGTCTAGAGATGAGGGATGATTCTTTTTGTATTTTTTATATTCTATGAAAAGCAAATAAAAATCTCGGTTTTAAGAGGAGTTGGGCGGAATTAGTTGCTATTCAACTAACCCAATTACTAAGATGCAATTAAAATAAAATATTAAAAATGAAAATAAACTAAATTAAGATAGAGGTGTGAGCAATATATGGGAGAATTGTGTTTACTTAGATTTCGCTACTCCCTAGGTATCTTTTACAGGTTAATTACTTGTTACAGTTGCGTGGATGACGGATTGTATTCCTTAATACCATTCATGGGGTGGTGTACTTACTTCCCCAAATCCTATAAGCTCCTACTTTACTCCTATGTCGAGCCGGCTAAGAAGCTCCTAACATGGGATCACTAGAATTCGCTCATGCATTAAATACAATCATAAAAACCTAGTACACATCGGTTCATGTTTCTTAAGACGTTCAAGCAAGTTACACAATGGAGATCTGCCAGTTTTCTTAAGCCTAACATTGAAATCATTCATCCATTACAACTATAAACAAGCAATCAACCTATAATCAACATCTAGGTTTCATTACATCTAAGCAAACACATGAAAGATCTAGCCTAGCATGTTAAAATCAAGACAAGCATAAGATATATTCAAACAACACATAGACATATTGAATGAATTGAAAGAGGACTTATCTTAATTGAACATGAAAGGTTTCAAGGGGTGAAAACCCTTGAAAATACTGTTACAAATGACCTAGGGTTTATTAGGTTCGAACCTAGTATTCTCCACACAAGTTCCTCTCTTAATGAATGAAAAATAGAAAAAGTATATATAGATTTTGTGAGGTGACGGCGTCAAGAGTAAATGTCTGACGCCGTCATATCGCCGCCAAATAAATTATCAGACTGCCTAGATCTGGGTTTGATGCCGTCACGTGTAATCCAATTGCAGGCCGTCACCAAAATAACTCTTGACGCCCTTCATCTGAAGCCTTCAGGTTTTCTCTGGGTCGTCATGGATTTTACTCCTGATGCCGTCACAATTTCCTTCTTGACGCCGTCAGGTACTGTTCTCAGCATGGAAAATTAAGTCTTTGCCGTTTTCTTCACTTTTATGCTCCAAAAACATCCAAAATGCTTCCTTTTCCAGAATTCACTCCCAAAGTACCTAAAATCACAAAAGGAACGATTTAGGGCAATATTTGATCAAATAAATTCAATTCCGGGCTTAAATGACCCCCTAAAAACGGTTCATTTTTCGCCTCATCATATACCCTTACACTTGAGATTTGCTTGTCCTCAAGCAAATGCACTTTTATTCTAGTCAAAATACAAGTTAGGGGTCATTTAACACTAATATAAAAGTAATTACAACAAATAAGCGTTCCACTAAAGACCAAAGACAAGCACGGAGGTCATACGCTAGCACCTCACAAATAGTGTTTAGATACTCACATCTCTCGGGTGTAATAAAGTATATATCACAATATGGAAATGGAAAACATCTCTCACTACCTGTCATAGCAAATAGATTACCATAGGCTTGGGAAAGGATCAAACCTCCACCACATGGCGTAAGCACCTAGGATAAACTATCAAAGAGGTCTTTTTAAAGGGTTGTAACATTAGGTGTAGGGATATGGAATACACAGTTTTGTTGGATATAGGCACTCTTTACTGGTGGCGAGTTAATAATCTTGGTTAATTACATGTACAATATGGCGTTGCTAAGCCAAGACTAGACTCGACTTAAGCTAATAAATCAAAAATAACAAAAACATAAAATGAACATAGAATGAAAAGGGATGGTAGTCCGCATGTTTTTTTTTTCTCTTTTCATTTTCTTTTCCTTTTTCTTTTTTCGATTTTTTTTTTTTTTTTTTTTTTTTTTTTTTTTTTTTTTTTTGCATACACTCTTACCCTACAATCCAAAATAATACATCATAGGAAATGAATATTCCCCTTACACTTGAATTTTTACATACTTTTACAATAAACTAATCTAATGACTCGAATTAAGATAATCAAAACACTTTGAGTACTTTTAAAATTAACGTACATATGGGGGTAATAATATTATGTTCTTCCCCATTACTCCATAAATAAGTACTTTACCCATGAGTCCCAATCATCCCAAAACAATATGTACAAGGATATGACTCGACTTAGCAACCATGTAATCAATTAGATAATTAACTAAGGGTTTAAACAAATAACAATAATGCACTAAAGATGAGTGCATACACGGAAGGCAAAGGCGATTTGGGTGTACATTTAAGTGGGGTGTAACAAATTATTCCTCTAAGTAATATGCTTAAAGTTAGAAATGAACAGATAGGCTCGGAGGGGTGTACTAGGAGTTTCGTGTACTAAAAATGAGTACAACGCTAAGGTGTGGGAAAAATTAATTGACTTAACTAGCCAAGTAATATGACTTAAATGGTCAACTAATTATGATACGGTTTTTAACACAAGGGTGATCCTAATGCCTCTTATCATGTAGTAAATCCTACTACAAGAATGTAGTCTCACTAGCGGTCTCGGGATGCATCACTAACGCAAGTTCTAGAATCTAAATGCTACCGGTACACTCATAAGCACTAATAGTAAATGTTTTTCCTATCGAATCTAAAGGCGAACCTCACATATTTGGGTGGAAAATTTTTCTGAATGGTACGGTTTTGTACTAGTCATACAATCTCCTATCCATGAGACGCTTGCTATGGCTAAAGTTTCATTCCTAAATGTTGTAAAAAAATTTAAATTTGGCGCTAAAATTGCACTAACAAGTATTTCTGATGAGGCGAAAAATGAACCACTTTTAGGGGGTCATTTAAGCCCGGAATTGAATTTATTTGATCAAATATTGCCCTAAATCGTTCCTTTTGTGATTTTAGGTACTTTGGAAGAGAAATCTGGAAAAGGAAGCAATTCGGACATTTTTGGAGCATAAAAGTGAAGAAAACGCCAAAGTCTTAATTTTCCTTGCTGGGAACAGTACCTGACGGTGTCAAGAGTATTTTGGTGATGGAGTCAAGAGTAAAAGTGGTGACGGCCCAGAGAGAACGTGACGGCGTCACCCAAGGCAGTCACGTGTTAACTGGTCAAAACTTGCGCGCAAAGTAGCTGATATTGTTTTGGTCATAACTTTTGCATACGAACTCGGATTTAGGTGATTCAAAAGCCCATGCTAAGAGGACGAAGAGATCTACAATTTGGTGAAGAAAACTTGTTCTTGATGCCGGCATGGATTGGCTGACGCCGTCAAGATCGGGCCGGGCAGAAAATGGCCTATAAATATAACATCATAACTTCACTTTTTGTAAGCCCTAAACCCTAAGTTCGATTCCTGGGTTTAGGTGGGTGTTTTTCCAGCAACTTAGAGGGTTTCAATCACTCCATAAACATCATGTATTGGTTTGATGATTCTATCTTAATTATGTTTTCCATTATCATTGTTGTTTGCTCTTCTTTGATGATGATTTGCTAATTCACCTTGTGTCTACGTATGATTATGTGAACCTTGTATATAATTGATTAGATCTCATTGATTTCTTGTTGATGTTGTGTCTATCACCATCAATGAGGGGCTTGTTGATGTGTGTGTCTATCTCCATCAATTAAGGCGCGACAACTTCAATAGATCTAGTTGGTTTAGTTTATAATTCTTGTTTCCTATTGATTCTTGTTTTGATTGAATGAATTCGATGTTAGGCTTAAGAAAACTGGCAGACTTCCATAGGGTAACATGCTTGAACGTCTTAAGAAACATGAACCAATGTGTACTAGGTTTTTATGGTTGTATTTAATGCATGAGCGAATTCTAGTGATCCCATGTTAGGAGCTTCTTAGCCGGCTCGACATAGGAGTGAAGTAGGAGCTTATAGGATTGGGGAATTAAGTGCGCCACCCCATGAATGGTATTAAGGAATACAATCCATCAATTAAAACAAGGTTACAATTCAATAGGTAGGATTGGATAGCTAGCAAGGAGTAACATATCATAGGTAGACATGCTTCAATTATCTTGTAGAACCCTAGTTTACTTTTCTTGTTAATTAGTTCAATTAGTAGCTTTTGGGTTAGTTGATTAGCAACTAATTCTGCCCACTCTCCCAATACCCGAGATTTTTACTTGCTTTTCATAAAATATAAAAATACAAAAAGAATCATCCTTCACCTTTAGACCTAGTTAGATTAATTTCAATCCTAACGACACTATTCCTAGCTGAACGATCAATCCTCCGGTACTTGTCACTATACTATACTACAACGATCAGGTACACTGCCTGGTGAGGGTTGTAAGCTTCTCAAGATCCCTTGAGAGGTAAAGCCTGGTGCGATTCCCACGTATCAATTTCTCATAGTTTTATTACACATCTACCATTAAACAAACAAACTCAAGCGAAAGTGTATCTGTAAGGTATCATCATTTTACCCTCCCCTTACACTTAAGATGAACATTGTCCCCAATGTTCAAGTAAAGAATGTAAAAGTGAAATAAGTAAAAAGAATGAAATCAAATACTCCCCTGATTCGCTCGGTATGGATAATAAGGTGGCCAGGTTAGATCTTCCTCCAAGAAAATGAACAATCAAAGCTTCCATTCCAGAATATAAATCATCTTCTTGTCATACATAACCTGTAAAACCTGAGAAAAACAGACAAGGCAACCTCGCGTAAAATCGGCGGCAATCTATATATGCTAACAAATCCTAGAAAACAAAATAAGATATAATGCTTGTGGAATGATGTTTGTAGATTTTCTGGAGATTATAAAACTAAAGATTCGACAAAAACTTTAAGACTCCGTTAGAAAAACAAAACTGGTAAAATTTCCAGAATTTTACACGTGACGCCGTTAAGAGTAAGCTCGTGACGCCGTCAGAAGTGACCTGCAGAAATTCTTATGTTAAGTTTCCGGAAAATTTCTGGAAAAACTTCGTCCTACTTCCTGAAAAATCCTGCAAAACATCATTATGACTCGATACAAGCATTTGACTCTAACAAATACGAATATACATGTTCACTTAATATTGTGGAGAATCATGATCAAGTTTTTTTCTTGAAAACATATTTGGGGTTTCCCCTTACACTTATCTTTTGCGAAATACCATTGGATGAAGTTAAGACTAGGCCAAACAACAAAGTAAAGTATTTTCATCATTTTAGTTTTGAAACATGATCTACCAACAATAAAAATAAATCATGCATACGGAAGCAAATAACAAACAAACAAAATAAAAATCACACAAAACATGGGTTGCCTCCTAAGAAGCGCTTGTTTTTGTTTGAGTCACGAGCCTGACTCTACCCTTATTTAACGGAAATAGGAGAGGTTTTCCCTACACTTTGGATTAAGTGCGGGTGGAAGTAGCGATACACACCCTTAGGGCGAAAATATGCCTCGTGAGGAAAGAGTGGTGGATGAATTATATGCTCAAAGGGGTGTGCTCCTATCATCATAACCTTACCTAATTCAATCGGGTTAATGGGTGGATTAAGATTTTCTCCTAGAAAGGGACCATTTTCAATCAACTTCAATAGATTACTAGTTGGGGATCCATCTTGACCTAATAAACCTGGTTTAAACCCATAATGTTTCTTGTGATCAATCATAAATGGGTGATGTAAGCGTGTAAGTTCATTTTCCACTCCTATTTTGGCTTCCTCTCTACAAGGCTTAGAGTCCACTACCTTTATCCTAATACTACCCGGACTACATGGGTTGATGGGTGGGTCGGCTCCTCTTTTGTCTCCTAGATGTATATCTAAGGATGGAAAGTTGTGTGAAGATTGAGGTTCCGGTTCATCAACACTAGGTAATTCCCTAGAACTAAGAGTAAGGTTATCACTAAAAGTATTCAAACCTATATCCTCTAGTGGTTTTTGGTACAAGGGCTCTACCTCTATTGGGGCTCCTATAGTCTCTTCTACATCTTTCGGGTAAGTCACGGGTGGTGTGTATTCCTCAAGTGATGATGGGAGTTGTGGGGTACTTTGTAGGTTTGTGTTATTTACCTCATCCTTCCTTATCTCAATATCATCTATATCCTCATCATGTGTTCCTTGAGATTCCAAGTCATCGATCATAAAACCTAGGTCTTTTTGCTCAATATGATCATGCTCGGCTAAATCCTCCATAATTGTTTCTTCAAGTTGTGATGTATACAAACCCATCAATTCATTGAACTCATGGTTCACGGTTAGGAGGCTTTCCTCAAAAATTTTCCAAAGGGTCTTACTAAAAGGAATTGATCCTAACAATGATTGTTTAATATAGGCCACACATGCGCATAACTCATTAAACCTATCCAACTTTACACTCATCTCTTCTTATATATATCTAAGATCACTTAAAAATTCATTGGAACAACAGGAAGCAAATCTATCCGAGTAAACTAATTGTTCCTCTATAGTTAATGATCTAAATGGAATTTCATCCGCCATGAAGACAAATGAAAATGGTTTTACAAACAAAGGGCACAAAGAAAAAGATAGACTAAAGAAAACCTAAAAATAAAAATAAAATCTTACTAGAAAGGAATCTAGCAAGTACACCTAAAAAAAGAAATCCTAACCTAGACAATAATTATTCCCCAGGCTGCGGTGCCAAAAACTCGATGCATGGGAATTGCACCAGGCTTTTCCTCTCGAGGGATCTCGAGAAGCTTACAACCCCCACCAGGCAGTGTACCTGATCGTTGTAGTATAGTATAGTGACAAGTACCGGGGGATTGATCGTTCAACTTGGGAATAGTGTCGCTAGGATTAGAAATAAGAGTCCTTTCGACCTCTAATCTTGAATAAACCTAAAGACTAGGTCTAGAGATGAGGGATGATTCTTTTTGTATTTTTTATATTCTATGAAAAGCAAATAAAAATCTCGGTTTTAAGAGGAGTTCGGCGGAATTAGTTGCTATTCAACTAACCCAATTACTAAGATGCAATTAAAATAAAATATTAAAAATGAAAATAAACTAAATTAAGATAGAGGTGTGAGCAATATATGGGAGAATTGTGTTTACTTAGATTTCGCTACTCCCTAGATATCTTTTACAGGTTAATTACTTGTTACAGTTGCGTGGATGACGGATTGTATTCCTTAATACCATTCATGGGGTGGCGTACTTACTTCCCCAATCCTATAAGCTCCTACTTCACTCCTATGTCGAGCCGGCTAAGAAGCTCCTAACATGGGATCACTAGAATTCGCTCATGCATTAAATACAATCATAAAAACCTAGTACACATCGGTTCATGTTTCTTAAGACGTTCAAGCAAGTTACACAATGGAGATCTGTCAGTTTTCTTAAGCCTAACATTGAAATCATTCATCCATTACAACTATTAACAAGCAATCAACCTATAATCAACATCTAGGTTTCATTACATCTAAGCAAACACATGAAATATCTAGCCTAGCATGTTAAAATCAAGACAAGCATAAGATATATTCAAACAACACATAGACATATTGAATGAATTGAAAGAGGACTTATCTTAATTGAACATGAAAGGTTTCAAGGGGTGAAAACCCTTGAAAATACTGTTACAAACGACCTAGGGTTTATTAGGTTCGATCCTAGTATTCTCCACCCAAGTTCCTCTCTTAATGAATGAAAAATAGAAAAGTATATATTGATTTTGCGAGGTGACGGCGTCAAGAGTAAATGTCTGACGCCGTCATCTCGCCGCCAAATAAATTCTCGGACTGCCGTCACGTGTAATCCAATTGCAGGCCGTCACCAAAATAACTCTTGACGCCCTTCATCTGACGCCTTCAGGTTTTCTCTGGGTCATCATGGATTTTACTCCTGACGTCGTCACAATTTCCTTCTTGACGCCGTCAGGTACTGTTCTCAGCATGGAAAATTAAGTCTTTGCCGTTTTCTTCACTTTGATGCTCCAAAAACGTCCAAAATGCTTCCTTTTCCGGAATTCACTCCCAAAGTACCTAAAATCACAAAAGGAACGATTTAGGGCAATATTTGATCAAATAAATTCAATTCCGGGCTTAAATGACCCCCTAAAAACGGTTCATTTTTTGCCTCATCAATAAAGTACTAGGATAGTTCTTGTATAATAAAATGTGTAGCATATTTTGTTCATGTATGCTTGGAATGAAATGCAATCTTTTGGAACTTATATAACTTGTCATATTATTGTGAACTAACCCATGTTGCGAGTTTCCAAATGGTAACCTAACCTATCTTGGAACTTTCACATGTGAGGATTTCTTGGTTGTTGCATGTTGTGATGTCTATGTGTAGCTAGGCCACCGCAAAGGTGAGGCTCTTGACCCATGGATCCCCGCCTTGCAATAAGGGGGAGCAACGATCTAGGGGGAGCTATGTTCAAGGGGGAGCACATTCGGGTGCACATACAAGCTAGCTCATATTTCCCACAGGCCCAAGTTCGAAACCTTGCTTGATTGGAGGTCCCACCTTTTTGATTCGACAAAAGGGAGAGAAAGAAGGCAAGTGCGTGATGACCATTCAAGAGTTGTTAAAGGCTTCACCAAATTACAAGGCAAAGGTCAAGGCGCAAGCTACACCAAAGGCGCGCTTTGTCCTCGCTAAGTTTTGTAATTTTATTTGCTTTCGGTTTTTATTTGTCATCATGAAAAAGGGGGAGATTGTTGAGGCAACATGATCAAGATCTCTTTATGTTTTAATGATGACAAATAAACCATCGAAACACATAAAATAACAAACGTTAGCTCAAAATCGCCGGAGCCAATGTCTGCTCCTGGCGCGCTGCCCGCGCGTCAATGCGCGGGTGACGCGCCAGGAGTCTGTATGGTTCCGGGCGAATTTTGAAAGTTGGCTTTCCCCTTACCCAAAAAATGTGGATCTTTCAATACAGGTATGAATATGTTATGTGCTTAATTGAGAACACTCGAAACGAGTTTTGAGAATTGAGAGATCCTATTTTTATAGTACCCATTTACGGGAAAACGCCAACTCATGTTTTCTAACTATCGCCTCTAGCCAAGGCTTTTCTAAACTTAAGGAGCTTGTATATTTCACGTGACATCGTGTTAAAGCATCCATATGCTCATATCCCGTGCTTACGTCTTCTCTAATTACTTAACGAGTTTACTCCCTTATTGGTCAAACAAAGTCAAAGGTTACTTTGCATAAACGCATCCTTTCCCACTTGGGTTATGCTTTAGATCAAGGCAAAGCACTTAACTTGTTTGAACCAAGGTATTAGTTGAAAACGTCGAGTCGTGGAAAGTCACGAGAAATGAACCTATGGATTCCCAACATTGTGTTACTTGAACTTATAAGCAACCTATGATTTTTTCAACTTATAATCTTAATTGTCTATACCTTTTCTTCTTAATGACAATTAGATTATGTCTTAATCATCTTCTTAATCTCATCTTTGCTAAAAACAAATCCAATCATATCCAAATCAAATATTCTCTTACACAATCTCTTACACTCTTACATATTTCCTTACACACTACATCTCAAGTTCTCAACCATTCATTCCCTTAAAACACATCTTAACCCTTCATTTTCCCCACATGCTAATTGTTTGAATTCCAAAGGATGCTTCTTTGATCCTAGCCCTTGAATTCAAATTACAATACATCTCAACCATTCATCTGATCCTCATCTCAATACTAACACATGTGTTTGATCTTCACCATCCATTTCAAACCAAAACCATCTCAACCATTGATTTCCCCTTTCCCCCCAAGCAAAGCATATTCCCTTGGAATATGCCTTCTTAATCAAAACACAAGGCATCTTTGATCCTAGCCATCTATTTCAAATCATCACATCTCAACCATCCACATTCAACACATGCCAAATTATTTGAAAACCATAGGAGGCTCCCTTTGATCTTAGCCATCCAATTCAAACCATTTCATCTCAACCCTCCATCTCATTCTTCCCCCCAAGCATTGGAATATTCCTTGGCATATTCTTTCTCTCTTTTCTATGCCATGTGAGGAGATACACTTCTACCCTTTCCAAATTACCCTATCTACACTTTATACCCTTGGTAATTTGGTTTCTCTTTAAACACTTCACAAATGATTTCCAAATTGGATATTTGAGTTGGTAAACCTTAGAATGATTAATGTTAAGGTTTAGTGTGAAGTACAATTGGGGGTTTAACAAGGATAGGTATTTATAAGATCCAAACACCCAACACTTGGGAAAAACTTACAGACGCCTGGCGCGCTGCCCGCGCGTTACGCGCGGGTGACGGGCCGGCCACGGTAAATTATCCCAAGTTTGGGTTCTTGGCCTATAAATACCACCCTTGCCTCTTGTATTCCTCACCCCTTGACATTATTCTTTCTCTCTAGATTCTTTCTCTCTAAACACTCTCAAATCTCTCTATCTCTAATCTTGTGTTCTTGATTTTCATACTAACATCTTTGAAAGAACACATCTCTTTGAAAGGGAAGAATCACAAGAACCTAATCCACTCTTGTGATTGTGTCGAGGGTCTTCTTTCTTATACCCTTTCTACTAGAATCGAGTCTCTAGGTTAGGTTAGGACTTGATTGAACAAACATTCATTCATTCATTCAATTGTTTTTAAGGGAAGTCTTGTGTCTTGGTGAGCAAGCCTAGATCATTGGGGATCTAGTTGGGGTTTGATACTTCCGGTGGGAAGTCTTGGTAGTGGTCTTGGTGACCCTTAGGTAAAGTTGAATCGTGAGATTCTTTTGGGTGGTTTCCGAGGGCGGAATACCGTGGGAGTAACTCCTTCTTTGTGAGCATCGATATTGGTGAATATAGGTGGAGTGAATTGGAACGGTTTGTAGTCCACCGAAAGGATTATACTAGTGAATAGTATCAGAGTTGCGGATTCGCAACTGGACGTACGGATGGTATAAACCCCCCATCCCGAACCAGTATATATCGTGGTGTCTTTCTTGCTTTATATACTTTGGTTGTGTTTGTGGTTGTTTGGATTGATTATACAACCACTTGGTTTTCTTTGAGGCTTAAAGTTTTTAAACGTCTTAAAAGCCTAAGAAACCGTATTCACCCCCCCCCCCCTCCCCCTACGGTTCCACAATTGGTATCAGAGTGGTATACTCAAGTTTTTGAACGTTAAAGCCTTCCCGAGAAGTCGTTTTAAGTCAAAAACTTCTTTCCCAAAAATCTAAAATCCTAACTAAGATTTTTGGCAAAGTAGAGTATAGATCCATGGCTCAAGAGAACTATGTAGAGGGATGTTCTATGCAAAGACCACCTTTGCTAGAAACGAAGGGTTTTGTTTTTGGAAAACCCAGTTTGAGACCTATGTTTTCTAACTATCGCCTCTAGCCAAGGCTTTTCTAAACTTAAGGAGCTTGTATATTTCACGTGACATCGTGTTAAAGCATTCATATGCTCATATCCCGTGCTTACGTCTTCTCTAATTACTTAACGGGTTTACTCCCTTATTGGTCAAACAAAGTCAAAGGTTACTTTGCATAAACGCATCCTTTCCCACTTGGGTTATGCTTTAGATCAAGGCAAAGCACTTAACTTGTTTGAACCAAGGTATTAGTTGAAAACGTCGCGTCGTGGAAAGTCACGAGAAATGAACCTATGGATTCCCAACATTGTGTTACTTGAACTTATAAGCAACCTATGATTTTTTCAACTTATAATCTTAATTGTCTATACCTTTTCTTCTTAATGACAATTAGATTATGTCTTAATCATCTTCTTAATCTCATCTTTGCTAAAAACAAATCCAATCATATCCAAATCAAATATTCTCTTACACAATCTCTTACACTCTTACATATTTCCTTACACACTACATCTCAAGTTCTCAACCATTCATTCCCTTAAAACACATCTTAACCCTTCATTTTCCCCACATGCTAATTGTTTGAATTCCAAAGGATGCTTCTTTGATCCTAGCCCTTGAATTCAAATTACAATACATCTCAACCATTCATCTCATCCTCCTCTCAATACCAACACATGTGTTTGATCTTCACCATCCATTTCAAACCAAAACCATCTCAACCATTGTTCCCTTTCCCCCCAAGCAAAGCATATTCCCTTGGAATATGCCTTCTTAATCCAAACACAAGGCATCTTTGATCCTAGCCATCTATTTCAAATCATCACATCTCAACCATCCACATTCAACACATGCCAAATTATTTGAAAACCATAGGAGGCTCCCTTTGATCCTAGCCATCCAATTTAAACCATTTCATCTCAACCCACCATCTCATTCTTCCCCCCCCCCCCCCAAGCATTGGAATATTCCTTGGCATATTATTTCCCTCTTTTCTATGCCATCTGAGGAGATACACTTCTACCCCTTCCAAATTACCCTATCTACACTTTATACCCTTGGTAATTTAGTTTCTCTTTAAACACTTCACAAATGATTTCCAAATTGGCTATTTGAGTTGGTAAACCTTAGAATGATTAATGTTAAGGTTTAGTGTGAAGTACAATTGGGGGTTTATCAAGGATAGGTATTTATAAGATCCAAACACCCAACACTTGGGAAAAACTTACAGACGCCTGGCGCGCTGCCCGCGCGTTGATGCACGGGTGACGCTCTGGCCTCGGTAAATTTGCCCAAGTTTGGGTTCTTGGCCAATAAATACCACCCTTGCCTCTTGTATTCCTCACCCCTTGCCATTATTCTTTCTCTCTAGATTCTTTCTCTCTAAACACTCTCAAATCTCTCTATCTCTCTATCTCTAATCTTGTGTTCTTGATTTTCATACTAACATCTTTGAAAGAACACATCTCTTTGCAAGGGAAGAATCACAAGAACCTAATCCACTCTTGTGATTGTGTCGAGGGTCTTCTTTCTTATGCCCTTTCTACTAGAATCAAGTCTCTAGGTTAGGTTAGGACTTGATTGAACAAACATTCATTCATTCATTCATTCATTCAATTGTTTGTAAGGGAAGTCTTGTGTCTTGGTGACCAAGCCTAGATCATTGGGGATCTAGTTGGAGTTTGATACTTCCGGTGGGAAGTCTTGGTAGTGGTCTTGGTGACCCTTAGGTAAAGTCTAATCGTGAGATTCTTTTGGGTGGTTTCCGAGGGCGGAATACCGTGGGAGTAACTCCTTCTTTGTGAGCATCGATATTGGTGAATATCGGTGGAGTGAATTGTAATGGTTTGTAGTCCACCGAAAGGATTATACTAGTGAATAGTATCGGAGTCGCGGATTCGCAACTGGACGTACGGATGGATTAAACCCCCCATCCCAAACCAGTATATATCGTGGTGTCTTTCTTTACTCGCTTTATATACTTTGGTTGTGTTTGTGGTTGCTTGGATTGATTATACAACCACTTGGTTTTCTTTGAGGCTTAAAGTTTTTAAACGTCTTAAAAGCCTAAGAAACTGTATTCACCCCCCCCCCCCCTCTACGGTTCTACACTAACGACATGTGTACTGATGTAAAGCAACGGAATCTAGCAGCTACGAGTCAATCTTGGAGGTTAAAAATAAACTAGCAAATACGCGAACAAGTGCAAACATAGAACACATCTAATAACTTAGCACTAAAGGCTACTCTAAACAACAAGAATCACAACAAGAGCTCATACAATGAACAAGTTATGGATTTGAGAAAACATGACAGAATTCAAGGAACTGGTGCAGGGCACAAATATCTCCAAACATGTCACTTTGAGCTAATTTTTAAGTAAGCAAACAAGTTCTAAAAAGAGCTTTTCTTCTTGATTCGGATTCTTTAACAATAAAATAACTTAGAAAAGCAACTTTTATCTATTTCTAATCTAAATTGAATCCCAAAATTGATTGAGAAAATAGTTACATTTTATCAGACATGAAACTTTTGACTTTTTACTATCAAAAAGATTGACAAAAATGGATTTGAATTACCTCTAGATGATTGAAACTCAAGTAATACGTTAAATGGAAACTGGTTTAAGCTAACTAAATGACTTTTACAACTAAATTGAAGATTATGCCAACTGATTCTAATAGATATGCAGAATAGAAAAGTTTAAAGGAGATCTAGACTATCTAACTGAAGACCTACTGTTTTTATGACTAGAATACACTACATGAGCCTAAAGTGAGTTGTCTATGCCAATTTTAGTTGCTCTATAGGTCTTGAATACAGAATTGCTCCTTAATCCGAACACTCCTATTAAAACTTATTATGAAAATTAATAAAGCAGAGTTGTGAATTAAGCAATGTAACTTAGAAATAAACTAGTACTCCCTCCGTCTCAAAATTATTGTCATGAGAGAGAAATTGCAAAGTTTAAGAAAAGTGGGGGCACTTTCATTTTCAACCACTAAAATGGAATATTCCTCCATTAGATTATCTAGTTTTTAGTAAATAAGGAATGTGGACAATTATTTTGAGACATTTAAAAAGGGAAATATGGACAATAATTTTGAGACGGAGGGAGTAATAATCTAAAATGAACATAAATAAGTTGGGATAAACAACAAGCTATGACTACGATTAACAATGATAAATTATGTATGATTATACTACAAGTTAAAACCAGAATATGACACCTTCAACGTTAACTGATCACAGATGAGTAAAGCTTCTACTAGTACCAAGCTTATCAGTAATAAGCTGAGTTGTACCCCTCTCACTACCCCTCAACGACTACTTCTAGGTTAGATAGGCTGGGTAAAACCTGAATACAATTAAGCAAAAACCAACAACAAGCAACAGCCAAAGCACTTATGAAAGAATAAGCTGGGAACCAAGGTTTAAAGCTAGAAAAACTTGAAAACTTTAAATTGACCGAATAAAAACAGATTACAACATTAAAACTAAAGTTAGAACATACTTAAAACATAAAAAAAAAAAAATAGAAAAGATAGATGCCTTTGAGGCTTACATATGACTCCTATTTATACTAAAAACTAACTATGGGTCTTCAAGTGCTTCTTTGAACAAATTCCATCCCTTGAATTGCCATGAAACAATCTCAGCCCTCCATTGCATTTTTGGCACGAAGATGAGGTTCTGATTTGCCAACCTGGAGATAAAATATCTTATAGGATCTTTGGAGGACAATTGGGTGGCTGGAGTAGGCATGTTGCGGGAGACAAGAAGCTTGGAGGAAATAGGATATGCTGGATTTATTTGGAGGTTGTGTAGGTTTTTTGTCTGGTTTGTAATATTTTGGGGAGAGGTGTAGGAGATGGAGGCTGGAATTTATTAGTAAAAAGGGTTGGATTGGTTGGGCTTATGTTTGGATTGGATTGGGAAATATTTGGGCTGGCTTTGGTTAATGGTTAAGCATAGTTTTGGATTAATATCACACAACCATATCCGGGGTTTGATTTAGACTTTATCTTTTAATATCACAGTACTTGCATTTTGTCAATGAGTCGTTCAAAAGTGCTTGTATTTGCTCAGTTTCAAACCCTTCGTACTTGAGACA
The DNA here is from genome assembly GCA_030686995.1 of Artemisia argyi. NCBI lineage: Eukaryota > Viridiplantae > Streptophyta > Magnoliopsida > Asterales > Asteraceae > Artemisia > Artemisia argyi. The sequence goes on from CM060686.1 coordinate 143,322,195, forward strand.
CATAAAAACACAAAACCAAGGATATGTGTATTGAATTTGATCGTTTTTAGCATTTTTATGTATCAAAGTGGGTATTAAAATGATGAGTATTTGCATACTCATCATACCACCACTTAGTATAAGCCTACTAAGACTTAGTACTAGTCACGTATTCGCCCAACACATGATTGGCTACTAATCGGGAATCGACATTTGCTTCTAGGTTGCGTACACCCATTCGATCAGTTGCAATGCGTAATCCAACAATTAGGGCTTCATATTCTGCCTCATTGTTTGTGGCTGTGAATTCAAAACGCAGTGCGTAAGTGAATTCCATTCCTTCTGGGCTGGTGAGAATAAGGCCTGCGCCTGACCCATCCACGCACGAAGATCCGTCCGTGAATAGAACCCATGGTTCTTGTAGTTCTACCTCGCTTTTTGAAGGTGGAGTCAGTATTTGGTTTCTCAATGATGAAGTTGGCTAATATCTGCCCCTTAATTGCAGTGCGTGGTCTATAAGAGATGTTATGCTCGCTCAGTAACACACTCTATTTTTGTAGCCGTCCCGATGCGTCAGTTTTAGAGATAACTTGGTTGATAGGTTGGTCCGTGATCACTGCTATTGGGTGTGCTTGAAAGTATCTGCGCAGTCTTTTAGATGCGAATACTAAAGCTAGGACTAGCTTTTCCATTGCGGTATAGTTAATCTCTGTCTTCTTGAGTGCTTTGCTTACAAAGTATACTGGTGTTTGTACGGAGTTCCTATCTATCAATAGCACCGCGCTGACTGCTCCATGGGTTGCAGACAAGTACATGATCAATTCTTCCCCTGGTCGGGGTGCGACGAGTGTGGGAAGTGCTGCTATATGTTGCTTAAGCTGTTGAAAAGCTTCTTCCGCTTCCGCAGTCCAACGAAAATCTCCCTTTTTTGTACACTTCGTGAGTGTTTTAAAGAGAGGGAGTGACTTATCCGCTGATTTGGACAAGAATCGATTCAGCCCAGCTAATTTTCCATTCAAGGACTGGACCTCTTTCAATGTGTGTGGTGAAGGGAGTTGGATGACAGCCTTTGTTTTTTCTGGGCAGGTCTTAATGCCAGCAGGCTCTATCAAATATCCGAGAAACATGCCTTCTGTAGCGCCAAAAGTGCACTTCTTGGGATTTAACTTCATGTTGATCCTTCCCAGTGTTTTGAATGTTTCTTCAATGTCGCGCACCAACTCTTCTTCGGTATGACTCTTTATGACAAGGTCGTCAACATAAACCTCCAGGTTGCGGCCCACTTGTTTCTCAAATGCATTGTCTACCAACCGCTGGTAAGTGGCTCCCGCATTCTTTAGGCCAAAGGGCATTTTTGTGTAGCAGTAGACCCCCTGACTTGTGTGGAAGGTTGTTTTTTTCTCGTCTTCCTTGGCCATTTGAATTTGGTGGTACCCTTTGTATGCGTCTAGGAAGCATTTAAAGGGGTATCCGCACAAGGACTCTATCTTCTAATCTATTTCTGGTAGCGGGTAGCAGTCTTGTGGACATGCTTTGTTGAGATCAGTTAAATCCACACACATACTCCAGCTGCCATCACTCTTTTTTACCATCAATGGATTGGAGAGCCAGTCATGGTAGTAGACCTCTCGCATGATGCCTGCATCTACCAGCTTGTGTACTTCCTCTAGGATGGCTTTTGCACGTTCTGGAGCCTGGTCGCGCTTTTTCTACCTTATTGGTATCGGATTTTCAGCTTGTGCTCTGTAATCGATCGTGGTACGCCAGTCATGTGCTTTGGTTCCCACACAAAGATGTCTAGATTCCTTTGCAAGAGTGCGTACACGGCTGCTCTGCCTTTGTCAGACAACGATCCCCCAATTGATATCTCCTGATCCGGGTAATCAGAGTGGATTGCGACCTTCAGGTTTGACACTTTAGCTGTGTGTTGTTCTGGAATGCGCAGGGTCTCACTTGTCACTGTGTTTCATTCTTTAGGTGACACATTGGTATTGTAGAGGGTGACAATGCCTCCTTCTACTGGGAATTTGAGCATCCCATGTGCCGTGGATGGTACCGCGCGCATGGCTGATATCCCTGGTCTTCCGATAATGCCATTGTATGGTGAAGGGGATCTGATTACCATAAAGTTCATCCAGGCTGCCGTAGAGTGTTGCTCATCACCAATGACCACAAGTAATCGTAATTGCCCCATGGGCCATATCTTCTCTCCTGTGAAGCCAGTCAGCGACGTCGTGACCGGAATTAACTGACTTCATATCTCAGGTCGCAGCCTTTTGAAACAATTTTCATACATGAGGTCTGCGGATGCTCCTCCATCAACATACATGCGGTGGATATCGTGACCCCCCGTATGTATCTCAATGGTGAGTGGCTCCACTACTGCATTATCCGCAACCAGAGTGGGGAAAGAGATTTCGTTCCCAAAGGAAAACTTTTGGCTGACCTTTTGCCTTGTCTTTCGCTGCCATGATTGTATCATGTAGATGGTGTCAGCCTTGTCTTTGGGTGTCTCTTTCTTGCTCCCATTCTTCTGTTTGTCTTTTCCCTCTTTGATGTTCTTGACGAGGTGATCCATTTTTCCTTCTTTCACTAATTTATCAATTAGTTGGCGTAATTGGACACACTCGTTGGTGGTATGACCCTTTTGTCCGTGGTATTCTGATGAGGCGAAAAATGATCCGTTTTTAGGGGGTCATTTAAGCCCGAATCCGAATTTATTTGATCAAATATTGCCCTAAATCGTTCCTTTTGTGATTTTAGGTGTTTGGAGAGTGAATTTTGGAAAGAAGCCATTTTGGACGTTTTTGGAGCATAAAAGTGAAGAAAACGGCTGAGTACCAAATTTCCATGCTGAAGATACAAGGTGACGGCGTCAAGACTACCATCTTGACGGCGTCAGACATGAGGAATTAAACACCGAAGGTGGTGACGGCGTCAGAAGGCTTCATGACGGCGTCAAAGTGGCAAGAATAAAATACCGTGGGTGGTGACGGCGTCACATAGGCCGTCATAAGTGGATCAAGGCCGTCCGAGGAAGTATATGGCGGCGAGGTGACGGTGTCACATGCAACTCTTGACGCCGTCAGCCTACTTTTCCTATATATAGTTTTCTAGTTTTTTCATTAAAAAGAGAGAAGTTTTGGTGAAACCCTAAAGACGATTTTGGTGCCTCTTTTACAGGTTTTTCAAGGGTTCCAAACCCTTGAGACCTTGCATTGTAATTGAGATAAGTGTACTTTCAATTCAATCAATATGTCTATGTGTTGGTTGTTTATCTCTTGTTCTTGTCTCAATTCTACTATGCTAGGCTAGATCTCTTTTGTGTTTGCTTAGATATAATGAAACCTAGATGTTGATTATGTGTTGATTACTTGTCTATTCTTGTTTTGGATAAATGATATTATATGTTAGGCTTAAGAAAACTGGCAGATCTCCAAATGGTAACATGCTTGAACGTCTTAAGAAACATGAACCGAGGCGTACTAGGTCTTTATTGGTTGTATTTAATGCATGAGCCACTGTTTACAATCCCTATAGTTGTGTTGGGTCATGGTGTAGGAGGAGATAAGAGCTCATAGAGTTGGGGAGTTATGTATGCCACCCCACGAATGGTATTAAGGAATACAATCCGTCATCCATACAAGTGTAGCAAGTAATTAACATGTAAAAGATATCTAGGGAGTAATGAAGTTTAAGTAAACATAATTTCTCCAACCACTGCTCACAACCTTAGTTTAATTTAGTTTATTTTCATTTTTATTATTTTATTTTGATTACATCTTAGTTTTGGGTTAGTTGAATAGCAACTAATTCCGCCCACTCTTCCAAAACCCGAGATTTTACTTGCTTTTATAAAAATATAAAAATACAAAAATAATCATCTCTCACCTTTAGAACTATTAATTAGGTTTTCTAATCCTAGCGACACTATTCCTAAGCTGAACGATCAATCCCCCGGTACTTGTCACTATACTATACTACAACGATCAGGTACACTGCCTGGTGGGGGTTGTAAGCTTCTCGAGATCCCTCAAGAGGTAAAGCAAGGTGCGATTCCCACGCATCAAGTTTTTGGTGCCGCAGCCTGGGGAATAGTTATTGTCTAGGTTAGGATTTCTTTTTATTAGGTCTACTTGCTAGATTCCTTTCTAGTAAGATTTTTATTTTTATTTTTTAGGTCTTCTTTAGTCTATCTTATTTCTTCGTGCCTTTGTTCGTAACTCTTTACCATCCGACATCATGGAAGGTGGTAACATCTTTGAACCCATCATCCCACCACAACAAAACCCACCATTAGAACCCCTTAGGCCCCGAACCTTAGGAGAGTATTCCCGACCTAGCCACCAAGGCTACCGAAACACCATTGAGCTCACCGGAGACAATGTAACCCCCTTGCAATCCGACACCATCCGGTTGGTGCAAAGCGGATGTGCATTCCATGGACTTCGTTCCGAAGATCCAAACCAACATCTTAAGGACTTCCTCAAAATCGTAGATTCCATAGACCTAGGTGTTGAAACTAGAGAGACTACCCGTTTACGTCTATTCCAATTCTCTCTACGGGATCAAGCTAGTCAATGGCTTGAGCGTTTACCCGCGGGATCCATCACCACATGGGATGATCTCACCACTCGTTTCCTTGCTCAATTTTTCCCACCGGGGAGAACTACTAAGCTTAGGAATGACATCTTGATGTTCCAACAACGTCAAAATGAATCTCTTTATGAAGCATGGACTCGTTTCAAGGACTTACTCCAAAAAGTCCCTCATCATGGCATAGATCTTTGGCTCCAAGTCCAAATCTTCTATGACCATATCAACATCTCCACGAGGCAAACCATTGACCAATCGGCCGGTGGTAAGCTACGTGATCTTAGTGCGGAACAATCATGGGAACTCATAGAAGATCTTGCTCTCTATGACAATGAAAGTTGGAATGATCCCCGTGATTTGAACAAAACGGTCAAGGCAATATCTTTGCCTTCGAACAATTCAAGCACTCCCGACCGTAGGATCATGGAACTTGAAGGTCGAGTCAAGTCTCTTATGAAATCTTACGAAGCTCATAAGCCTTCAAGCCAAGTAAGCAGAATCGCTTCTACATGCAACCTGTGCAATGGCCCTCATGAGACCTACAACTGCATGGAACTTCCAAAATGTGCTTATAACGAATTCACATCATCACACGTAGGGCAGGGTCCTCGAACTTCTGCCGAAGCATATGAGGCATGGAAGGATAAACCTAATTTTAGAGGGCACCAAACACGAAGTGTATCATTCAATGACTCCTCACCACTCACTTGGTCCGAACATTTTCCGTCGCAAAGTACCCCTAGGCGAAGCTGTGAAGATGATTTAAAAAAGTTCATTCTTTCTCAAGAACTGCAGCTCACTACACTCGAGACAAAATTCAAACAACAGCAGGCTGACGTGAACAACAAGATTTGTAATCTGTTGACTGCTATCAAAGAGCATATTGATAATAAGCCCATTCACGTTGATGAGGTTAAGTCTGCTACCGTCATGAGTCCACCAGCCTCCCCTGTAAAAATAAAAAGTCCTAGCAAGTTATTCAAACATCTATCTCCTAACGAAAAAGGACCTATCAACCCCCCTGGACCAATCCACTTCGTAAACACCATCACCACAATATCAGCTGCAGCATCCAATCCAACCCAACAACAAACTGACAAACTCAGTCAGACAGCGAAGGATGAGACCTCCAAGGTTTACCATGCTTCGGCAAGGAAACCTACCAACTCACCCGAGCAGTGCACCGCGCAGAAATCCTACAAACCGGATGAAAGGAACGAGACATCGGAGGAACAGGAGAAAGACCCAACCATTTTGAGTAAATCTGTTATAGAAGAATCCGAAATAGAGGATGTTATTAGTATAGGTAGCAATCAAACCGAGGAGAGCGGCTCTAAACTTTTCAAAATCTCCTGTACCATTGAGGGAAAGATCTTAATTGATAGTCATATAGATCCTAGCTTCCCAGTCAACGTAATCCCACTTTCCCTATATCACAAGGCTTTCCCAGAACACATTGCGTGCGAAAGGGTAGTAGAAAATTTGTCAATAAGGATTGGAGAGCTTGTTTACAATACTGACCTCACCGTGGTTGATGACATGGACCCTCTCGCCAATCAAACATTAACCAACCTCGTCCTTGGGATGCCATTCATCAATGAATCGGGATCAATCCTTGACGAGAAAGATGGTAGTGTATTACTCACCAATGGTGTTAGGACGGTAATTTTTCGTAGGGATGGTGAGGAGGTTTATGAGTATCGTCCCTCCCTTGAGGGGAATCTATACGGGTCAAAGGATGGAGAGTTGAGAAAGATCAAACGACGTGATCCGAATAACCTAAAAATCCCTTGCATGATCGGTCATAAGTACTTCGAAAACATATACATTAATGTATTCCTGCCAAAGAATTTCATGTCATTGTTTCATTATAACAATATCTGCAGATGGGGGATGATTTACAAGGGAGAGAAAGTGGTTGGTAAGGATCATGAAATCTAAGTTTTCGTAGGAAATATGGCATTCCCTATGGAGTTCACGATTGTGGACAACATAGAGGACTTTGTTGACCCTAGGCTATCGCAAGTCGTCTTTGGAGCACCCTTTTGTGAAATCACTAAGTTGATAGTGGACGACTTGAACGGAATCATGACTTTCACTGACGGGATTAGGAGGATTTCATACCAAACGCCATACAAAAGAAGAGACCTTAGGGAGATAGATTGCGACGGGCTCGATGTGATGAGCTCCCAACTTGTCTTATGTGATGACGATGTTAGGAGAGGGTGTAGAAATATTTCTAATTTATCTTGTGGGTTCTTTAAGGATGTTAGTAAGCTTGGCTCTAAGTATCGACAGGATGTTTTCGAATTCGAAGATCCGAAGTACTTACACTATGAAAGCGATATTAGTTTAGAAGACGACCTAGAGAGTGGAACCAACGATGAGATCACGTAGTAACCCATGACTTTGAGTCTAGCTACAAGACTCGTAAATAAAGAAAAGCGCTTCTTGGGAGGCAACCCATGTTTTGTGTGATTTTATTTGTTTGATTGTTATTTGTTTCCGTATGCATGTTTTATTTTTATTGTTGGTTGATCATGTTTCTCTACTAAAATGTGGAAATACTTTATTATGTTGTTTGGCCTAGTCTTAACTTCAACCTAAAGGTATTTTTGCAAAAGATAAGTGTAAGGGGAAACCCCAAATATGTTTTTAAGAAACAAACCGATCATGATTCTCCACAATATTTAATGAACATGTATATTCGTATTTGTTAGAGTCAAATGCTTGTATTGAGTCATAATGAAGTTTTGCAGGATTTTCCAGGAAGTAGGACAAAGTTTTTCCAGAAATTTTCCGGAAACTTAACATGAGAATTTCTGCAGGTCCATTCTGACGGCGTCAGAGTATTGCTCTTGACGGCGTCAGGAGTTAAAATCTGGAAATTTTACCGGTTTTGTTTTTCTAACGGAGTCTTATGGTTTTTGTGAATTATTAAGTTTTATAATCTCCGGGAAATCTGCAAACTTCATTCCACAAGCATTATATCTTACTTTGTTTTCTAGGATTTAGTAACTTATATAGGATGCCGCCGATTTTACGCGAGGTTGCCTTGTCTATTGTTGTCAGGATTTACAGGTTATTTATGACAAGAAGATGATTTATATTCTGGAAGGGAAGCTTTGATTGTTCGTTTTCTTGGAGGAAGATTTAACCTGGCCAACCTATAATCCATACCGAGCGAATCAGGGGAGTATTTGATTTCATTCTCTTTACTTTTTCACTTTTACATTCTTTACTTGAACATTGGGGACAATGTTCATCTTAAGTGTAAGGGGAGGGTAAAAAGATGATACCATACATATGCACTTTCGCTTGAGTTTGTTTTGTTCGATAGTAGATGAGTAATAAAACTATGAGAAATACTTGTTAGTGTAATTTTAGCGCCAAATTTAAAATTTTTTTCAACATTTAGGAGTGAAACTTTAGCCATAGCAAGCGTCTCATGGATAGGAGGTTGTATGACTAGCACATAACCGTATATTCAGAAAAAATTTTCCACCAAAAAATGTGAGGTTCGCCTTTAGATTTGATAGGAAAAGCATTTACTATTAGTGCTTATGAGTGTACCGGTAGCATTTAGATTCTAGAACTTGCGTTAGTGATGCATTCCGAGACCGCTAGTGAGACTACATTCGTGTGGTAGGATTTACTACATGATAAGAGGCATTAGGATCACCCTTGTGTTAAACCCGTATCATAATTACTTGACCATTTAAGTCATATTACTTGGCTAGTTAAGTCAACTAATTTTTCCCACACCCTTAGCGTTGTACTCATTTTTAGTACACGAAACCCCTAGTACACCCCTCCGAGCCTATCTTTTCGTTTCTAACTTTAAGCATCTTACTTAAAGGAAGAATTTGTTACACCCCACTTAAATGTACACCCAAATCGCCTTAGCCTTCCGTGTATGCGCTCATTTTTAGTGCATTATTGTTATTTGTAAAACCCTAAGTTAACTTTCTAATTGATTACATGGTTGCTAAGTCGAGTCATATCCTTGTACATATTGTTTTGGGACGATTGGGACTCATGGGTAAGTACTTATTTTATGGAGTAATGGGGAAGAACATAATATTATTACCCCCATATGTACGTTAATCTTAAAAGTGCTCCAAGTGTTTTGATTTTCTTAATTCGAGTCATTAGATTAGTTAATGTAAAGTATGTAAAGATTCAAGTGTAAGGGGATTGCTCAAACCCCTATGATGTATTATTTTGGATGGTAGGGTAAGAGTGTATGCAAAAAAAAAAAAAAAAAAAAAAAAAAAAAAAAAAAAGATCAAAAAAATTAAGAAAAAGAAAAAAAAATAGGAAAAAAAAAGAAAAAGAAAGAAAAAAACATACGGACTACCATCCTGTTTTCATTCTATGTTCATTTTATGTTTTTGTTATTTTTCATTTATTAGCTTAAGTCGAGTCTAGTCTTGGCTTAGCAACGCCATCTTGTACATGTAATTAACCAAGATTGTTAACTCACCACCAGTAAAATTTCCTTTATCCAACAAAACCGTGTAATTCATATCCCTACACCTAACGTTATAACCCTTTAAAAGACCTCTTTGATAGTTTATCCTAGGTGCTTACGCCATGTGGTGGAGGTTTGATCCTTTCCCAAGCCTATGGTAATCTATTTTGCTATGACAGGTAGTGAGAGATATCTTCCATTTCCATAATGTTATATTACTTTATTACACCCGAGAGATGTGAGTATCTAAACACTATTTGTGAGGTGCTTGTGTATGACCTCCGTGCTTGTCTATTGGTCTTTAGTGGAACGATTATTTGTTGTAATTACTTTTATATTAGTGTTAAATGACCCCTAACTTGTCTTTTGAGTAGAATAAAAGCTCATTTGCTTGAGGACAAGCAAATCTCAAGTGTAAGGGTATATGATGAGGCGAAAAATGATCCGTTTTTAGGGGGTCATTTAAGCCCGAATCCGAATTTATTTGATCAAATATTGCCCTAAATCGTTCCTTTTGTGATTTTAGGTGTTTGGAGAGTGAATTCTGGAAAAGAAACCATTTTGGACGTTTTTGGAGCATAAAAGTGAAGAAAACGGCTGAGTACCAAATTTCCATGCTGAAGATACAAGGTGACGGCGTCAAGACTACCATCTTGACGGCGTCAGACATGAGGAATTAAACACCGAAGGTGGTGACGGCGTCAGAAGGCTTCATGACGGCGTCAAAGTGGCAAGAATAAAATACCGTGGGTGGTGACGGCGTCACATAGGCCGTCATAAGTAGATCAAGGCCGTCCGAGGAAGTATATGACGGCGAGGTGACGGCGTCACATGCAACTCTTGACGCCGTCAGCCTACTTTTCCTATATATAGTTTTCTAGTTTTTTCATTAAAAAGAGAGAAGTTTTGGTGAAACCCTAAAGACGATTTTGGTGCCTCTTTTATAGGTTTTTCAAGGGTTCCAAACCCTTGAGACCTTGCATTGTAATTGAGATAAGTGTACTTTCAATTCAATCAATATGTCTATGTGTTGGTTGTTTATCTCTTGTTCTTGTCTCAATTCTACTATGCTAGGCTAGATCTCTTTTGTGTTTGCTTAGATCTAATGAAACCTAAATGTTGATTATGTGTTGATTACTTGTCTATTCTTTTTTTGGATGAATGATATTATATGTTAGGCTTAAGAAAACTGGCAGATCTCCAAATGGTAACATGCTTGAACGTCTTAAGAAACATGAACCGAGGCGTACTAGGTCTTTATCGGTTGTATTTAATGCATGAGCCACTGTTTACAATCCCTATAGTTGTGCTGGGTCATGGTGTAGGAGGAGATAAGAGCTCATAGAGTTGGGGAGTTATGTATGCCACCCCACGAATGGTATTAAGGAATAAAATCCGTCATCCATACAAGTGTAGCAAGTAATTAACATGTAAAAGATATCTAGGGAGTAATGAAGTCTAAGTAAACACAATTTCTCCAACCACTGCTCACAACCTTAGTTTAATTTAGTTTATTTTCATTTTTATTATTTTATTTTGATTGCATCTTAGTTTTGGGTTAGTTGAATAGCAACTAATTCCGCCCACTCTTCCAAAACCCGAGATTTTACTTGCTTTTATAAAAATATAAAAATACAAAAATAATCATCTCTCACCTTTAGAACTATTAATTAGGTTTTCTAATCCTAGCGACACTATTCCTAAGCTGAACGATCAATCCCCCGGTACTTGTCACTATACTATACTACAACGATCAGGTACACTGCCTGGTGGGGGTTGTAAGCTTCTCGAGATCCCTCAAGAGGTAAAGCAAGGTGCGATTCCCACGCATCATATTCACAGTACCCATTTCCTACACGCCGATCCTCTGGGGTGCGCATTGGTGGAGGTTTCGGGAAGTTTGCACCTTCTCTCACAAATATCTCCCTTGGAGTCTTCGTGAGTGGAGTGTATTTTTCGTTATCTCGTCCGCTTCCCTGACTGCGGTAGTTCTTGCTGCGGTTGCTACTCTGGTCATTGGATTGTCTCCTGGGCTGTTCTTGTGACCTATAGTTTGAGTAACCTTTTTTGCTATCCGCAGCAGCTGCTTCCCCTTGGATAAAGGACCTGGTGCGCTTCATCAGTTCATCAAAGGTTTGGGGAACCTTATCGTTTAATCTCCTAATAAGTTCTGGGTTATTGATCCCATTCATGAACCCTGAGATCTTTAGTACTTCGGGGCATGCCTTGACGTGTATACATTCATCCTTATAGCGCTCCACATAAGCGCTTGTGGATTACCCTTGGCACTGTTTTACTCTGGCAAGTTGGACAGGGTTCTTAGCGCACTTCTTTCTTTGAGTAAAGTTTAAACGAAATGCCTTTCGCAACTCTTCAAACCCGTTTATGCTTCTTCGTGGCAGCTTGCTAAACCAGGTTCGCGCATTCCCCACCAATGTGGAGTTAAACATGTGGCACCACACAAGTTGTGGCCAATTTTCGATAGTAGCAGCTGATTCAAAAAAATTTAGGTGGTCATCAGGATCACCCGTCCCATCATATGTTTTAACATTGGCGGGCATGCGCCTTCTCTTGTCATCTGAATAATCGCTGATGCGCCGCGTGAATGCGTCGACCTTTTGGCGGCGCCAAGGAAGAGATATATCTTCGTCCTCCATATCGCGATGTCTTCTCCTGGACTTCCAGTGTCCTGTTTCTTTGTCCTCGTTGTCCAAGGAGTCACTTGAGGAGGAGTTGTCCCTTTTACGGCGCTTATGCCATTTTTCCTCGGAGTCTGAGCTTGAGAGGCTTTCACTTGGGGAGTGCTGTCTCCCAAGCCTATCATGAAAATTTTCTACTACTAGACCTTGAAGGGCTCTCGCTTGGTGAGCATTGCCGTCCAAGTCTATCCTGAATCCTACGGCTACCAAGTCTAGCGTGGACATTGGTACGCCTTCCATTGTCTTCATGTTCTTCCGAGTACTGCGAATCAGATGCTTCATCATCTACAGCTTTCCTTCCAACTCTAGCGAACACTGGAAGTCGGCGGCTATCCTTTTCGCACCCCTCCTTCTGATAGCGCGATGGGAATGCTTCGTACTCAGGCTAAAGTTGAGCCGGGCTTGCAGGCTCTGACTTGACCTTCTTCTTGCTTCCTCTTGCATGAGGACAGCTAAGGTTTCGTAATTTTGAGACACAAAATTACTTAGTGTTAACTCAGGCGCATCCCCCTCTAGCGCGAGGATATCTGTTTCCACATGAGGTCCCCTGTCTCGATTAGGCGCACATGGCGGCATAGTAGTGTCCACGATGGGTGTCGTTTGATGGGGAGTGGTGAAGAGAGTACGCTGTAGATCTTCCGCGCTAGGGGGCACCGTAGTGGCTTGGGTAGTCCCTGTGGGCAATTCTACCGTTGGAAAGATCTGACCTAGGACTGATTCTTGGTGACTGGGCGCACTAGTTGTTTCAGAGGCCTTCTTAGAGGTCGAATCACTTTGATGTTTCTTCCTCTGAGGGTCACCATGTGTTTTCTCCAACTGCGGAGTCCGCTGGCTTGAGTTTCTATGCTTCGTCATTCTAGTTCTTAGTGTAGGGTCCCACGGATGGCGTCACTTGTTGATACAAAAGTTGGGCGTTCCTTATTTGGATTCCTGTTCTCGTACCAATTAGATCTTAATGCTTGAGACCTGCGCACTAAGAAAGCAAACAACACCGTTAAGCTTATCGTGGGATTGTCTCCCACGATTATCCTCCGGCGTGAGAGTAATTAATTGGTTTTAGGGTTGTATTGAAGAGTTAGGGTTTTTGATCGTACCTCAATGAGAGCCGTGATATTCTTAATATAGGCACGAAATCTAGTTGATTTCGTGCTCCTTACTCTTCGGCGTATCACGCTTATCCGGTCTATTGATCTTTATCCCATAAATAGAAGATCATTATCAAGACCATAAATAATATATTTGGGTTTCGGCTTTCGTGAGCCCAAACCGTTAGTATGGTAGCCCAAATCATTATTATGATAGCCCACGCGAGGTGGGCTTGGGCATTAGTAATGTCCATTAATCGGGTTCGTGACCCGAGTGTGGGCTATACGTCATCATATCCCATAAAGTAAGATAGTCAGTTATGGTGCATATCCTTTTTATTGTAAATTTGTGCTATAAATTATTTGTCAATGATCAAGTCACCAATCATGGTGAATTTTCATAAATCCTAACACTTTGTAGTGAAGATTATATAGTTGTGGCCTTACTTTAGGTTCCAATGGATATACAGAGATAGAAGTTTACGTTAGTAATCAGATGTTATTCTTCGAGTTTACGCTGAACACTACACCACAAAAGACTTTTAGATAGGGACACAATTGGAGACAGCATATGGTTGTCACTAAAAGTTAGGAGGGGCCCACAATTTTCGCAAATGTTTGACCAATTTTTTTTGCAACAACCCATGTTGTCACCAAATGTTAGATTACAATTTTTTTTTTTTTTTTTTTTTTTTTTTTTTTTTTTTTTTTTTTTTTGTCAAGAATTAAATAGCCTTGAAAAAAAAAACAAAAACAAAAAACCCACAACCCGTTAAAACCAATTAAAAATATTTAATTTTTTTTTTAATATTACAATTACTTTTAAAAAATATATAAATGAATTTATTCAAAAAATTACTATTTTATTAAGGTAAAAAAATTATTTTTGTAGTTGAAGTGTGTTTAAAATTATTTATAATTGTTAAAATGATAAATAAAATATTATTATTTTTGTAGCCCAATGAGGTAATCCACGAAGGCTCAATATTAACCTGCCTAAAAACAGCTAACACTGTAAATGATATTCTTGAATCTTCTTCATTTTCCGTTTATACCGACCGCCTCTCACACACAGATATATACACCGACTCAAACCTTGTCGACTACACACACATACATGCAGTTTAATTATTTTAGGTTTTTTTCTATGAAGATTTAACTACAGATAATTAAAGACGAAGAGTTTGGGTTCCAATTTGGATTTTTTTTTTTTTGTCTATGTTTGGTTCATGTTCAAATTTACTGTGAGAATCAAAAAGGTATGTACATGATTTTGGTCATACTTATTATATTTTGATTTGTTTAATATGAGTGTTTGATTACTTAATTTTTTATTTTCTTTGTTTTGTTATGATTTTTCTGTTAAAGATGCAAGAGCAGGTACTTCAGGGTTTAACTAAGCAATAATTTGATGGGTCTGACTAAAGAATAGATTTGCAAGCCCATTTACAAAGAGGGTGATATTTTTAGATTTTGTTGCGGAGTCTTATTTTGGCAATCGAAGCAGGTAAACACGTTTGTCAATACTATATCCGCCTTTGGAAAGTTCAGTTTTAATTATCAGCTGTTTAGTTTGTATAGTTATAAAATATTTGACCCTAAAAATACAAATGCGTGTGGTTATTGTAGGTATAAACGAAGGATCAGAAGGGGATTTTATAATGTGAGAGCCTATTTTTTAGAAAAAGTGAAATGTAATTAGTTTGAGATGAATACCGCAAGGGTTTTAGATGTAATCGGTCAATTTAATGACAAAACTAAATAAGCCCTTGGTAGGAGATTAACTAAAGTATTTGGCTTTTGTTTGTGTTTGTACTTTATTTAATCATGATGTGCATTTCCAAGAGTTGTAGCTCAATGTTCCTTTTAATGTTTTAAGGTGACTTAGGATATAACATTTTGAACTCGCTTTTGAGCTTCAAAGCGATTAAGGCAGGGGTGTGAGAACTCGGATCAGATTATGGAGTTGGTTCAGATAACAACGTTACAAAAACTATCAAGCAGTAAGCTTGGGAGTCTAATCGACAAGTTTGGAATAACTATGGTGACTGCAACATAAATCGAGAGTTATGCAAGTTTGGACTTTTCAATGTTTTACGAGTTTGTTCGTGTTTTATAATGTGTTCAGAGAGCAACATAAACAGTATACCTAAAGTGTTTCCATTCAATTAAACAATGACAACAACAATAACACATTAAATATTAACATATTAAACAACAATAACACATTAAATAACAACTACAACTACAACAACTACTACTAATACTACTACTACTGCTGTTGTTGATGCTGCTGTTACAACAACAACAAAAACTCCATACAAAGGTTATACAACTAATTTGGCGGCAAAAGTTCCCGCCACTTTATGGATACCGGAAGCTGGTTATACAACTAGTTACTGCATACGAAGATTTTCCATGTCATATAACAACTCATGGAGTATTGCACCTGACTAACATGCGTGGTCGTCGGGATTCTTTTCTAGTTCAAGATGATAATGATATACAATATATGTTAAACGAGTGAGTCAAGATAATATTGATATACACGAAATGTTAAACGAATGGGTTGAGATGATATGAATATACATGAGATGTTAAACGGATGAGTCGAGATGATATTGATATACAAAATATGTTAAACGGGTTAGTCAAGATGATATGGATATACATGAAATATTAAACGGATGATTCAAAATGATATGAATATACATGAAATGTTAAACGGATGAGTCGGTATGATATGTATATACAAGATATGTTAAATGGATGAGTTGAGATGATATGGATAAACAAGATATGTTAAGCATATGAGTCGAAATGATATGGATATACAAGATATGTTAAGCAAATAAGTTTAGATGATTTGTAAGGTTGTGGTTAACTAGTTATATTGATGTTTGTTGAACTGTAAAATAGATGATATGCGCAAATGTTGATTATATGTGGTTATGATATGATACAGATGACTCAAATCATAAATTTGATGCGTAGTTTTTGTGTAGACCGGATAATTATAGCTTGTGTTTGAGATGTCTTGTTGATTCGATGATCGAGCTACTTAAGTAGATGTTCGATATGCATGTGTATTTCTATACTTTGTGGAATACATAATTAAGTCAGGTTTAAAAAAATTGAGTCAAGGCGAGGTTGAAAATATGGAGTCGAGTCAAAGTGAGTTTGAAAATATCGAGTTGAGTCTCGGTGTGTTTGAAATTATAGACTTGAGTCAAGGCGAGTTTAAAAATATAAAGTCAGGTCAAGGGGGTTTCAAGAATATCGAGTCTGAGTCAAAGCGAGTTCAAAAATAGAGTTGATTGAAGGCGAGTTTAAAAATGTAAATGAAAGTTTGAGAATATTGAGCAGAGTTTAAAATAACGAGTCAAGTCACGAGTTTGAGAATATTTTGTTAAGCAACTGCAACAGAAACCGACAGTTATGCAAGTTTGTTCGTGTTCTACAATGTGTTCGAAGGGCGTAAAGACCAACTACCTATCAAATTAACTTTTCGTCGTTTAGTCAAAGCCAATAAAGTTTTTGGTCAAATTTAGTAACGTTTTTGTCGTTTAGTATGTTTTGTGAAGTCTTGTAAAGTCTTTTTAAACTTAGAAACATAAAGGGCGGTGTTTTTGTTTAAATCATTTATAAATAATTTATAATTTATTTAAATATTTTTAATTAATTTGAATCATTTTTACTTAAATGAAATTATTTGTTTTACATCATTTATAAATTAAATACATCATCATTATTATTATTATTACTCCCTCCGTCCCACATTAAATGTCCTGTTTGACTTTTCAAAGTATTTTTTCACAACTTTGACCTTAAATATTTTTTTTTTGTATTATATAATACTTGAAATAAAATATATGAATAGATTGAGTATTAAATGTATTTTCACTACGTATAAATTTTATCAAATACTATATTACACAAGCAAAAATATTTAATGTCAAAGATATAAAAAAAAGAATTTGAAAAGTCAAACAGTACATTTAATGTGGGACGGATGGAGTATTATTATTTATTTTTATTTTTATTTTTTAAAAGGATGCACCTTTCGAGACTACAATTTCTCCAAATGTAGAAATGAAAATTTCATTTCCCTCCACACTATTTACTTTATCCCGCCACCTAAAAAACTTAGATCTGAATTTTTTGGTAACTCATTCTCATTCTTATCTCATCCTCCCAAACACAAACATCTTTATTCTCATCTCATCTTCCCAACCGAAACCACAACCACCACATCTGAATTTTTGCTAACTAAATTCATTTCCTCTTCCTCTTTTCCTTTCTTACACCCCCGCCCCACCGCCGTTCGCTGTTGTCTTCGCCATTCTCCACCACCGCCACCACACCACACTAAACAAAAGGCAAATTTAATATTTTTTTGTTTAATTTTTGTTTATTATTTTGTGATTTTTTTGTTCAATTATATTTTAATTTTGGTACATTTGTGTTTGTTTATGTTTGTGTCAAAGAAACCACTGCCGCTGCTGCCGGACCACTGCTCGCCGCCGCTGCTATCCCCGACCACCA
Source organism: Artemisia argyi (assembly GCA_030686995.1). Lineage (NCBI taxonomy): Eukaryota > Viridiplantae > Streptophyta > Magnoliopsida > Asterales > Asteraceae > Artemisia > Artemisia argyi. Next base: position 143,339,573 of record CM060686.1, read on the forward strand.
CACAAATTAAAGGTTTGTTTAGTTTTAATTTTTTTTAGTTTTAGTTTGTTTATTTAGTTATTTATGTGTTTAATTTGTGTATTTGTAAGGTTGTGGTATTTTGGTTTCAATGTTTGAATCTTAGTTGGAAATGGGTTTAAGTTCTTTAACCTTAATTTACAATTCTCAGTTTATAAAGATTATAGTTTGTTTGTTAATTGTTGTTTTATGCTATTTTGGATTGTGGGATGATATCGGTATTTGATGTTTAGTTAAAAATGTGTTTGATTTATGTGTTTTGTGAGTAATTAGGCTGGTGCGAAGAAAAGAGAAGGTTCGTCTTCGTCGAATGGGATACCATCGATACCGACGAAAATGTGGCAGCCAGGTGTTGATGTTTTAGAGGAAGGTGAAAAGCTTCAATGTGACCCTTCTGCTTATAATTCACTTCATGCCTTTCATATTGGTTGGCCTTGCTTAAGGTTTGTTGCTAAATTGATGTTATTTGTGACTTTTATAATGTTTTAGGAATTGGTAAGAGTTTTATATTTGATACACCTAAATGTGTATGCTAAGATAGACGCGTAGTTAGAATTGCGGGCTTTACAAGCTTTTGACGATGTGTTATATATATGTATATATCGGGTTCAAAATACTTTGCCTATTCAGGTTCGGGTCAACCCGACTAACCCGAGTTAGTTTTTATTTTTCTTTCTGTATTTTTGTTATTTTTCAGATAAACTTTGCCTAATCTTTAGTCATTTGAAATGCACAAGTTAAATGGTCCATGTAGTAGCTAGTTAGTTGTTATTTACCTACTGATGTAAGTTTGTTATTTAAAAAGCTTAATGTTTACATGACTGAAACTGTTATTCTACTTGCTTATTATTATATGTTCTTGTTATTTGAATGATACACACTCGATCAATCTCATCCACTTTAAAATTAGTGTAAAAGTTGCTCATTCTATTTTCTAAGTAAGTTGCAACTAATGTCAAGTCATGTGTATTGTTCTTTTATTTTCCTACTATTATATCTTAGTATTTGCCTACTGATGCAAAATGTAACTTGCAATTTTGCAATAAGACTACTGCAAGTCTCCAACAAACAAATGCAAATACAAGTATCTATCTGGCCAAGTTATAGATATACTTGGCATTGTTAGCTTGTTACCTTGTTACCATGCATTGTTGCATGCATTTTCATGGTTACAACTTGTGACTCTTTCATATTCATACATTTGCTTATTGCAAAGCCTACTGTAACAAATGAATGCAACAATCAAATAATGTGATTTATACATGTGTGATGTGCCTTTTAGTTGTTTAAGATTTTAACCACTATGTTCAAGAAATCAAATTATGTGATTTTATAAATGGCACAAACCCGAACCCGAATTGACCCGACCCAATTTGACCCCTAATTGTGATTGCTGAAGTTACTTCATCACACAGACACTTTTATTTGGAAGGTTAAGCAATTCTGATGTGTTCTATTTTGCTAGTTTGTTTATTTATTTAGTTATTGGTTATTTTATGGCAACTAAGTATGTTTAGGCATATAGTGGTACTTGATTTACAATTACGCCTAATCATAGTTTGGTTTTGTATGCAGGATGAATCGCCTAGTGTTTCAAGTTTCAACTACTCAAGCACCTGTTACAAACCAAGGTAGACCACTCATAGTTTAAATAGTAACGTTTAGGAACATTATGTTGACGCCAAATTTTAATACTTATGTAATATGATCTTTCATTTAAAATCAATCAGCCATGTACATTTTTGGGGTGAAGTAATTGACATTTCGCATGCTATTCTCTATTTGAGTCTTATTATAGGTGATCTTTGATCCCGGAAGTAGCAGCCGGATTGTACGTTGTGATTTAGATGGTGATGGTACCGGCGATTTAGATGGTGCTGATGAAAAGTAGGGAGATAGTATGTAATATGTATCTGTTTTGACATCCTTTTGTTATTTGCGTTCCAGTATTAGTATTTAGGTTGATTGTATCGTTATATATCGAATACCATGACTTTGTTTCGTTGTTTTGGAATGAATAAGTGGACGGAAGAATTTTGTATCATAGTTTTGGGTTATTTACAGATTTGGTTTTGGTAGATTTTTTCCGAAAAAAATCTAGAATAGCAGCTGCTGCTGCATTTTTTTTGGATGTGCAGAAACCTTTAGCGGCAACCTAGACGTCTCCAAAAGTTGGAAATGTCGTCGCTAAAATTGACCCCAACAAAACGACTTGATTTAGATTTCCACTTTTAGCGACAAAATGGGGTCGTTGCCAATGAATTTCCGCCTTTTAAAATAATTTATTTCATTTATTAATATTATTTAATATTTAACAAATAATAACAAAAAATAAATTATGAAAAAGCTTTAGTGACAACACAGGTGGTCACCAAATGCAAGGGCCCACTTTGGTCAAAGGATTTTGGCTGAAAATTTGTGGGTCCCACTATTTGACGCCAAAAGTAGAAACATGCTGTCACAAATACTTTCTGTGACGGACTATAGGCGACAACCTATTGGGCGACAACCTTCTGTCGCTAAAAGTATTAGCGACAAAAAATTTCCTCTTTTGGCGTCAACCCTTTCTGTTGCTAAAAGTGGTTGGTGTTGTAGTGGAAGACATGCTACACGTCGCAAAAAGTATTAGAATTGCTTATAGTTGAAAGTAGTCAAAGGGAATGTCAGAATCCTTGCAATTTAATTGCTTAATTCGACATCTATATGGCTTATTCATGTAATCAAATGAAGTGATATGATTTTTGGCGTTCTTTTTCATTTGACTTTTACTTTTTGATAAGAAAACCGCAATTTTCTTTTTAATACACAAAAAGGAACACAGGGCTTATATCTCTCTTCTGCAAGCTGCATAAGAAGATGACATTAGAGCAGAGATCCCTAATTGACACACATTGTTGGATCGAGGTTGTCCCGACCCGAATCTGACCCACCGCATAACAAAAGTGATTCGTGGTGGTTGTAACTATCTGAATGCATTTTGTGCATAACTGCATAATCTAGCTCTTTTTTTTTTTTTTTTTTTTTTTTTTGGATTACATTAAACGTGAAACAGAATAATACACAAATATAAAAGAAGAGAACAAAAGACACATGTGATTCATTGTGGTACACGAAAGGGAATTTTGAACTTTGATTTTGTCAAGACTTTTTGTATCATAGTCGGCTTGCCAACCAGTGATCTAAACATAGTTCAATTCCGGTACGTACAATTCCTCGATCCTTCACATACATATGATTTGTGCACAAGCGCCTAACTACCTGAACTGTCACATAATCTTTACCAACATTGCATACTCTAATAAACATCAGGACTAGCTTGAAATTAACAAAAAGATTGTTAAACTAACTGCAACTAATTGTAGATTTTTAGTCCAAGTTTGTGGTGTCGAATTTCGGGTCATTACCCTTCTGTAATCTTCTAATGCACAACGATTGATAACAGCTTTGCATAAATCTGGTTCGTGGAATAAAAATTTAAAAAGAAAAAAAACATTGACATAGAAAGCTTAAAACACTAATCAGGTTCTTTGGTAGCATCAACAAATAATTAATGTAAATCTTGAGGCCGACAAGTCTCAACCAACTGAGAAATACAATTGTAAACACTTTGACAGTAGCTTAGGCCAAATTCAGCTATAAGCAATCGTAATGCTTTTTCTGTGACCTGTGATTGAATCTTCCGCATAGACTTCAAGAATTCCGTCAGCATCTAAACTGAAGCAAACCTCAATTTGTGAGCTTCCATTGGCCCCTAGGGTAAGGCCGCAAATGCTAAACTCACCAAGTAAAATGTTGTTCTTAACTTTGCTGCTCTCACTCTGATACACTGCAAAACTTAAAGATGTTCTATTATATGGCGAATAAAATGTTTTCTTCTTGCTTATGGGTATAGACGTGTTTCTTGGAATAATAACAGACATATAACCATCTAGACCATCTACATTGATGTCTATTCCTAATGATAGAGGAGTGACATCCAATAACACAACATCCTGAGTCTCACCATCATCATGATTTCCACATAATTTATTAGCCAAGATTGCAGCACCAAAAGCAACAGCCTCATCACCATTCATGTTCTTACAAAGTGTCTTCCCTCCAAAATACTCTTCCAACATTTGTTGTACCTTCGGAATCCTACTGGACCCACCAACGACCATTACTTCATCGACATTCTTCTTGTCTATATTCCCCATCACTTAAGCATTTATCGACCAATTGAATACATTTGTTAAAGAAAGTTCCATTTAACTCCTCAAACTAAGCTCGACTAATTTTGATAGAAAAATCAATCCCCTTATACATACAATCAATTTCAATCAAAGCTAAAGTAGTTGATGATAAATCCCTCTTTGCTTTTTCACACGAAGCTTTTAACCGCCCTAACGCTCGTAGATTTCCCTTATGTTCTCATGGTGTTTTTTCTCAAATTCTTTTATGCAATGATTAACCAATGTCGTATCAAAATCCTCACCCCCTAAATAAGTATCACCCCCAACAGCTTTGACATTAATGACACCCGTTTTGGAGATGGTTAATAGAGATACATCAAAGGTTCCACCTCCCAAGTCAAAGACCAAAACATTCTTCTCCTGGTCCCATTCTTTGTCAGAGTTATTATCCACACCATATGCAATTGCGGCTGCTGTTGGTTCATTTATCAAACGCATCACATTGAGACCAGCCATGGTTCCTGCCTCCTTTGTTGCTTCGTGTTGCTTGTTGTTAAAATAAGCAGGAACAGTGATTACGGCATCTGTCACCTCTGTCCCGAGATATTCTTCAGCAAGGCAGATATTTCTGTGGGTGTATATTTTTTCTCTTCACCCTTGAAGTCTACTACAATAGTTGGGTTCTCTGCAGGCCCTTCAATGACCTTAAAAGGCCATGACTCTTTGTCCTTTTGCACTTGCAGATCTTTAAATCGGGTTCCAATCAAACGCTTAACATCTTAACACACAATTAAAAAACTGATTACAAAAGTGAAACAATCTATAATTCGGTCTTAAAATTTAGTACCAAATAACAAATTAGTATCAAAACTAGCAGTGACCATATATCCTCTACTAATGTTTGCTAACTACAAATACATATCCTTTAAATCTCGGTAACTGTAAGTAGATAAAAATAAACGTTTAGGTACCCAATAAAACTTTTGAAATTCAAGGATTTAAAGTGCCTATTGGCTTATTTGCTTACTATGTGATGAATATGCTATAGCTATAGTACTTCTAAAGTTAAAGCCAAAAATATACAATCCAAAAACACCCTAAGCTAACTGACTTTGATTTACTCAATAGACAAAGCAACAATATGGTACATTGGTATCTCCCATTATTTCACTGATACATACAATAAATATAATAAAATGTATATATATATATATAAAGGACCATTAGATGAAAAAGTAGAAAGGCTCACCAAAGATGGTATTAGTAGGATTTTTTGCGCCTTCGCCTACCAAGATCTCAGTATCATTAAAAGCTACATAAGACGGAGTGATCTTATTTCCTTGTTCAGACAGCAGCACACGAGTATGTTGTACCAAGATCAATACCAATGGCTGCTCCTTTTACTTTCTCAGACATTTTGAACTAGAAATGAATTGAGAGAAACAGTGGTTGAAACAAACTTGCAAAAAAGGATGGTGAATATGTCTTTCAAACTGCATCTATTTATATTCAAAATTATAGGTTCATTCTGTATCTTAATTTATTACACGAGTACCCAACAGTTCCCCATAAGTGATATCCATAGTATTCTCCACTTTTCAAAACTATTAAAAGTTTAAAACCAGTCTGACTTATACGTCTTGTACTCTTGTATTGTATTTTTGAAAGAGGAAAATAAACCAACTCTTTTTTAAAACAATAATAGTTGTACATATATAGGCTTGAAATAATACAGTAAAATTAAATCTATTGGACTATGGGGCAAATTAAGACGACCATGAATCACCTATATACATGCACATTTAGAAGACCATCTCTTTTAAAGAGAAATAAACATACATGAGCGGCCCGTGGAACTCAACTTGTAATGGGAATCTTACCGCATAGACAAAAGGTTTGAAGTTATAGGTTTTATTATGTAAAAAAAAAAAAAAAAAAAAAAAACAAGGGTACCAATTGCATGTTGATCTAATTGAACTATCACGATATGGCTTAGTGGTAAGACGCTTGACCTCTTTACAAAAATTCGAATAGTTCAAACCTCACTAGTACATATTTAGAGTGGTCAGGGAAAGGGTCGGAAGAAGTCACGAGGACACTTCGGTTAGACTGCGTACATCTGAGTCAAATTAAAGACTCGCCCTCTCCGGATAATCAGAACAGGAAAAACCTCGGTTTATCTATGTTTGATGTAACATGGAATTATTTCGCTGGGTCGTTTTGTGTGACAACTGGTAATTTAGGGAGCCATTTTAAAATACCGCATTACTTTGAGAATTTAACAATATTAAACTTTTGGAAATAACTGTTTGGGATTTCGTTGAATTTAATTTGTGTCGTTGAATTTTTTTCATGAACTTCAGGTTCTACCTCATGATCTACCAACAATTATGTGTGACAACAAAAGTGCACTTTTTCTAAGTCAAAATCCTATACTCACAAACGTACTAAGCACATTGACATCGATTATCATTTCGTACATGAACTTGTTTCATCCGGACGATTATACACAAAGTTTGTTCCGACTACGCTTCAGTTTTGGCGGATATCTTCACTAAAAATATTCCACGTCCTTTATTTGAAACATTTCGCGCCAAGCTTCGTGTTGACCCACCATCTCTTCGCTTAAAGGATGTATTACCGATGTATGCTCCAAGTCAAAAATATAGGAAACAATTGTTGTAAATATATCCCATAAAGTAAGATAGTCAGTTATGGTGCATATCCTCTTTTTATTGTAAATTTGTGCTATAATTATTTGTCAATGATGATCAAGTCACCAATCATGGTGAATTTTCATAAATCCTAACACTTTGTAGTGTAGATTATATAGTTGTGGCCTTACATTAGGTTCCAGTGTATATAGTACAGAGATAGAAGTTTACGTTAGTAATCAGATGTTATTCTTCGAGTTTACGCTGAAGACATGCTATACGTCACAAAAAAGTATTTGAATTGCTTATAGTTGAAAGTAGTCAAAGGGAATGTCAGAATCCTTGCAATTTAATTGCTTAATTCGACATCTATATGGCTTATTCATGTAATCAAGTGAAGTGATACGATTTTTGGCATTCTTTTTTGTTATACTTTTACTTTTTGATAGGAAAAGCGCAATTTTCTTCTTAATCCACAAAAAAGACACACAGGGCTTATATCTCTCTTCCGCAAGCTGCATAAGAAGATGACATTAAAGCAGAGATCCTTAATTGACACACATTGTTGGATCCAGGTTGTCCCGAACTGAATCTGACCCACAGCATAACAAAAGTGATTCATGGCAGTTGTAAATATCTGAATGCATTTTGTGCATAACTGCATAATCTACTCTTTATTTTCGGATTACATTAAAAGTGAAACAGAATAATACACAAATATAAAAGAAGAGAACAAAAGACACATGTGATTCATTGTGGTAAACGAAAGGGAATTTTGGGCTCTGATTTTGTCAAGACTTTTTGTATCTAATAGTCGTCTTGCCAACCGGTGATCTAAACATAGTTCAATTCCGATACGTACAATTACTCGATCCTTCACATACATATGATTTGTTCACAAGCGCCTAACTATCAAAACAGTCACATAATCTTTTCCAACCTTGCATACTCTAATAAACATCAGGACTAGCTTGAAAGTAATAAAAAGATTGTCAAACTAACTGCAACTAATTGTAGATTTTTAGTCCAAGTTTGTGGTGTCGAATTTGGGGTCATTACCCTTCTGTAATCTTCTAATGCACAACGAGTGATAACAGCTTTGTATGCATCTGGTTTGTGGAATAAATAAAAACGACATATCTAAAAACACACACACACACACACAGAGAGGACATAGAAAGCTTAAAACACTAATCTGGTTCTTTGGTAGAATCAAAAAGTAACTAATGAAATCTTGAGGCAGACAAGCCTCAACCAATTGAGAAATACAATTGTAAACATTTTGACAGTAGCTTAAGTAAAATTCAGCAATAAGCAATCGTAATACTTTTTCTGCAACCTGTGACTGAATCTTCCGCATAGACTTGAAGGATTCCATCAGCATCTAAACTGAAGCAAACCTCAATTTGTGATCTTCCATCAGCCCCTAGGGTAAGCCACAAATGCCAAACTCACCAAGTAAAATGTTGTTATTAACTTTGCTGCTCTCACTCTGATGCACTGCAATACTTATAGATGTTCTATTATATGGCGAATAAAATATTTTCTTCTTGCTTGTGGGTATAGATGTGTTTCTTGGAATAATAACAGACGTATAACCATCTGTCAAACTACAATATGGTGCCGACCCGAAACACGTTCTTGGAATAAATATAACAGACATTAGAGCAGATATCCCTAATTGACACACATTGTTGGATCGAGGTTGTCCCGACCCGAATCTGACCCACCGCATAACAAAAGTGATTCGTGGTGGTTGTAACTATCTGAATGCATTTTTTGCATAACTGCATAATCTACTTTTTTAGGGATTACGTTAAACGTGAAACAGAATAATACACAAATATAAAAGAAGAGAACAAAAGACACAAGTGATTCATTGTGGTAAACGAAAGGGAATATTGGGCTTTGAGTTCGTCAAGACTTTTTGTATTATAGTCGTCTTGCCAACCAGTGATCTAAACATAGTTCAATTCCGGTACGTACAATTACTCGATCCTTCACATACATATGATTTGTGCACAAGCGCCTAACTACCTGAACAGTCACATAATCTTTCCCAACACTGCATACTCTAACAAACATCAGGACTAGCTTGAAATTAACTAAAGGATTGTTAAACTAACTGCAACTAATTGTAGATTTTTAGTCCAAGTTTGTGGTGCCGAATTTGGGGTCATTAACCTTCTGCAATCTTCTAATGCACAACGATTGATAACAGCTTTGTATGCATCTTGTTCATGAAAAAAAAAAAAAAAAAAAAAAAAAAAAAAAAAAAAAAAAAAACGAAGACATAGAAAGCTTAAAACACTAATCAGGTTCTTTGGTAGCATCAACAAATAATTAATGTAAATCTTGAGGAAGACAAGTCTCCACCAATTGAGAAATACAATTGTAAACATTTTGACAGTAGCTTAGGCCAAATTCAGCTATAAGCAATCTTAATGCTTTTTCTGTGACCTGTGATTGAATCTTCCGCATAGACTTGAAGAATTCCGTCAGCATCTAAACTGAAGCAAACCTCAATTTGTGAGATTCCATTGGCCCCTAGGGTAAGGCCGAAAATGTAAAACTCACCAAGTAAAATGTTGTTGTTAACTTTGCTGCTCTCACCCTGATACACTGAAATACGTAAAGATGTGCAATTATAATGCGATTCAAATGTTTCCTTCTTGCTTATGGGTATAGAGGTATTTCTTGGAATAATAACAGACATATACCCATCTAGACCAACTATATCAGTGTCTATTCCTAATGATAGAGGAGTGACATCCAATAACACAACATCCTGAGTCTCACCATCATCGTGATTTCCACATAATTTATCAGCCAAGATTGCAGCACAAAAAGCAACAGCCTCATCACCATTCATGTTCTTACAAAGTGTCTTCCCTCCAAAATACTCTTCCAACATTTGTTGTACCTTCGGAATCCTACTGGACCCACCAACGACCACCACTTCATCGACATTCTTCTTGTCTATATTCCCATCACTTAAGCATTTATCGACCAATTGAATACATTTGTTAAAGAAAGTTCCATTTAACTCCTCAAACTTAGCTCGACTAATTTTGATAGAAAAATCAATCCCCTTATACATACAATCAATTTCAATCAAAGCTAAAGTAGTTGATGATAAATCCCTCTTTGCTTTTTCACACGAAGCTTTTAACCGCCCTAACGCTCGTAGATTTCCCCTTATGTTCTCATGGTGTTTTTTTCTCAAATTCTTTTACGCAATGATTAACCAATGTCGTATCAAAATCCTCACCCCCTAAATGAGTATCACCCCCAACAGCTTTGACATTAATGACACCCATTTTGGTGATGGTTAATAGAGATACATCAAAGGTTCCACCTCCCAAGTCAAAGACCAAAACATTCTTCTCCTCGTCCCATTCTTTGTCAGACTTATTATCCACACCATATGCAATTGCGGCTGCTGTTGGTTCATTTATCAAACGCATCACATTGAGACCAGCCATGGTTCCTGCCTCCTTTGTTGCTTCGCGTTGCTTGTTGTTAAAATAAGCAGGAACAGTGATTACAGCATCTGTCACCTCTGTCCCGAGATATTCTTCAGCAACAGATTTCATCGTCTTGAGAACCAAGGCAGATATTTCTGTGGGTGTATATTTTTTCTCTTCACCCTTGATGTCTACTACAATAGTCGGGTTCTCTGCAGGCTCTTCAATGACCTTAAAAGGCCATGACTCTTTGTCCTTTTGCACTTGCAGATCTTTAAATCAGGTTCCAATCAACCGCTTAACATCTTAACACACAATTAAAAAACTGATTACAAAAATGAAACAATCTATAATTCTGTCTTAAAATTTAGTACCAAATAACAATTTAGTATCAAAACTACCAGTGACCATATATCCTCTAGTCATGTAATATCCTTTAAATCTCGGTAACTGTAAGTAGATAAAAATAAACATTTAGGTACCCAATAAAACTTTTGAAATTCAAGGATTTAAAGTGCCTATTGGCTTATTTGCTTACTATGTGATGAATATGCTATAGTACTTCTAAAGTTAAAGGCAAAAATATACAATCCAAAAACACCCTAAGCTAACTGACTTTGATTTACTCAATGGGCAAATAATAAAAAAAGGTAATATACTTGCTACAATTTCATCGAATGGGTAGTGAACTATTTTTTTTCATTTTGAGGGTAATTTTCTTTCAAATTCATCATCTTTAGGGTATTTTGTAAAAATTTTGGACAATTTTGCCCCTCAAAGCTAATACAAATTTTTTTTTCGCCGAAGGGTAAAATTGTCCAAAAATTTTGCAAAATACCCTAAAGATGATGAATTTGAAAGAAAATTACCCTCAAAATGAAAAAAAAAATAGTTCACTACCCATTCGATGAATTTGTGGCAAGTATATTACCTTTTAATATCATTTGCCCTTTACTCAATAGACAAAGCAACAATATGGTACTTTGGTATCTCCCATTATTTCACTGATACATACAATAAATATAATAAAATGTATGAAAAAAAAAAAAAAAAAAAAAAAAAAAGGACCATTAGATGAAAAAGTAGAAAGGCTCACCAAAGATGGTGTTAGTAGGATTCTTTGCAATCTGATTCTTTGCGCCTTCGCCTACCAAGATCTCAGTATCATTAAAAGCTACATAAGACGGAGTGATCTTATTTCCTTGTTCATTCGGTATGATCTCCACACGGTTCTTTTTATGAAACCAGACAGCAGCACACGAGTATGTTGTACCAAGATCAATACCAATGGCTGCTCCTTTTACTTTCTCAGACATTTTGAACTAGAAATGAATTGAGAGAAGCAGTGGTTGAAACAAACTTGCAAAAAAGGATGGTGAATATGTCTTTCAAACTGCATCTATTTATATTCAAAATTATAGGTTCATTCTGTATCTTAATTTATTACACGAGTACCCAACAGTCACAAAACAGTTCCCCATAAGTGATAAGTCCATAGTATTCTCCACTTTTCAAAACTAAACACCCATCTCTATAATATTCCCAACACTATTAAATGTTTAAAACCAAGTTACTCTGACTTACACGCCTTGTATTGTATTTTTGAAAGAGGTAAATAAACCAACTATTTTTTAAAACAATAATAGTTGTACATATATAGGCCTGAAATAATTCAGTAAAATTGAATCTATTGGACTATGGGGCAAAGACGACCATGAATCACCTATATACATGCACATTTAGAATACCATCTCTTTTAAAGAGAAATAAACATACATGAGCGGCCCAATCAATCCATCATTATTGAACTTATCCGTGGAACGTGTAAACTCAACTTGTAATGGGAATCTTACCGCATAGACATAAGGTTTGAAGTTATAGGTTTTATTATGTAATATTAAAAAAAAAATGTACAATTGCATGTTGATGTAACTTAACTATCACGATATGGCTTAGTGGTAAGACGCTTGACCTCTTTACAAAAATTCTAATAGATCAAACCTCACTAGTACATATTTAGAGTGGTCAGGGAAAGGGTCGGAAGAAGTCACGAGGACACTTTGGTTAGACTGTGTACATCTGAGTCAAATTAAAGACTCACCCTCTCTGGATAATCGGAACAGGAAAAACCTCGGTTTATCTATGTTTGATGTAACATGTAATTTAGGGAGACATTTTAAAATACCGCATTACTTTGAGAATTTAACAATATTAAACTTTTGGAAATAACTGTTTGGGATTCGTTGAATTTTTTTCATGAACTTCAGGTTCTACCTCATGATCTACCAACAATTTTGTGTGACAACAAAAGTGCACTTTTTCTAAGTCAAAATCCTATACTCACAAACGTACTAAGCACATTGACATCGATTATCATTTCGTACATGAGCTTGTTTCATCCGGACGATTATACACAAAGTTTGTTCTGACTACGCTTCAGTTAGCGGATATCTTCACTAAAAGTCTTCCACGTCCTTTATTTGAAACATTTCGCGCCAAGCTTCGTGTTGGTCCACCATCTCTTCGCTTAAAGGGTGTATTACCGATATATGCTCCAAGTCAAAAATATAGGAAACAGTTGTTGTAAATATATCCCATAAAGTAAGATAGTCAGTTATGGTGCATATCCTCTTTTTATTGTAAATTTGTGCTATAATTATTTGTCAATGATCAAGTCACCAATCATGGTGAATTTTCATAAATCCTAACACTTTGTAGTGTAGATTATATAGTTGTGGCCTTACTTTAGGTTCCAGTGGATATACAGAGATAGAAGTTTACGTTAGTAATCAGATGTTATTCTTCGAGTGTACGCTGAAGACATGCTACACGTCGCAAAAAAAGTATTAGAATTGCTTATAGTTGAAAGTAGTCAAAGGGAATGTCAGAATCCTTGCAATTTAATTGCTTAATTCGACATCTATATGGCTTATTCATGTAATCAAATGAAGTGATATGATTTTTGGCGTTCTTTTTCATTTGACTTTTACTTTTTGATAAGAAAACCGCAATTTTCTTCTTAATCCACAAAAAGGCACACAGGGCTTATATCTCTCTTCTGCAAGCTGCATAAGAAGATGACATTAGAGCAGAGATCGATCCCTAATTGACACACATTGTTGGATCGAGGTTGTCCTGACCCAAATCTGACCCACCGTATAACAAAAGTGATTTGTGGCGGTTGTAACTATCTGAATGCATTTTGTGCATAACTGCATAATCTACTCTCTCTCTCTCTCTCTTTTTTTTTTTTTTTTTTTTTTTTTTGGATTACATTAAACGTGAAACAGAATAATACAAAAATATAAAAGAAGAGAACAAAGACATATGTGATTCAATTTGTGGGAAACGAAAGGGAATTTTGGGCTTTGATTTTGTCAAGACTTTTTGTATCATAGTCGTCTTGCCAACCAGTGATTTAAACATAGTTCAATTCCCGTACGTACAATTACTCGATCCTTCACATACATATGATTTGTGCACAAGCGCCTAACTACCTGAACTGTCACATAATCTTTCCCAACATCGCATACTCTAATAAACATCAGGACTAGCTTGAAATTAACAAAAAGATTGTTAAACTAACTGCAACTAATTGTAGATTTTTAGTCCAAGTTTGTGGTGTCGAATTTCGGGTCATTACCCTTCTGTAATCTTCTAATGCACAACGATTGATAACAGCTTTGTATACATCTGGTTCGTGGAATAAAAATTAAAAAATAAATAAAGAAAAAAAAATTGAGGACATAGAAAGCTTAAAACACTAATCAGGTTCTTTGGTAGTAGCATCAACAAATAATTAATGTAAATCTTGAGGCCGACAAGTCTCAACCAATTGAGAAATACAATTGTAAACATTTTGACAGTAGCTTAGTCCAAATTCAGCTATAATCAATCGTAATGCTTTTTCTATGACCTGTGATTGAATCTTCCGCATAGACTTGAAGAATTCCGTCAGCATCTAAACTGAAGCAAACCTCAATTTGTGAGTAACCATAGGCCCCTAGGGTAAGGCCGCAAATGTAAAACTCACCAAGTAAAATATTGTTGTTAACTTTGCTGCTCTCACCCTGATACACTGAAATACGTACAGATGTGCTATTATATTGCGAATAAAATGTTTCCTTCTTGCTTACGGGTACAGACGTATTTCTTGGAATAATAACAGACATATAACCATCTGGACCATCTCTATCTATATTGGTGTCTATTCCTAATGATAGAGGAGTGACATCCAATAACACAACATCCTGAGTGTCACCATCATCATGATTTCCACATAATTTATCAGCCAAGATTGCAGCACCAAAAGCAACAACCTCATCACCATTCATGTTCTTACAAAGTGTCTTCCTTCCAAAAGACTCTTCCAACATTTGTTGTACCTTCGGAATCCTACTGGACCCACCAACGACCACCACTTCATCGACATTCTTCTTGTCTATATTCCCATCACTTAAACATTTATCAACCAATTGAATACATTTGTTAAAGAAAGTTCCATTTAACTCCTCAAACTTAGCTCGACTAATTTTGATAGAAAAATCAATCCCCTTATACAAACAATCAATTTCAATCAGGGAAAAAGTGGTCGAAGACAAATCCCTCTTTGCTTTCTCACAAGCAACTTTTAACCTCGCTAATACTCGTGGATTTTCCCGTAAGTCCTCGGTGTGCTTTCTTTCAAATTCTTTTATGCAATGATTAACCAACGTCAAATCAAAATCCTCACCCCCTAAATGAGTATCGCCACCAACAGCTTTGACATCAATAGCACCCGTGTTACTAACCGTCAAAAGTGACACATCAAAAGTCCCACCACCCAAGTCAAAAACCAAAACAGTTTTATCTTTGTCCCATTCTTTGTCAGACTTATTATCCACACCATAAGCAATTGCGGCTGCTGTTGGTTCATTTATTAAACGCATCACATTAAGACCAGCAATAGTTCCTGCTTCCATTGTTGCTTCTCATTGCTTGTTATTAAAATAAGCAGGAACAGTAATCACCGCATCTGTCACCTCTGTCCCGAGATATTGTTCAGCAGCAGATTTCATCTTCTTGAGAACCATGGCAGATAATTCTGCGGGTGTATAATTTTTTTCTTCACCCTTGAAGTCAACTACAATAGCTGGGTTCTCTGCAGGCCCTTCAATGACCTTGAATGGCCATGACTCTTTGTCCTTTTGCACTTTCGGATCTTTAAATCTGCTTCCTATCAGACGCTTAACATCTTAAAACACAAAAAAGAATTTGGTTAGTACTAAAAACCAACTTAGTAGCGAAACGAGCAGGACCATGTATATATATCCTGGTATTTTTGCTAACCACAGACGCAATCCTTTACAGCTCAGCAACCAAACAAAATATATATTACATGGGTTAGCTACCCGATAAAACAGTTTAAGTGGGCATATTTTCTAATGCCTATTGACTTATTGCATGTTTTAAGGCATCTTTAGTAATGAAAAAGACTTCTAAAGTGTAAGGATTTTTAAGTGCATATTTGCTTATTTTCTGTTTGATGAATATTCTACAGTGCTTATAAAGAGAAATCCAAAAATATACAGTCGGAACACCCCCTACGCTAGCTGATATCGGTTTACTCAATAGACAAAGCGACAATATTGTACATTGGTATCTCCCATTTATTCACTTTTTTTTTTTTTTTTTTTTTTTGAACGGCTAAATTTTCATTTATAGAACTAGCAGCAAGAAGCTAGAAAATAGAATAGAAATAAGGAAATCCATACGAAAACACCAAGCCTAAAAATATAGCACCTAAAACACCTCCTCTAAAGATAAAACTCACCAAGACGTACCTAGAAAAGAAAATAAAGAACACCTGTTATACGCCCATGCTATCACCTTAAATCTAAATCACAATCGAAATTGGAATCGATATTATTTGAGTATCTCAAGTTCTCCAAGTCGTCAAACCCAACCCGACATGTGCACGAGAAGGTTTATGTTTTAAGACCTTCCATATATGTAATCAAGATATTCTTTTTCTTCTTGGGGCATTTAAATTCATCTTGGGCCATTTATTCACTCATAAATACAAAAGAATAACATAAGATGAAAAAGTAGAAAGGCTCACCAAAGATGGTGTTAGTAGGGTTCCTAGAGATCTGATTTTTTGCGACTTCGCCTACCAAGATCTCAGCGTCATTAAAAGCTACACAAGATGGAGTTATCTTGTTTCCCTGTTCATTAGGAATGATCTCCACTCGATTCTTTTTGTGAAACCAAACAGCGGCACACGAGTATGTAGTACCAAGATCAATACCAATGGCTGCTCCTTTAACTTTTTCAGACATGTTTGAATCAGAAAGCAAAACACGAATTGAATATTTATTACAAACTGGACTTAATTTGGTCACAACCCTTGTACATGCGTGTAAAAAGTAATCTAAACTAACACAAATTAAATTTGCGAATGACTAATTGAAACAAACCATACACAGAAGATTAATTTAAGACCCTTATTCTTGAAACAAACTTAAGTCAAACATGGAGGAACAACCCTAATCGAGATAATGTGAGGTTTTTGAAAACTATATATATCCAAGTACTAATAGGTAGGGTTTTAGGCCTTTTATAAGGCCTATATATTATTACGTAGTATTATTTTTGCCTCTTATGGTCTACAAATAATTAGCAACTAAGCCCAACAAAAAATGTGATTAAGCACATTGTTAGGGTCTCCGAGTTCAAAGTAAGTTGCTTTCCATTTGTTTACTCCCACTACAAGGAACAGGAGAACAGGCGTCGAGGGTTTTCCCGTCGACAGTATGTCGACGGCATAATGCACTAAACGACAAAAAAAACGCTTGACCGAGCCCCACTGCGTTGAATTTTTCATACTCGTATTTTTCCGTCGACATGTCGACGGGAATATTTCAACATATTTTTTTAGCCTCAATAATTCACCAAAATTGGGCGCGAAATTTACCCGCTAATATATTCCCGTCGACAAGTTGACGGGAATATATTAATCACGTTTTTTCCCACAATTAACGTATTGTTCCGTCGACATGTCGACGGTAAGGGCGTAAAAATGTCGCCGGCAGAAGCATCGATTGTACTAGTGTCCTTCGACTCTGTGAGAGTAAGATAACATGCAGCACAAACTTGGACTATAAATTGCCCTTAAGCTGCAGTTAGTTTAACATTTTTTTTGTGCGACTTTCGACCTTGTCTTTTGTTTTTGACAATATGAAACAGAAGGAAAACATTATGAGATATTCATGTGGCTAAACTCTTGTGTACATATCATATATATGTTATGTGTCAATCAGGATTCGCTGTTCTGAGACAATCTTCTTATCCAGCTTGGAGATCAGAGTAAATAAGATTTGGTTTGTTGATTGAATAAAAGACAGCTTTTCCCATAACAAAAAGAAAAAAACAAATAAATTGACATAGAGGATGCTTAAAAGCACTTCGTTTGATAACATAAATAAGCCATATAGATGTTGAGATAAGCAATTTATTCGTACATTGTAAGCATATTAACATTCGCTTTGACTACTTTCAGCTATAAGCAATTGTAATGCTTTTTCTCTGATGTGTGGCTGTGTCTTCAGCATAAACTTGAAGAATCCCATTAACATCTAGATTAAAAGAAACCTCTAATCCAGCATATCCATTGGCACCTAAGGTAAGGCCACAAATGGTAAACTTGCCAAGTAATATGTTATCCTTAACTTCCTTGCTCTCACCTTGATACACTACAATAGTTGCTGCTGTTGCATTGTACAATACTTTATATATTTCTTTCTTGCTTGTGGGTATGGTCGAGTTCCTGGGAATAATTACAGACATCATCCCCTCTTGATCATCAATCATGACGTCTATTCCTAACGAGAGCGGAGTGACATCCAGTAAAACAACATCTTGAGTCTCATCAGCATTTTTTCCACTTAATTTATTAGCTAAAATTGCAGCACCAAAAGCAACCGCCTCATCCCCATTCATGTTCATGCAAAGTGTCTTTCCATCAAAATACTCCTCCAACATCCTTTGTACCTTAGGAATTCTAGTTGACCCACCAACAACAACCACCTCGTCAACATTCTTTTTGTCCATCTCCACATCAATCAAACATTTATCTACCAATTGAATGCACTTGTCAAAGAAATGTGCATTTAGCTCCTCAAACTTAGCTCGACTGATTTTAATCGAAAAATCCATCCCCTTGTACAAACAATCAATTTCAATCGAAGCTAAGGTGGTTGACGACAAATCCCTCTTCGCTTTTTCACAAGCAGTTTTTAACCTCCCCAATGCTCGTGGATTTCCCTTTATGTCCTCCTTGTATTTTTTTTCGAATTCTTTTATGCAATGATTAACAAGCATAACATCAAAATCCTCACCACCTAAATGAGTATCACCCCCAACACCTTTGACAACAACAACACCTTTTTTACTTACAGTTAAAAGAGAAACATCAAACGTTCCACCACCCAAATCAAAAACCAAAACATTTTTATCTTTATCCCATCCTTTGTCCGTTTTATTGTCCACGCCATATGCAACCGCTGCAGCTGTCGGTTCATTTATTAAGCGCAACACATTAAGACCAGCCAACGTTCCTGCCTCTTTTGTTGCCTCTCGTTGCTTGTTGTTAAAATAAGCTGGAACAGTAATCACGGCATCTGTCACCTCTGTCCCGAGATATTGTTCAGCAGCAGATTTCATCTTCTTGAGAACCATGGCAGATAATTCTGCGGGTGTATAGTTTTTTTCTTCACCCTTAAAGTCTACTACAATAGTTGGGTTCTCTGCAGGCCCTTCAATGACCTTGAAAGGCCATGACTCTTTGTGCTTTTGCACTTGCAGATCTTTAAATCTGCTTCCAATCAAGCGCTTAACATCTTACAACACAAAAAAGAATCTGGTTAGTACTACAAACCAATTTAGTAACTAGCAGCGACCATTCGTATATCCACTGGTAATTTTTGCTAACTACAAACACAATCCTTTACTACTCAGCAATCAGAGTATTAAATGGTTTAGCATATTTTCTAATGCCTACTGACTTATTGCATGTTTTTTGTAATGCAAAAGAAAAACATTTTTAAAGTGTAAGGATTTTAATTAGGTGCATATTGGCTTATTTTCTATTTGATGAATATTTTACAGTGCTTATAAAGCAAAAGCCAAAAATATACAATCAAAACACCCTGATATTGGTTTACTCAATAGACAAAGCTACAATATTGTACATTGGTATCTCCTATTTATTCACTCATAAATTCAAAAGAATAACATATGATGAAAAAGTAGAAAGGCTCACCAAAGACGGTGTTAGTAGGGTTCCTAGCAATCTGATTTTTTGCGCCTTCGCCTACCAAAATCTCAGCGTCATTAAAAGCTACACAAGATGGAGTGATCTTGTTTCCCTGTTCATTAGGAATGATCTCCACTCGATTCTTTTTGTGAAACCAAACAGCGGCACACGAGTATGTAGTACCAAGATCAATACCAATGGATGCTCCTTTTACTTTATCTGACATCTTTGAATCAAAAAAGCAAAACAAGAATCGGATATCTGTTACAAACTATTATAGTCACAACCCTTGTTCATGCATGCATGTAAAAGTACTCAAAGCTAACATAAATTACCGAATGACTAATTGAAACACCTCAGAAAACGTGTAGGAAAAAATTGAAACAAAACCATAAACAGAAAATTAATTTAAGACCATTAATCTTGAAACAATCTCAATATCCATGGAGGAACTATATATAAGATATCCTAATCGAGATAATATAATATCGAAGTACTAAAAGGTAGGGACGTAGGGTTTTAGGCCTTTTATAAGGCTTCTATACTGTGCATTTTTTTTTTTTTCTCTTCTTCTTATAGTCTACAAATAAATAGCAACATTTTAATCCACTAAGCCGATGGCTCAGCTCAGCTCGGCGTGTGAACAGTGTCGGCTCAAGCTGCAGCTCCATAGTACGCCTCACTTCCTCAAGCTGATCTCCAAGCCGGCAGCTTCAGAACAGTGTCGGCTACCTAAAGCAGTTCAATAAACGTTATATAGTATAATAACTAGGGTAAGTTGGCGGGATGGGATGGGGAGGTGAGGTGGTGTTCCGCAACTCAACAAATCTCATATCGCATACTCATGAAGATCAATTCGTTTTCTTTCACTACAACAATAAGTAGGACGGGCGAGGAGACTTTTGGCGGGGACACCCATGTCCCCGCCGAAAGTCGCTAAATGACAAAAACCATGCTTACCTGGCACACCAAATGGCTGACCGAGTAGGAGAAATTCAACGCAAACTTTTAGCGGGGACATGTCCCCGCCAAAAGTTTGACCAAATTTTCTTATTCTCCCTCGCTGGCTAATTATTCCCGCGTTTTTTTCCCTCCAACACTTTTTGAATAAATTCTAACCTTTTGGCGGGGACAGGATATTTAAAAAAAAATGATTTTATTTATAAATGATTTAATTAAGTTAAAAATCATTTAAAATTATTAAAATTTATTTAAATAAATTAAAAATGATTTAAAATTATTAAAAATGATTTCAAATAAAAATAAATGATTCAAAACTAAACGATATTATCTCGACTCGTCCGTTTAACATGTTATTCGTATCCATAACAACTCGACTCGGCCGTTTAACATGTTATGCGTATTCATAACAACTCGACTCGTCCATTTAACATGTTGTGCGTATCCATAACAACTCGACTCGTCCATTTAACATGTTGTGCGTATCCATAACAACTCGACTAATTCATTTAACATGTTATGCGTATCCATAACAACTCGACTCATCCGTTTAACATGTTATGCTTATCCATAACGACTCGACTCATCCATTTAACATGTTATGCTTATCCATAATGACTCAACTCATTCG
Organism: Artemisia argyi; assembly: GCA_030686995.1. NCBI lineage: Eukaryota > Viridiplantae > Streptophyta > Magnoliopsida > Asterales > Asteraceae > Artemisia > Artemisia argyi. The sequence goes on from CM060686.1 coordinate 143,360,770, forward strand.
TTTAACATGTTATGCTTATCCATAACGACTCGACTCATTCTTTTAACATGTTTTGCCTATCCATAGCAACTCGAGTCATCCGTTTAACGTATTGTGCGTATCTATAACAACTCGACTCGTCCGTTATCATCTCATGTATAACGATATCATCTCGACTCATTCGTTTAACATCTCATGTATAACGACATCATCTAGACTCATTCGTTTAACATCTGATGTCTAACCATATCATCTCAACTCATTCGTTTAACATATCATGTATAACCATATTATTACGACTCGTTCGTTTAACATCTGAAGTATAACCATATCATCTCGACTCATTCGTTTAACATGTTATGCGTATCCATAACAACTCGACTCGTCCGTTTAACATGTTATGCGTATCCATAACAACTCGACTCGTCCGTTTAACATGTTATGCGTATCCATAACAACTCGACTCATCCGTTTAACATGTTATGCTTATCCATAACAACTCGACTCATCCGTTTAACATGTTATGCTTATCCATAACGACTCGACTCATTCATTTAACATGTTATGCATATCCATAACAACTCGACTCGTCCGTTAACATGTTATGCATATATATAACAACTCGACTCAGACGTTAATCATGTTATGCATATCTATAACAACTCGACTCGTCCGTTAATCATGTTATGCATATCCAAAACAACTTGACTCGTCCGTTTAACATGTTATTCGTATCATAACAACTCGACTCGTTCGTTTAACATGTTATGCATATCCATAACAACTCGACTCTTCCGTTTAACATGTTATGCGTATCCATAACAACTCGACCCATCCGTTTAACATGTTATGCGTATCCATAACAACCCGACTCGTCCGTTTAACATGTTATGCATATCCATAACAACTCAACTCATTCGTTTAACATGTTTTGCTTATCCATAACGACTCGACTCATTCTTTTAACATGTTATGCCTATCCATAGGAACTCGACTCATCCTTTTAACGTATTATGCGTATCTATAACAACTCGACTCGTCCGTTTAACATCTCATGTATAACGATATCATCTCGACTTATTCATTTAACATCTCATGTATAACGATATCATCTAGACTCATTCGTTTAACATCTGATGTCTAACCATATCATATCAACTCATTCATTTAACATATCATATATAACCAGATTATCACGACTCATTCGTTTAACATTAGATATATGACCATATCAACCCGACTCATTCGTTTAACATCTCATGTTTAACCATATCATCTCGACTCATTCGTTTAACATCTCATGTATAACCATATTATCTCGACTCGTTCGTTTAACATCCGAAGTATAACCATATCATCTCGACTCATTTGTTTAACATCTGATGTATGACCATATCATCCCGACTCATTCTTTTAACCAAGGACCTATCAAAAATAATTTTAAATGATTTAAAAAGTGATGTAAATAATTTTAAAAAGTCTTAAGTTAATTAAAGATGATTTTAAATTTTTTTAAATTGAAATTAAAAGATTTAATATTGACTTAACTTAATTAAAATGATTTAAATTATTTTAAATGATATAAATTATTTTAAAAAGTGATGTAAATAATTTTAAAAAGTGATGTAAATAATTTTAAAAATATTTAAATTAATTAAAGATGATTTAGAAAAAAATTATTTAAATTTAAATGATTTAATTAATATTGATTTAAGTTAATTAACATGGTATAAAATAAAATTTTTTTTATCAAAAATACTTTCGGCGGGGACATGTCCCCGCTAAAAGTTTTCACCAAAATTTTTTGATTTTCTCTCGGTGCATTTACTTTATCCCGCCAAACCTTTTGGCGATTGGTAAAAACTTTCGGTGGGGACATGTCCCCGCAAAAAATGTGGCCTCAATTATTAACAGATGCAGATCTAGTAGTCAACACTTAGAAAAAAATAAAAATAAAAACAAACACACCTTTGCTCTCTGCTGTTTCTCTCGATCTGCTGCACCACCACCACTACCATCAACACCACCACACCACTACACCACAGCGCCACCACTACACCACCACTACTTCATTGCACCAGCACCACCATCTCCACCACAGCACCCCCACACTCGCACCACTATGCACATCTCTTTCTCCCCTCCTCCGTTTAATTCTTTCTTTTTATCATCTCCTTTCTTCCTTTCTTCCTCTCGTTTACAAACCCAGGTAAATTTTTGTTAACTTTTTGATATTTGTTAATTTTTGACATTTGTTAATTTTTGTTAATTTTTTTAATGTTTGCTAATAGTTTATGGTTTTTGCGATTTTTTGTTAATAAGAATTGATTGTATGTGTTTTTTTGTATTTTTATTAATTTTTTCATTTTTGTGTAATTTTTGTTGCAGCCGTGAACAAGCCGAGATAGCCGAGAACCACATTTGCAGCCGAGACAAAGGTTTAGCTTTACTTTTTTTGCAGCCGTGTAATTTTTTTATTAATTTTTTCATTACTTGACTAATCCGTTTGTTTGTTTTTTACTTCCTGCTTAATATTAAGTAACTGATTTTTTGAATTTGGGGTTATATAGGTAGAAGTTAACTTACTTAATTAGTGTTTTGTCTCATAAGAAATAGAGGTTATGTTAGCGAATTAGAGTAAGTTAGAAAGGGTGGTTTAAGCTTGATAAGAAGGTGTTTGATAACATGCTTTAGTTTGTTTTTATGGTTCTTTTTCTTTTTTCTTTACATGAGTTGAGATGGCTTGGCTTTTGGATTTGATTTAGGGGGATCAGAAGAGATGATATGACCATATCTCGACTCGTTCATTTAATTCTTTCTCTTTCTTCTCCTTTCTTACTCTCGACACTGAACCACTACGAACCCAGGTTGGTAGTATTTATATAATGTGTAGTATGCGTAAATGTATGAACTGGTAGTATGTTCAAGTATTGTGGAAGCATGTGTGAATTGTTCGGATAATGTGATAATTAGATAAGTATTTTAATGGATTAGTTTGTGTTTGAAGTTATCAAAGTAAAGTGGTGTAAGGTTATTGCTTGGCGGCTTTTGTTATTATATGTGGTTTTAATGGTAGTTGTAAGACTGAATTAGCAAAAAAAGATTAAAGTATGTATGTCTCGTGTTTCATGGTGCGTTGTTTCTTTATGTGCACTTGTAGGTTGTAGCAAAATATTACGATTGCTCTTGTGAATATGGTTGCGCAAGTATCCTTTGTGGTTTGACTTTTGTGAACTTTCGAGTACATTTATTGAATGACCTGAACTATTTTTGAATTAAGTGTCAAATAGTTAGTTTCGTACGGGCTGCAAAACTGGTTATTGATTCGCAACTGATCAATATAGCAACTGGTCAATGGTGTTTTTCTTCTCGCATGTAGTTATGATGGTTAAGAGATGCAAAGTTACTTTTGGAGGATACTTGGAGTTCTATATTTTAAAGTTTACAATTTAGGTTGACGCTTTCTACTAATTTTTTTAGACACGAAATTTATTTGTGATGCAATGAATAAAACGATATTCCGTTTTTGAATCGTTTGACGAATTTCTAATTTATAATATTATGTTTAGCGAATTTGAACCATTTTGTGGTGTTGTAGCATATTTTGTAATGTTGTAGCATGTTTGTGGTTGTAACACAGGTTGGGTTATTGTAGATTTTTTCCCGAAAAAATCTGGAAATTACCCATTTTGCAGCAATTTGCCGCAAAATGGGTCAGTCACTTTTGGCGGGGACATCTCCCCACCAAAAGTTTGCTACAATATCTTTGGATACAGCTTTTAGCGGGGACGTGTCCCCGCGGAAAGTGTGTTAATTATTATTTAAATCAATGATTAAGGGGTTAATTACAACAACGGAAAACACATCCCCGCCGAAAGTAGAGCCATGCTGGCATGTTTGACCTGACCAAAATTGTCCATGCTGGCAGTGTGGATCCCACGTGTCCCCGCCAAAAGTGGTGTCCGTCACCGCCAAAAGTTTACAGCGAAGAGGTTTTGCCGGCGTACTTTCGGCGGGGACATGTCCCCGCCAAAAGTATTGGACGAGGAGAAGTCCCCGCTGAAAGCTTCAAAATGTCCCCGGGGAAAGTAGTGATTGTTGTAGTGTTTAGCGAGATTTGTAGGGGATAAGCGGAATAAACGAACCCAACTGGATATTGTTTGAATCTCTGAAAGGCGTGTGAACAATTTCAGATCGAATAAATTCGGTAGTTCCCCCGAATTATTCAATCGGATACAATTCAGAGATTGAGAACGTTTTGAATGCTTGTGTTTGAGATTCATGAACCAGAGAAAAAACATGACCAAAGTAAAAGCGTAACTTTTATAAATCAGGGATTAGGGCTCCTTTTATGCAGGTTTTTCCAAGGGTTTCAAAATTGTCAAAATTAGTCCCTTAAGTTCTAAAAATTTAATTTTCTAAGGAACTTTTACCATAACAACTTGGACCCTAATGCCTCCTGACCCCCGTCCCTTAGGAGCTTCGCCCCTAAGATCATAATTGTTAGGAATACAAATATTCCTGTAAAAGTCTCGGTCACCTAATGATTGTAATAGCATTAAGTTAGCTCGTAGTTAGTTTGTTTATTAGTTAATTAGTATTAGTTTAAGTAACACCGTGGAAGAAGGACGGGTCTTCACCCACTGTATGCCTGATCCACAGCCCGGGAGTGGGCGTTTTATTGTAAGTATAAATACCCCTCTCCACATGTGGAGAGGGTTGGACCTTCACTTAATCTCAATCTAATATTTCTCTTTTTCTCTCAAGGTTCCTTTCTTTCTTTCTTTTCTCTCCTCCTCCTCACTTCTACGCCTCACAAATCACAACATGAACATGTTTCCTACATAGTTAGTATTCTACAATTGGTATCAAGAGCCAAGGTTTCATCTTAGGGCCTTGTAGAATCAAATTTGATGATGTTTTGAGTGGTTTTGTGAGTTTGGAGTCACTTTCTTGGAAAACATCTTGGTTTAATCTCTCTAGTGTTGTTACACATGTTTGTGATGTACTTTTATGTTCATTAGTGTTTGTAGAACATTGTAGTTTAGTTTGTGTTACCATATCATTAAGCTATTTGAAGTTTGGAGTTGATTATGGGCGGATTTCTTTGTTGCGTTTAAGTCCACTATTTCATTGCTTGGTTGCGGTTAAGTTCTGATATCTGCGGTTAGCTTGCTGCATTTACTATTTCGGGAACACAAACAAAATGCAACGATAGTGAAGTTTTGGACCATTGTCACTGCGATTTGCCATCACTGCGATTAGTTATCTGCGGTTTATCATTTGCGGTTAACTACTCTGCGGTTGGGTGCTTCCTGCGGTTTAGTACTTTCTGCGGTTTGTGTCCTGCGGTTATTATCCTTGTTTTGCGGTTTACTTAGGTTGCGATTAGATCAGTCTGCGGTTGGGATTTTTCTGCGATTTGGTAGTTTCTGCGGTTAGTATATTTGGTTTGCGGTTCACTTAGATTGCGGTTAGATCATTCTGCGACTGGATTTCTTTTTTGCGGTTTGGTATTTTCTGAGGTTAGTGTTCTTCGGTTAGGTCAAGTTGTGGTTAATTTGTCCTGTGACTTGTACCTTACATTGCGAGTATCTCTCACTTCTGGTTTGGTAATTTCTTATTTGTGATGTCGACATCTTCCGATGACATTCAAGCTGCGGGGTCTGACACCCGACCTCCGATGTTGGATAAAACTGACTATGAATCATGGGCTCAAAGGATTCTTCTATACTGTCTGGGTAAAGAAAATGGGGTTAACATCTTGAAATCCATCGATGAGGGACCCTTTCAAGTGGGTACTACTAGAGATACGGTTACAGAAGCAACTGATCAACTACCGGCCGTATTTGGTCCTGATAGACCTCGCACTTACAATGAGTTGTCTGAGGAAGAAAAGAAATGCTATGATGCAGACATCAGAGCATCAAATATCATCATTCAAGGGCTTCCCAAAGATGTCTACAAACTTATCAACTATAACACTGAAGCAAAGGCGGTCTGGGATAATGTCAAAATGCTTCTTGCAGGGTCTGAGTTAACTAAAGAAGATCGTGAGTCACAGCTATACGATGAATTTGAGCATTTCAAAATGAATCCAAGTGAAAGCATCATTGACTATTACGTCAGATTTCACAAGCTGGTCAATGATATGAGAGCCATCAAGATGACAATGCCCAACATACAGCTTAATTCCAAATTCGTGAACAACATGGCACCTGAATGGGATAGGTTTGTCACAGCTGTTAAGCTCAACAAAGGTCTCAGGCATACCAATCATGAACAGCTTTATGCTTATCTCCAACAACATGAGAAACATGCTGCTTATGATCGGCTAATGCGAGAAAAACTCAATCCGTCTGCAACAAATGAATCTCTTGCTTTTATTTCCAACGTTCAACAACCTAATCAAACCTCTAATGATCAACCTCAACCATCACAATCATCCTCCAGGTCTACCCCAACCAATAGTCAATCATCAACTCCCTCACCATCTGCTATGAATACACAACTAGATTCTGGGTATTCTCACACTGACATGATGATTGATAATCTCTCCAACCAAGTTTCTCTACTGGTTCAACAGTTCAGGGCTGCACTTCCATCTACTAACAACCAACTCAGAATCTCATCTAATCCACGTAATCAGGCAGTCATTGAAGATGGTCGGGTGGTAGTGCAGAATGTGCAGGGAAGACAGAACTTCAACCAAAGAAATGCTGGTAGAGAGAATGGGCAATACAGAGTTGGGAATGCTCTTCAAGCACAAGCTAATCAGCCGAAATGCTATAACTGCGGAGGGTTGGGCCATATTGCTAGGAATTGCACTCACCCAAAACGTCCTCAAAACTCTGAGTACTTCAAAGACAAGATGTTGCTAATGCAGGCACAAGAAAATGGGACTGTGTTGGATGAAGAAGCTTTGCTCTTTCTGGCTGGTAATGATGGGAACACCTTTGATGCTGATGTGGATGATCAACCTGTTCAGGACATGGCTCTTAATGACCCAAATATCTTTCAAGTTGAAGAGTGTGATGCATTTGACTCAGACGTGGATGATGAACCAACTGCTCAAACAATTTTCATGGCTAATCTGTCTGCAGCAGCATCCTCTTCACAGCATCCTGATTTATCCATCACGTCTGCTATCTCTGAGGTACCAACATCTCCTAATCATGATCTAAATAATCCTACACCTGTACAGGGGGCATGTGACTCTGTACAACTTAAGAATATTGTCAACACAAACGTCACTGATATGGGCAATACCAATAATATCCCTTATGAAATGTATGTGAATGACAATGGACCCCCAGTTGTACCAAGTGACATGCCGTCTATTGATTCTAGTGGACATGAGGTACATGAGCACTCGATATACAACCCTGATGACTCCCTGATCACTAGAATTAACACCCTTAAGGACCAAGTGAATATTTATGAGCAGCGTGCTAAGTTTGAGCTGAATGAACGTGAGCAGAAAATGGAATGGCAACTGCGTACTTACATATCTGAAAACAATTCCAAACAATAATCATTAAAAAGGGAACTAGTTTCTTTAAAGAACCAATTGGATCAAACCATCAAACAAAAACTAGAGGTTCAAAAAGGTTTGACGTCAATCAAACTAGAATTCAAAGATAAAGAAACTAAACTTCTAAATGATTTCTCAAAACTAAAAATGTTGAAAAATAAATTGGAAGATAAGCTGTACACACAGGGCCAAACCATTCAATCTGCTCAAATGATGGAAAACCATAGGAAGTTAAGTGATGAATTTAGTGAACAAGATACCTCCAAACCCAAAGCAAGATTCCTTAGAATAGGTCTAGGTGCACAACCTGCATTATATGATGCAAACACTATGCTTGAACCTAATCATGCCCCTCCTGATACACGATCCTATGACCACATCAATGAGGCAGAGGATAGAACTAGGGAAAAACTTGCTGAACGTTTAAAGGACCCTAAATGCATTGCTAAGAATATTGTGTTTCACTATGATTATGCAAATGACAATCATACTGCAATTTTTATTCCTCAAAAGAGAATTCTTCCTGAAAAAGTGTTTTGGAATATTGACATTGAGAAAATGCAAGCTGAAAGAGTTGTAGGTAACACACGCACTATGTTTAGAATTGCTCACCCAACTGCCTACCCCCTGAACACACCTAGGCACCTTGTACCTTTCACTCTTCCCACACAATGTAATACTCTGATTGGGCTGTATGTGCTAGGTCAATTGTTCAATGACTTTGAGAAAACCTGTAAAATAAGAATTACACCTACAGGGATTGCAGAAGGGGAAAGGGGTTTTGAGCAAACAAAACAGTGTTACCTAACTGAAGTTATGCCATTTTTTAAACTTCTCAACGAACATTTTGAGGGCCTTAAAAACACCATTAATGATGATGTGACTCAAATGAAAAAGGTTTTTGATGAAGTGGAAAGTGAGGGTAACCAACTAGCTATTGATCTCAAATACAGTGAAATTGACAGGAAAAACATTCTCATCAGGAATGAAAATCTGATTGCTAACTGCATTGCAAAAGATGTGTTTTATACTGTTACCGACTCTGCACTATCTGTTCTACAATTCCATGAAATGTCGGTTACTTTGAATGTCTTCCAAAATCGTGTGATTAAGCTTGAGGGGGAGAATTACAAACTTACTGAAAAAATTCAAAACGATGATCATGATAACATGGTCAGGAATTTCTCAAAACTAGAAGTTGATAATCTGAACCTACAATTAAAATATCAACATCTAGAAGAAAGCATAAAAATATCAAATGCCAAGATATCTTCGGATGCTCCTGAGTTTGATACATGTTTTGAATTAGCCAAAAAGGATGAAGTAATTCAAGCTCACTCAAACACGATTTGGAAGTTGAAGGTCCAAATTGCACAATTAAAATCGAACAGAAACGATGTGACCAATACCAATTACCAGAAGTCGATAGATTCTCAAAACTTTCAAAAACAGGGCATTATCAATGAACTACAACATGAAAATGAGTGGCTTCGTGCTGAAATGTCTAACGCTAAACAGCGTTATAAAGAATTGTTTGAGTCTATTAAAACAACACGTGACCAAAACAATGAAAGAGTCACTTCTTTGTTAAATGAAATTGAGAATCTAAAGACCATGGTGAAGGGTAAAATGCCCGCTGTTTCATGTGATCATGCAATTTCCAATGAACATGCTTGTAATAAATATGCGTGTGATGCTGTGAATGTTTCTCTTCCCCTTAGGAACAATAAGTTAGTTCATAACAACTATCTTAGAAATCTTAAGGATTGTCTGGCCATACTTAGAGAAACCATTGAAGATGAGAGGATTTCTAAACCACTTGATGATGTTATTATTGGTGCGTGCTTCCTCACTAATAGGGCCCAGGAATTATTAGAATATGCCATAGGATCATGCCCCAAGAATGATACCAAGTCGGATAGGACAATTGCATTGCACCCTCTCAATGACAACAAGCATGTCACAGTTGACTTTCCCCAAACCATGTCACAATCCTCCATCTTGATCACCAGTAAACAAGTAGCAACTAATCACACTAATGTTCCAATCATTGTTTCTACAGGAGTAAAAGGTGTATCTAATGCTAGCAAGTCACAGCCTAAGTGCAATACAAAGAATGATAGGACTTTGCCGGCTAAGAGCTCACTTATGAAGGAAGTAGAAGAATCATCTAGGAACAATAAAGTGTTGCTTAGTGAAAGGAATCGAGTTGATTCAAACATTTGTGTTAACAATGATGTAATTAATTCGAATTCTGATGCTATTTGTAAGACGTGTAACAAATGCTTATTTTATGGTAATCATGATGCATGTGTTGTGTCCTTTCTTAAATCCACTATGAAATCTCCAGTTATGAATGTCTCTAGTGTTAAACGGGCAAAACAAGTATGGAATAAAACAGGAAAAGTTTTCACTAATGTTGGTTATCAATGGAGACCTACTGGAAGGAAATTCACTCTGAGGGAAAAGTACCCAGTGACTAGGATTACTAACTCTAGAGTTGTGCCTATTAGGAAGTGGAGACCTACCGGTAGACTATTTCCAATAGAAGCAATGAATACCACTCCTAGTTCTAGTGCATCAAAATGTGAATACTCTAGTGAGATATTTGTTACGTATGATAATCCAATATTTGTGTGTTCTAACCAAACGGACCCCAAGTGTGTGTGGGGCTCCAGCTTTTTCAGTTATCCACGATTGTCTGGTTTCAAATGCAGGTCGTACAAATCGTCCTTTGGTATTTGGACTCAGGCTGCTCAAAACATATGACTGGAGATCGCTCACGGCTCAAGAATTTCGTGGAAAAGTTTATTGGTACGGTTAGATTTGGGAATGACCATTTTGGTTCTATAATGGGTTATGGTGATTACGTCTTTGGAGATAGTGTTATTTCCAGAGTTTACTACATGGAAGGACTTGGGCACAATCTATTTTCTATTGGTCAATTCTGTGACTCAGATCTTGAAGTCGCCTTCAGAAAGCACACCTGTTTTGTTAGAGAATTAGATGGTGTTGATCTACTCAAGGGGAGTCGGGGCACTAATCTTTACACCATCTCCATCGAAGATATGCTACGGTCCTCTCCAATTTGTCTGCTCTCTAAAGCATCCAAGAACAAGTCATGGTTGTGGCATCGTCGTTTAAACCATTTGAACTTCGGTACCATCAATGAACTTACACGTAAGGATCTTGTTCGAGGCTTGCCCAGACTTAAGTATGAAAAAGACCATCTGTGTTCCGCCTGTCAAATGGGCAAGAGCAAAAGCATACCCATAAACCCAAAACTGTCAATTCAATCATGGAAGTTCTTCATACTCTTCACATGGATCTTTATGGACCAATGAGGATTCAAAGTATCAATGGAAAGAAATATGTGCTGGTTATTGTTTATGATTACTCTCGATTCACATGGGTGAAATTTCTACGATCAAAAGATGAAACTCCAGAAACCATCATCAAACTCATCAAGATGTTGCAAGTCCGCCTCAACAAAACAGTTAGAGTCATTCGTACTGATAATGGAACAGAATTTGTGAACAGACAACTTACTCTTTTTTATGAAGGTGTCGGGATTAGTCATCAAAAGAGCATTCCACGAACTCCTCAACAAAATGGAGTTGTTGAAAGACGCAATCGCACCTTAGTTGAAGCTGCAAGGACTATGCTCATCTTTTCCAAAGCTCCTCTATCTCTTTGGGCTGAGGCAATTGCCACCGCATGTTACATACAGAACCGATCCTTGATACATCCTCTCCACTGCAAGACTCCCTATGAACTGGTTCATGGCAGAAAACCCGATCTTTCGTTTCTTTGAGTTTTTGGTGCACTTTGCTATCCAACTAATGACAGTGAAGACCTTGGGAAACTCAAGGCCAAGGCCGACATTGGTTTCTTCGTTGGCTATGCTCCAGAGCGAAAGGGGTACCGAATCTACAACAAACGTACCAGAGATATAATGGAAACAATCCACGTTACTTTCGATGAGCTGACTGAGCAACCGGTTCCTGGACAATCAAGTTCTGGACCCGTACCTAACCTTTTGTCTCCTGGACCAATTAGTTCCAGGCTTGTACAGAATCCCATCCCTGCTGCTCCTTTTGTACCTCCTATAAGTGAAGATTGGAAGAAACTGTTTGACCCAATGTTTGATGAATACTTTGAACCTCAACAGATGAATGCTCCTGAAGCTACAATGGTTCAACCACCAGATGGGGTGGTGAATGATCAAGATGACAATAACGGTCCATCCACTTCATTGTCATGGGATTCTGAAGCTCCCTCCATCAGTCAATCGGTTAGCACGTCTAATGTCCAACCTTCACCTGTACAGCGAGCGGCAAATGTAGATAATACATCTGAAGTTAATCCTTTTGCTCCACCTGACAATGAGCCATTTGTTAACATCTTTGCCCCTGAATTATCAAATGATGTAACATCCTCTGACGAATCTAACACGGCTACCTCAGTTCCACATTCTCAACCCCATGAATACCTTCGAAAATGGACCAATGATCATCATGTTGACAACATTATTGGAAACCCTTCACATCCAGTATCGACCCGCAAGCAACTTGCAACCGACGCATTTTGGTGCTTCTTCAATTCTGTTCTTTCTAAAGCTGAACCAAAAAGCGTCAAGGATGCAATGTCCAAACACTCATGGTTCACTGCAATGGTGGACGAAATTCATGAATTTGACCGACTGGATGTCTGGGAACTAGTACCACCTCCCGAGTGTGCAATGATCATTGCTCTCAAATGGATATTCAAGGTTAAGCTTGATGAGCATGGAGATGTATTGAAAAATAAAGCTAGGCTTGTGGCAAAAGGATATCGACAAGAAGAAGGTATTGACTTTGAAGAATCCTTCGCCCCGGTTGCTAGAATAGAAGCCATAAGGATCTTTCTCGCAAATGCTGCAAGTCAAAACATGGTGGTTTATCAAATGGATGTCAAGACCGCATTCTTAAATGGGGATCTGAAAGAGGTGGTGTACGTATCTCAACCCGAAGGTTTTGTGGATCCAGAACGCCCTAATCACGTGTATCGATTAAAGAAGGCTCTCTATGGGCTTAAACAAGCACCCAGGGCGTGGTACAACACCTTGTCTAAATTTCTTCTGGCCAACAAATTCTCCAAAGGCGTTGTTGATCCTACACTCTTTACCAGAAAAACGGGCAAAAACCTCCTACATGTACAAATCTATATTGATGACATCATCTTTGCCTCATCTGATCCCACAAAATGTGATCATTTCTCCCAAGAGATGAGTTCCGAATTCCAAATGTCTATGATGGGTCAAATGTCATTCTTTCTAGGACTGCAAATTTCTCAAAACCCCAATGGCATATTCATCAATCAATCCAAATACGCCAATGAAATTTTGAAGAAATTTGGATTCGACTCCAGTGATTCAGTTGATACTCCTATGATTGAACGATCAAAACTTGACGAAGATGATGTGGGAATTCCGGTCGACCAAACCATGTATCGAAGCATGATTGGCTCCTTAATGTACCTCACTGCAAGTAGACCCGACCTTCTATTTGCAGTTTGCATTTGTGCTCGGTATCAATCCAAACCCACCAAGAAACATCTGGAAGCTGTCAAGAGAGTCTTTCGATACCTTAAAGGAACAATCCACATGGGCCTTTGGTACCCTAAAGAAACTTCTATGGCTCTCACAGCATATTCGGATGCTGATCATGCGGGATGTCAAGACACTCGTCGCAGTACATCTGGGGGTGCACAGTTTTTAGGAAATAAGCTAGTCAGTTGGTCTTCAAAGAAACAAATGAGTACATCTATCTCCTCCACTGAAGCTGAATACATTGCTATGTCATCATGCTGTGCTCAGATCCTCTGGATGCGATCTCAACTTTTTGACTATGGCTTCATATGCAATAAGATTCCCATGTACTGTGACAACAAAAGTGCAATTGCACTCTGCTGCAATAATGTCCAGCATTCTAGAACTAAGCATATTGACATTCGACATCACTTCATTAGGGAGCAAGTTGAGAAAGGAATTGTGGAACTTTACTTTGTGAGGATTGAGTTCCAACTAGCCGATATCTTCACCAAAGCACTTTCTAGGGAACGGTTTCACTTCATTCTCCCACGCCTTGGTATGAAGAGTCTCACACCTGAGGATCTCAGTTGTCTTCAGGAAGATCAAGAGAGTAAAGGGGTTGCTTCACATATCCTTGTATAGTATCCAATATAGAAAAATTATAAAATCTATAAAAAAGCATAAAAATCTGAAAAATCATAAAAATCCAAAAATATTCTTCTAACGACATGTCTCTTGTATAATCGATATTATGTACGTTTCTAGAAATGTCATTCAATAATGACACGGAATCATACATATGCTTGAGCAAGAGTTTTTTTTTTGGTTCAAATAAAGTTGTTTTCAAAAACATGTCGTATCTCAAAACATTCTTAAAATTATGGCTTGCAGTCATTTCAGGCTGTAACCCGGACTTAAAAAAAAAAAAAAAAAAAAAAAAAAAAAAAAATTGGCTTGTAGTCATTTCAGGCTACAACCCGGTCTTCAAAAATATGGTTTGCTATTACTTCAGATAGCAACCAGCTTTCCAAAATGGGGAAAACACGTCGCCAAAAAGACGGTTGTTCCTAGCAAAGGGTGCCGTTCATCCGAGCGTGAATTACTTTATATTCATGCACCCTCGATCTAATGTACGCTTCAGTGCATTATTTCTTGATAAAGAAGAGAAATCTTCTTTTTATCGCCAAATACTTTCCCTTCTATGATTTTTCCGGAAAGTATTTGTGCAAAACTTGGTGGTACCATGAGATTTTGATTGAAAATCAAATTGAACTCAAAAGTTTGATAAAATTTTCACTCAATCAATGACTTTTCCATTTTATGAAAATTGTTTATGCTTTAACAACCGTCATTGATTGAGGGGGAGAGTGATTTCTCAAAATTTTATGTATCATTAAAACTCCCACACTTCGTACATAAAACTTTGCAACAAAATGATTTGTGATGTGTTATGTGTCAGAATGAGTACATTTTCAAAGAGTTTTCGTTAAAACTTCAAATCTTTTGTAAACTCTTCAAATCTGACACATAACAACCTCCCTCACAGATTGAGGGGGAGCAAGAAAAAAGGTTCCTTTTATCAGACAAAATTAAAAATTAACCGCATTTCTCTCCCAAACGTTTTCTAACTTATTTAAATCAATTGAGATCAAAAATCTCGAAAGAAAAGTGATCTTTTGTACTCAATAATAGGCTCCCACATATGTGCTAAACTCTTTCGTATATCGATGCACATATTGAGGGGGAGCAAAGGCGTTTGCGGAAGTTATACCAAAGACCGACCATTTATCTTTACGCATGGAGTTATAAGGATGGTTAAGGTTAGGTATGAGTTCCCATGATCCACCAGAACCGGAAGGATCTTCCCAGGGACAATCCATAGATAGATTAGAAGTCCTTAGGAATGATTGGAAAAAAGGAGAAAAGTGAGAAAGGGAAGAGTGCGGACTGAGATAGAGCTAGGACTGGAACAAACCCAACAAGGTTCTAGTGGTGAAGTCTCGGTAAGCACTGAAGGGGTTGAAGAATGAAAAAGAAATGAAATGAGAAAGGGTGAAAAGAAATAGCCCTCCATATATTCAACCTTAGGGCAGAAACCGGGTTCAATTCATAATCTACTGGCGGTTACTAAGATAACACCGGTATTGAAGACAAGACGTCATGGACCCAGTGACGCACTGCACTAAACTTCCCAACCACTCAAGTTCTCTTAAAAGAGCTTGTTTCATTCTCACGGGGAACCCTGTGTAATGTATCGACCGCTCTTTGTGAGCTATGTTGATACCTAAAACAGGAGACGCCTCCCCAGTCTCCAGGAGCGGATCAAAACGCACTATTGAGTCTAGAGCCAAAGAGATCATCCATAAATCTCGTTAGGACACATATTCCAAATATGCTTATTGTTTCACACAACGTGGAAAATAAGATAAAATATTTAGAGTCCTACGCATTATCCTTGTGGTATTGCCAGAACATCCGAGTGATACGAAAATATTCACAATGAAGATGGAAATCCTTCTAGAGCGAACATCACTCAAGCTCTTGGTAGGTGACATGTGAGATCCATCTTGGATCACTGATCAAGTGACAACTGGAAAGCAACAATGGTGCGATTCAACATTGAATCAAACTTGTTCCAGGATATGGATTGATGGATACTTTTGCTAAAACCTTTCAATGTGCTCACAAACTAATTTCTCGAGCACATTGATTGTGTAAAATCTTTCAAACAAAAGTATTTTTTATGGAAATGTGATTCAAAGTATAAAACTCTCGTCGTGTCTCAAAAATGTTTATCATATGACACGCGAGTGATTTCTATAAATCAATTTCTCATCAATCCGTGAATATCTATTCACCGATTCACTCTATCGTGCTGTCTGCTTTGAGACGTTCCGGTATGAGAACATGCTGAGTATGAAGATTCCAAAGTGGATTTTTTGGAAAATTCTATACTACAAGCTGGAAATTCCTGTCAAGGAGAGTCCTCTTTAAAAGAGACTCAACCTGATCACAGGTCGGTTTTCATAAAATCGGAGGGTAGTCTGTCCTCGCAGAACGAATGACAAAGCCATGTTCGTTCTCTATCTTTATTGCTAACTGTTTTATTTCAGGGACACATATAAAGATGGCGTTGATGACTCCAGTTTCTAGCTGAATCGGGTCAATCCATACCTCATGCTCACACATCCTCCACACTATCAAAGAAGATGAGAGACTTGCTACAACAAATATTGAGAGACTACCAACAACGCTTCCGCAACTCTGATGAAAAAGTCTCCTGATCCACAACTCTAATGTAAAGTCTCCTGATCCAGAAGGGTGTGAGCATGATGGTCCTTAGTCACTACATCACATGAAGGCAATACAACTACGGATGAGCTTGGAGATTTACTTTGGCTGATGATCTCAAAGAAGCTCAAAGATCGCATATCTCAAAGGAATTCTTATCACAAGTTCGCTTGCTTGAAGTACGAAGTGTGTTGAAAAGTGAAGAATCAGATCCTACGAGCTACAAAGACTAAAGAATGCCTTAAGACCAAAGTTCTTAATTTCAAAGGTGACCTCGCTTAGGGGGAGATTGTTAGGAATAAAAATATTCCTGTAAAAGTCTCGGTCACCTAATGATTGTAATAGCATTAAGTTAGCTCGTAGTTAGTTTGTTTATTAGTTAATTAGTATTAGTTTAAGTAACACCGTGGAAGAAGGACGGGTCTTCACCCACTGTATGCCTGATCCACAGCCCGGGAGTGGGCATTTTATTGTAAGTATAAATACCCCTCTCCACATGTGGAGAGGGTTGGACCTTCACTTAATCTCAATCTAATATTTCTCTTTTTCTCTCAAGGTTCCTTTCTTTCTTTCTTTTCTCTCCTCCTCCTCACTTCTACGCCTCACAAATCACAACATGAACATGTTTCCTACATAGTTAGTATTCTACAATAATAAATTCAAATAAGCGTGCACTCCGCACCTCCAAGCCTAAACAATATATTATTATGATTAAATTGGTCAAACAAGTTAATCCAATTACAATAAAATATCCAACATTCCTCCCCCATTTTAGTGCAATCCTTGATTAACTAAAACAAGTGATCTCAAACAATCAAACTTTTGCATAAATGAAATGTCATGACGATTGAATTTCACATTAGTACATTACTAGGGCTGTAAACGAACCGGACGAACACGAACGGAGCCCTGTTCATGTTCGTTCATTTAATTTAACCGGACAAATAAACGGACACGGACGCTTAAATGGACGAATTTTCTTGTTCATGTTCGTTTATTAAGAAAATGAGTTGTTCATGTTCGTTTATGTTCGTTCATTAAGACACTAAACGAACATAAACGATCGAACATAAATGAAAATAGACAAACAAACATAAACTTTATTGAATTCTTCACAATATATTATTTTAAAGTGTTGTTTTGTTTAAACAAACCAATTTTTAAATTATAAAATTAAAAAATATGATATATGAACATAAATAGATAAATAAACATAAACGAACTTTAACGAACGTATAATCGGACTTTCACGAACATAAATGAACGAACGAGACTTTTGTTCATGTTCGTTCATTTAACTAAACGAACGTAAAATATTGTTCATGTTCGTTCATTTAATAAACGAACGAACATAAACGAACTTTTTACTGAACGGTTCACGAAATGTTCACTGAACATTCAGTTCGTTTACAGCCCTATACATTACACATTCCGAATATTCGAATACCAGGGTGTCGCTAAGGATTGAACCTTGGGAATTCATTTTGAATACACGAAGATAATGTACACAAAAGTTTTTTGAATACACAAAGATAATGTACACAAAAGTTTACATACATAGTAGTTCTATCTTGACACATGTTTTACTAGCCTATGTCCTTATCCTTCATAAGCATGTCAAAGCCAAGTCCCAGCTTCTTGAAGCGGCTAAACTTCATGCTCATATAGGTAGTTCTTTTCAATCATGCCCTGCTTGCACTTTTTCAAAAGAACTATTAAGAAGATAAACTTCAACCTCTTTATCTTGCAGGTCCAAACACATTCATTGGGATAGTATATCATGTGTTCCAATCTCTAAGTGTGAGTTTTCCACATTTAATTCAGCTTCTAACATTGTATTAGAAGGGAATTGGGTATCTCACCATTAAAGATTTTAAATGGACTTTAATTTCATCCCTATTCTGACTTCGTGCACTAAGTCTCTTGCAAACCACTTTGTCAAGTGGTAAGCTATTGATATCTTTTGCTATAACAAGCATTAAACATGGTAGCATTGACTTTAAGACATAATACCATATGTTTATTAACAAGTCCCTTAACCATTATGCCTCTTTTGAACAAGAAAACAACGAATCATGATGCAATCCTTGAATACGTTGTACAACTTTTTCCTTTGATCACAAGATACTACATTTTTACCAAGTGTAAAATCCAACACTTAATTCACTCGTAATCTTCTTGATCAAATATTCAACTTGCATCAGTTTATCCTTATAATATTTAAAGGATCCCGTTGTATTCTAAAACCACTTTTCCTTCAAGTACTAACGTACTTTGTTCAAGCATCCCAATATGTTTACTCAAGGGATACTACCATGGTTGTACACTACTTGCGTGTACTCAAATACTTATGTACTTTGGTTTACAGTAGCCAAACTTACGAAATAAGTAATATCTCGTTGACCACCAATAGACAGTCTAATATACAACTACTATGTATTCACTAGACAAAATAGCATTATCCATCACATTACGTAAATTTGACAACATATTGGTTCAATGCAATAAACATTTAAATTAAAGTATGCTCAATTACATTAGTTTGTCTAAACAGATAATCACTAATAAGCAAGCCCTTTAACATGTTTATATTAACCAAATTAGTCAATACGTAACTAATATTGAAGGCACTTCAATAGATGACACAAACATGAGACTATTTCAAACATGCAACTGATCCAATTTAATCAACATGATAATAAAACAAACATGCTCAAACTTGAGCCACATATGAAGAATAAATCATTTGATTAATACCTTAATGCAACTTAAACCCATCAAATAAATTTCCAACAAACATGGCGCCTTATGTTTATTTCGAGTAAAAACTTTATCGATAAGCCTACTCATTCCATGGGCGGGTTGCATTGTATGTTTTCAGTTTACATCAAGACATGTTTTCAAGAATGATATTACATGTATTATCCCCACTCTATTTTCTATTTAGAAAATAAATAGTGATCTCTATCATGCAAAAATTAAGAAATCAAAGTGGTCTCATGTTTCTTGATATCAATTTATCCTTTTAATACTTCAGGATTTCTGTTGTAGTCTAAATTAAAACCAGTGGCTTAACGAAGCAAGTAATTACTTGGTTTAAGTATGTCCATGTATATTGACGTACAATCAATATGATATTTTTTCAATTTCAGAAAACTAAACCACAACAAAATAACTGCTGTAATCTAAACCACAACCCACATGCAAAGACTTGCAAGTTTACAAAGTTTGGAAACTGATGAGGCGAAAAATGAACCACTTTTAGGGGGTCATTTAAGCCCGGAATTGAATTTATTTGATCAAATATTGCCCTAAATCGTTCCTTTTGTGATTTTAGGTACTTTGGGAGTGAAATCTGGAAAAGGAAGCAATTCGGACGTTTTTGGAGCATAAAAATGAAGAAAACGCCAAAGACTTAATTTTTCATGCTGGAAACAGTGTATGACGGCGTCAAGAGGAAATATTTGACGGCGTCAAGAGTAAAATCCATGACGACCCAGAAGAAACGTGAAGGCGTCACAAAAAGGGCTTCAAGAGTTAAAATGGTGACGGCCTGCATAAGGAGTATACATGACGGCGTCAGATCCAGATCTAGGCAGTCCGAGGAACTATTTGGCGGTGAGATGATGGCGTCAGACATTTGTTCTTGACGCCGTCACCTTCTAAAATCTATATATAGTTTTCTATTTTTCATTCATTAGAGAGGAACTTGTGTGGAGATAATTAGGGCCGAACTTTGTAAACCCTAACTGGTATTTTATAGCTTATTCAAGGGTTTTCAACCCTTGAATCCTTTCATGTTCAATTAAGATAAGTCTTCTCTTTAATTCAATCAATATGTCTATGTATTGGTTGTCTATATCTTGTGCTTGTCTTGATTTCAACATGCTAGGCTAGATCTATCTTGTGTTTGCTTAGATCTAATGAAACCTAGATGTTAATTGTGTGTTGATTACTTGTTTATGGTTGTATTGGATGAATGATTTCAATGTTAGGCTTAAGAAAACTGGCAGATCTCCATTGTGTAACATGCTTGAACGTCTTAGGAAACATGAACCGATGCGTACTAGGTTTTATTGGTTGTATTTAATGCATGAGTAAATTCTAATGATCCCATGTTAGGAGCTTCTTAGCCGGCTCGACATAGGAGTGAAGTAGGCATTCATAGGATTGGGGAAGTAAGTACGCCACCCCATGAATGGTATTAAGGAATACAATCCGTCATCCACGCAACTATAACAAGTAATTAACATGTAAAAGATATCTAGGGAGTAGTGAAATCTAAGTAAACACATTTCTCCCATATATTGCTCACAACCTTAGTTTAATATAGTTCATTTTCATTTTTAGTATTTTATTTTGATTGCATCTTAATATTGGGTTAGTTGACTAGCAACTAATTCCGCCCAAATCCTTCAAACCCGAGATTTTACTTGCTTTCCTAAAAATATAAAAATACAAAAAAGAATCATCCCTCATCTCTAGACTTAAGTCTTTAGGTTTTCTAATCCTAGCGACACTATTCCTAGCTGAACAATCAATCCCCCGGTACTTGTCATTATACTATACTACATCGATCAGGTACACTGCCTGGTGGGGGTTGTAAGCTTCTCGAGATCCCTCGAGAGGTAAAGCCTGGCGCAATTCCCATGCATCAAGTTTTTTGCGCCGCAGCCCGGGGAATAGTTATTGTCTAGGTTAGAATCTCTTTTTATTAGGTCTACTTGCTAGATTCCTTTCTAGTAAGATTTTATTTTTATTTTTTAGGTTCTCTTTAGTCTATCTTATTTCTTCGTGTTTTTGTTCATAACTCTTCACAACCCGACATCATGGACGATAGGAACATCTTTGAACCCGTCATCCCACCACAACAAAACCCACCACTAGAACCCTTTAGGCCCCGAACCTTAGGAGAGTATTCCCGACCTAGCCACCAAGGCTATCGAAATACCATTGAGCTCACCGGAGCCATGTGACCCCCTTGCGATCCGACACCATCCGGTTGGTGCAAAGCGGATGTGCATTCCATGGACTTCGTTCCGAAGATCCAAATCAACATCTTAAGGACTTCCTCAAAATCGTAGATTCCATAGACCTAGATGTTGCAACTAGAGAGACAACCCGATTACGCCTATTCCAATTCTCTCTACGTGATCAAGCTAGTCAATGGCTTGAGCGGTTACCCGCGGGATCCATCACCACATGGGATAATCTCACCACTCGTTTCCTTGTTCAATTTTTCCCACCGAGGAGAACTACTAAGCTTAGAAATGACATCTTGATATTCCAACAACGTCAAGGTGAAACTCTCTATGAAGCATGGACTCGTTTCAAGGACTTAATCCAAAAAATCCCTCATCATGGCATAGATCTTTGGCTCCAAGTCCAAATCTTTTATGACCATATCGATCTCTCCACAAGGCGAGCCATTGACCAATAGCCGGTGGTAAGCTACGTGATCTAAGTGTGGAACAATCAAGGGAACTCATAGAAGATCTTGCTCTCTATGACAACGAAAGTTGGAATGATCCTTGTGATTTGAACAAAACGGTCAAGGCAATATCTTTGCCTTCGAACAACTCTAGCACTCCCGACAGTAGGATCATGGAACTTGATGACCAAGTCAAGTTTCTCATGAAATCTTACGAAGCTCCTAAGCCTTCAAGCCAAGTGAACAAAATCACTTCTTCATGCGAATTATGTAGTGGTCCCCATGACACTTGTGATTGTGTGGAACTCCCCGGAACAGCTTTTGCGGACTACGCATCCTCGCTTACCGATGAAGCGGGAGATAAGTGGTACACTTTCAAACCTGAGTCAAACCTTTACGGTGATTCATACAACCCCTCTTGGAAAAATCACCCAAACCTTAGGTGGAAACAAAATCAAGCCAATTCTTCCAATCCGCCTAATCGTTACCAACCAAACGGTCCATCCTCCAACCGTAATTTCAACAACAATCCTTCTAACAACTATGGTAGTACCAACAATCTTGAAGGATTAATGTCTAAGTTCATGGCATATCAAGAAGCTCACATATCTAAGTTTGAAGCCGATTTCAAACAAAAGCAAAGCGAGATGACCACCAAAATTGATGCATTGTTGAAAGTTCTCAATGACCTAGAAATGGGAGCACTCCCAAGTGACACAATCAAGAATCCAAAACTAAACGTTAATTCCATATCATCAGTTTCGTCACCCACTTCGTGTCCACAATACTACTCAGTTAAATCAATGAGCACGTGTTTCAAACAAAACCAAATTCTTCAAAAGGACCAATCAAGTAAAACACCTGATATAAAACCGGTCAAAAGTATAGTTGAAACACCTCCTACGCAAGACCTTGACGATGAATTCAAGGAACTTCACCTTGAACGCCCCGTTATTGATGTCTTAGCCCGTGCTCCATACTATAGTGCCCTCCTAGAAAAATATGAGAAATTTAAACTAGGTAAAAATGGGTTCGCCTTCGTTCAAAACAAGTTGCCTAAAAAGCTTGATGATCCGGGTATATTTGTTTTGCCTTGCAAGATAGGAAGATCCGAAGCTTTCGACACACTAGCCGATTTAGGGTCAAGCCTCAACTTGATTCCCTTATCCCTTTTCACCACTCTTAAGCTAGGAAAGTTAGAGGAGACGGAGGTATTGATAGGTCTAGCGGATGGAAGTATTGCCCACCCGGTTGGAATGATTAAGGATGTAGTTGTTCACGTAGGAAAGGTAACTATCTTAGCGGATTTTCACGTCCTAGACATGGTTAGTGACACTACATGCCCATTGTTGGTAGGGAGAGGATTTTTAGCAACCGCTAGCGCCATGATAGATTGTAAGGAGTCTAAGATAGCGGTAGGTGAAGGCGACACTTGGTCGGTATACGATGTTAAGAAACATAGTTATGATTGTGATGATGAACCGACACCACATTGGGTAGAAATTAATAGGAGACCGTCTAGATATGGACCTTGGATAGAAAGGAACTTTATAGGACCTCAACGCCCATTCTATCTAGAAAAAGATTTCATTGAAAAGACACAGTCGGTGGAACAACTCATAGCTAGAGATGAAGAGCTAGATCCTTTTGAGGACCCCTTAGTCTTTAGGAAGATGATTGAGTTCTTAAGCGTAATGCCTATTAATATAAAGATGAATAAGTGGAAAAAAGAGGGAGACAAGTGTAAATGGAGGTGGGACAAGCCACCTAAAGAAGGTGACGGATCATGGCATATGAAGATGACTTTGTATGATCCGGATGGAGAAAAGTTTGAAAGGTCATACCGTACTAAGAAAACCGATAGGAAGTTGAAACCTAAGTTTGATCCCAAAGATATCCTCAATGAGGAACTCACCCGTATCACATAGTAACCCATGACCTTGAGTCTAGCTACAAGACTCATAAATAAAGAAAAGCGCTTCTTGGGAGGCAACCCATGATTTTGTGTGATTTTTATTTTGTTTGTTTGTTATTTGCTTCCGTATGCATGCTTTATTTTTATTGTTGGTAGATCATGTTTCTAAACTAAAGAGTGGAAATACTTTATTTTGTTGCTTGGCTTAGTCTTAACTTCACCCAAAGGTATTTTTGCAAAAGATAACCCAAATATGTTTTTAAGAAACAAACCGATCATGATTCTCCACAATATTAAGTGAACATGTATATTCGTATTTGTTAGAGTCAAATGCTTGTATCGAGTCATAATGAAGTTCTGCAGGATTTTCCAGGAAGTAGAACGAAGTTTTTCCAGAAATTTTCCGGAAACTTAACATAAGAATTTGTGCAGGTCACTTCTGACGGCGTCATGAGTGTACTCTTGACGACGTCACGTGTAAAAATATGGAAATTTTACCGGTTTTGTTTTTCTAACGGAGTCTTAAGGTTTTTGTTGAATTATTAAGTTTTATAATCTCCAGGAAATCTGCAAACATCATTCCACAAGCATTATATCTTATTTTGTTTTCTAGGATTTAGTAACATATGTAGATTGCCGCCGTTTTTATGCGAGGTTGCCTTGTCTGTTTTCTCAGGATTTACAGGTTATGTATGACAAGAAGATGATTTATTTTTCTGGAAGGGAAGCTTTGATTGTTCATTTTCTTGGAGGAATATCTAACCTTGCCACCTTATTATCCATACCGAGCGAATCAGGGGAGTATTTGATATCATTCTTTTTACTTATTTCACTTTTACATTCTTTACTTGAACATTGGGGACAATGTTCATCTTAAGTGTAAGGGGAGGGTAAAATGATGATACCTTACAGATACACTTTCGCTTGAGTTTGTTTGTTTGATAATAGATGCGTAATAAAACTATAAGAAATACTGGTTAGTGCAATTTTAGTGCCAAATTTAAAATTTTTTACAACATTTAGGAGTGAAACTTTAGCCATAGCAAGCGTCTCATGGATAGGAGATTGTATGACTAGCACAAAACCGTACTATTCAGAAAAATTTTCCACCCAAATATGTGAGGTTCGCCTTTAGATTTGATAGGAAAAGCATTTACTATTAGTGCTTATGAGTGTACCGGTAGCATTTAGATTCTAGAACTTGCGTTAGTGATGCATCCCGAGACCGCTAGTGAGACTACATTCGTGTAGTAGGATTTACTACATGATAAGAGGCATTAGGATCACCCTTGTGTTAAACCCGTATTATAATTACTTGACCATTTAAGTCATATTACTTGGCTAGTTAAGTCAACTAATTTTTCCTACACCATTAGCGTTGTACTCATTTTTAGTACACGAAACCCCTAGTACACCCCTCTGAGCCTATCTTTTCGTTTCTAACTTTAAGCATTTTACTTAAAGGAAGAATTTGTTACACCCCACTTAAATGTACACCCAAATCGCCTTAGCCTTCCGTGTATGCACTCATTTTTAGTGCATTATTGTTATTTGTTAAACCCTAAGTTAATTATCTAATTGATTACATGGTTGCTAAGTCGAGTCATATCCTTGTACATATTGTTTTGGGACGATTGGGACTCATGGGTAAAGTACTTATTTTATGGAGTAATGGGGAAGAACATCATTTATTACCCCCATATGTGCGTTAATCTTAAAAGTACTCCAAGTATTTTGATTTTCTTAATTCGAGTCATTAGATTAGTTTATTGTAAAGTATGTAAAAATTCAAGTGTAAGGGGAATGTTCATTCCCTACGATGTATTATTTTGGATGGTAGGGTAAGAGTGTATGCAAAAAAAAAAAAAAAAAAAAAAAAAAAAAAAAAAAAAAAAAAAAAACGGACTACCATCCCTTTTCATTCTTTGTTCATTTTATGTTTTTGTTATTTTTCATTTATTAGCTTAAGTCGAGTCTAGTCTTGGCTTAGCAACGCCATATTGTACATGTAATTAACCAAGATTGTTAACTCGCCACCAGTAAAGACTGCCTATATCCAACAAAACCGTGGATTTCATATATCCCTACACCTAACGTTACAACCCTTTAAAAGGCCTCTTTGATAGTTTATCCTAGGTGCTTACGCCATGTGGTGGAGGTTTGATCCTTTCCCAAGCCTATGGTAATCTATTTTGCTATGACAGGTAGTGAGAGATATCTTCCGTTTCCATATTGTAATTTATATCTTATTACACCCGGGAGATGTGAGTATCTAAACACTATTTGTGAGGTGCTAGTATATGACCTTCGTGCTTGTATTTGGTCTTTAGTGGAACGATTATTTGCTGTAATTACTTTTATACTAGTGTTAAATGACCCCTAACTTGTATTTTGATTAGAATAAAAGCGCATTTGCTTGAGGACAAGCAAATCTCAAGTGTAAGGGTACATGATGAGGCGAAAAATGAACCACTTTTAGGGGGTCATTTAAGCCCGGAATTGAATTTATTTGATCAAATATTGCCCTAAATCGTTCCTTTTGTGATTTTAGGTACTTTGGGAGTGAAGTCTGGAAAAAAGGAAGCAATTCGGACATTTTTGGAGCATAAAAGTGAAGAAAACGCCAAAGACTTAATTTTCCATACTGGAAACAGTGTATGACGGCGTCAAGAGGAAATATTTGACGGCGTCAAGAGTAAAATCCATGACGACCCAGAAGAAATGTGAAGGCGTCACAAAAAGGGCGTCAAGAGTTAAAATGGTGACGGCCTGCATAAGGAGTATACATGACGGCGTCAGATCCAGATCTAGGCAGTCCGAGGAACTATTTGGCGGCGAGATGACGGCGTCAGACATTTGTTCTTGACGCCGTCACCTTCTAAAATCTATATATAGTTTTCTATTTTTCATTCATTAGAGAGGAACTTGTGTGGAGATAATTAGGGCCGAACTTTGTAAACCCTAACTGGTATTTTACAGCTTATTCAAGGGTTTTCAACCCTTGAATCCTTTCATGTTCAATTAAGATAAGTCTTCTCTTTAATTCAATCAATATGTCTATGTATTGGTTGTCTATATCTTGTGCTTGTCTTGATTTCAACATGCTAGGCTAGATCTATCTTGTGTTTGCTTAGATCTAATGAAACCTAGATGTTAATTATGTGTTGATTACTTGTTTATGGTTGTATTGGATGAATGATTTCAATGTTAGGCTTAAGAAAACTGGCAGATCTCCATTGTGTAACATGCTTGGACGTCTTAGGAAACATGAACCGATGTGTACTAGGTTTTATTGGTTGTATTTAATGCATGAGTAAATTCTAATGATCCCATGTTAGGAGCTTCTTAGCCGGCTCGACATAGGAGTGAAGTAGGCACTCATAGGATTGGGGAAGTAAGTACGCCACCCCATGAATGATATTAAGGAATACAATCCGTCATCCACGCAACTATAACAAATAATTAACATGTAAAAGATATCTAGGGAGTAGTGAAATCTAAGTAAACACATTTCTCCCATATATTGCTCACAACCTTAGTTTAATATAGTTCATTTTCATTTTTAGTATTTTATTTTGATTGCATCTTAATATTGGGTTAGTTGACTAGCAACTAATTCCGCCCAAATCCTTCAAACCTGAGATTTTACTTGCTTTCCTAAAAATATAAAAATACAAAAAAGAATCATCCCTCATCTCTAGACCTAGTCTTTAGGTTTTCTAATCCTGGCGACACTATTCCTAGCTGAACGATCAATCCCCCGGTACTTGTCATTATACTATACTACATCGATCAGGTACACTGCCTGGTGGGGGTTGTAAGCTTCTCGAGAGGTAAAGCCTGGTGCAATTCTCACGCATCAGAAACGTCCTATTCCAGTTCACCCTTCAAGAATATGACTTGAAGCAGAGTCACTCCGTATATCATGACTCATGAAACCATAACTACTTTAATCATGAAAAATAACCATCCAAGGGTCAAACCATTCGAATTTACCAGCAAAACAAGCCAAAGAATCATTTGGTTTTATATCCTCAATTTTCAACTATTATCAAGTTTCCAACTTTAGTGTTCATACATTACATCACTTGAATATCAAAACCCCATTATCTGTCCTTCTTCCAGATATTAATGAAACTCATTTGTTTCATGGACACTTCTTTTCCAAAATCACCGATCAAGACAATGCATGCCCTACTTATACCATCGGTGGATCATGATTCATGAAGGAAGCAAAGACAACCATTAAACCGTGTCTTTTATTCAAATCGCCGTATATGTTGCATAAAAGGAGCCCTAATCCCTGATTTATAAAAGTTACGCTTTTCTTTTGGTCATGTTTTTTCTAAGGGTTTCAAAGTTGTCAAAATTAGTCCCTTAAGTTCTGAAAATTTAATTTTCTAAGGAACTTTTACCATAACAACTTGGACCCTAATGCCTCCGGACCCCCGTCCCTTAGGAGCTTCGCCCCTAAGATCATAATAAATTCAAATAGGCGTACACTCCGCACCTCCAAGCCTAAACGATGTATTATTATGATTAAATTGGTCAAACAAGTTAATCCAATTACACTAAAATATCCAACAAGATTTGTTATAATAAAATCAGGTTCTATATGCATCAATTAATACGAAATTCATAAAATTGTTGTTATAATCAACAAATACCTTTATGACTAATTGCACAAAAATGTATCTCACTTGGAACCTTTTATAGTTTTGTGTAACCATATTTTTTTTCTTTTATAATCCTTTGCTTTTTGAATCTCATATTTTTTGTGTAACAAGTGACCTGCTTAAGCAGGTTACCGCTTATTATTTTATTTTTCTATTGTTTTCAATCTAAAATAAATCCACATAGATGCCAACTCCTCTTAATTTAACACATCATCCAATTTAAATACATCCCCAAACACTCTTTCATCTTCTCCATCTTCATCTTCTAAAAAATGTAATAAACTACCACCAACATACATCAACCACCTCCTAGCCACCACCATTGCAGCTATTGATGCCCACTATTTCTCATTGCAGATTTGAAACTCTTGATTTAAATGAGACATGTAGTTCTAAAATACACCAATTCGCATACTCATATCAAAACAATTGCATACCAAACCCAAAATCAGAGTTAAATTGTCACATACCAAACCCAAAATGATCCCAAACAGAACATAAAACTGATATATCAACATATTCCGAATTGGAAATGGAAACCCATTCATGTCAACCAAATCAAATTGGACACATGTAATCCACCTTAAATCACAAACCCATTTTATTTATGTTTAGTAAATGTGGTACACACTGGTGATGGGGTTATGGTGAAAGATAAGAAAACAAAGGATACGGGTTGTAGAAACTCAATGGGTGTTTGGCTAGATTTGGGAAAATCAAAAGGAAGATGTTGATAGGAAAATCGACTCCCAAGAACCGAGAAGTCGAAAAGTATAATGCGACTGTCAGCCTGTCAACCAAACAGCAAGGCATGGTGGTGAAAGCGATGAATATTTGAAGACCTGTGTTGAAGACTTGTATTATGACAACAAAGGGAAAACTTTTCCGCACATAAAATCTTGAATTTTTTTGAAAGTCAAACATAAATAGTTGAATCCCGATCCGCCACATGTAAGTAGAACCCGAGGATGGCCAACCATAAAAGAACCTTTGGAGATGATGCTTTGCCGTGTCCATCCGACAAACAATGAACGTCAAAAAGTCAATGATCTTTAAACTCGGTCACTTTTTTCACAAGAAATGTTTCAAGAAATGTTGCAACACAACTCGCTTTAGACCATGAGGCTAAGGCGAGGGTGCAACTAATCAACGCTCAAACAAGGAACAAGGCCATGAAGATGCTTACAATCAACACCGAAGGGAAGAATATGATAGACGCGGCTATTATTGGGGAGGCCAAACATGGAATTCGAGCCAATATCATCACCAAAACTAGTTTAGTTCATGTAATTTTTTTAATGTCATTTTATATGTCTTTTATTTTATTAATGAAATTTTAATTTTAGTTTGATTTAAAAAATAAATAAATAAAAATTGCATGGACTAGAGGTGTCTTATAACTTGAGTGATGAAAGAGCCCATTTTTTTAGTTAAGTAATAGATGCTAAGTAAAAAAAAACGTGTGACAATACTTTTTGCTATAACACCGTCCTATTTTGCAACTTGTGCTTTAAACACACAATACTTTACCTAAATATCTACTTTAATGATTATGTTTATTTAGTGTAAATATTTGGTGGGATCCCATGAGCGAATCCTCCCCCTCCACCATTTTTTCCACTCTTTGCGAAAGACACACTAACACCCCATACATAACCCGTGTGAACGACCACCTTGCTCATACTACGTTTCCTCCTCTCACGAACTCCGACCAACAACTTTACCAACCGCTCAGTAAAACCATCTCATATTCTATAGTATGTTGTACCAATGTTTCATATATTCACAAAACAAAAACAATTATTTATTTTCCTCACTTCACGAATTAAACTGAAAACCTCCGTCAAATAGTATAATGGATAAACACCTATCTTTTCACAAGAGTTATTTGAATTAAACTTTACTAGGTATATATGGAATGACTAGAAAAACAGTAATAAATGATCGCTATTAATTATATTGCGTACATCCGTGTCAATTTATATCTATTTACACATTTACTAGTTTAGTTTGTGCCAAAATAAAATAGTATCACGTAGAGCACAAGGTGTTATAGCTTGTGTTGTTTCGTCACCTCAACGACACCTCAAAATTTCACTTTTCACATTTACATAACAAAATACCCCTACACTCATTGCTTGAGCCAAAACACCCCTTGAGACCCATCATACTCGACTAAACACAGAAATCAAATAAAATAAAATTAAAAAAACTTTGAATTTTGCAAATTGGCTCAATGCCAGTACACTTAGGAAATGGCATGGGGAGTGGTGTCATGGCACCTTAATGGTTCAAGTCATTTGGTGTCCACATAGGATTGGCACCATATTGGGCGTGATGATACATTGCCCTCTTAGAATCAAAAGGTAATGCTAAGCTTGCACAATTTCTATTAAACACAAATTTACACACACATGTAGCATGTGAGATGTACCATTTAAGTTGTATTAAGTGTTTTTTTTAAAAAAAAGAATTATATTAAGTGTTATCTTTCTTATTTCTCGCTTTCAATAATCTAGTGATAGATACATGTGAATATCCTTTTATAAAAGTTTGTCATACTAGCATTTCTCAAAGGATATAAAGACATCCTACAATACCAGTTGTACCCTTTTGTTTTTTCATGTTTTATAACTTTTTTTAATTTTTTAATTTTCTTTTTCTAATAAAATTACAAAACTGAAAGTACGTACAAAAAATATAAAATTTAACACGTCAAAAAAATTAAACAAAAACTACAAACTGATAAAAATAAATAAATAAATAAAAGAAAATCAAATCACGCGCGCGTACATCTCTTCTCCTTCTCCCCAAATCAAAACAAAAACAAAAACAAACCCTAAAAAACCAAATTAAAAAATAAAATTCCACATTTTCAAACAAAAAAACCCCAAATTGAAACCCAAAAATCCAAATGCACACATTTCTCTCTCTAACTTCTTCTTTCTAAAACCTAGAGAGAGAAAGTCTAGAGAGAGAATGACGTCATCTAATGATCAATTAGAAAGCTGTACCGTTATAAACGGTAGAAGCTTCGTTGGAAAACATCTGGTTGCTAGGTTATTGAAATTAGGTCATTGGATTGTTAGAGTTGTTGGTGTTGATCACTCGCTCAACCTTGATTTAGATGATTATGATTTCGATTTGCCGCTTCATCGTGCTGTTTCGACTGGTCGTGCTGCGTATGTGTGTGTCGATGTGCGCGATACAAATTCGATCGTTAACGGTATACATTTTCGCTCACATTTGAAATTGTGTTAGCTATGCGGAATAGGATTAATTCATGACAGTGTATAGTTTTTGTAGATTA
Source organism: Artemisia argyi (assembly GCA_030686995.1). Taxonomy (NCBI): domain Eukaryota; kingdom Viridiplantae; phylum Streptophyta; class Magnoliopsida; order Asterales; family Asteraceae; genus Artemisia; species Artemisia argyi. The sequence continues at coordinate 143,392,478 of CM060686.1, forward strand.
GGTTGTATATATATAACAGTTACTAGAACGGTACCCGCGCAATGCGGCGGCGGGTACATGTAACTATATTTTGCGTTATTCGGTTATTCGGTTACACATTTATTTGTCTTTATGCTTTATAAGTAGAGATGCTTAAGCCAAATAATTTTAGTTTGAACAACCAACCGCATCCTAACTAACTTTCTAACCAACTTGCTTCCTAACTAACATGCTTCCTAACCAATTAATTTTGAAATCCTTCCATAATAAGCAAGTAAAAGTCTGAATTTTAAGCCTTTCTAATTATATAATAGTCCCAAATGCATTATATAGTAGTATAGATATAGATATAGAGCGAAAGTATTGTTTTCACCACAGGATCATTGCTTGCTACAATAATTAGTGTACTAGTTTACGTCAGTTTTTAGGTGTGGTGATAAGTACACGGAGTATTAGTTTATGTCAGTTTTTAGGTGAATTAAGTGACAGATATGTGGAAAATGATAGTTAATTAGAGATTAGAAATATATGAAGTCAAACTGTTGTTTTCGCCACAGGACTATTCTTTTATGTAAATGTTGATGTGTCCGATACAAAATCGACCATAAATGGTATACTTTTTTAGCTCACATTTAGCGTACATTGTATATGTATCTTATGATATTTAAATTAGTTGTGGTGATTATATGTGGTACTGGTGATATTTAAATGAATTGTGGTGATTATATGATTTAGCTCTTGTTTATATTAGTTTCCACGAATGTGTTAATAGTTATTGGGGAATGACCGAATGACATTAGTTTCTGATAGTTAGTTGAAATGTATGGAGTAGAAGTATTGTTTTCGCCACAGGACTATTGCATGGTAATGAATGTCATACTTGTAAGGAGACTCTTGATGTTGATAAATTAGGTATGCTTCAGTTGTGAGATATAGGATTGGCAACATAGCTGACTCACAGGATCGGCCATAAGGTTCAAACTCGCACAAAATAATGGTAGATATACACTATTGAGTATCGCCTATTGCTTGAGAACTGCAGTAACCTATGTTATGAGATAGCTGATAGAATATTGGGGAAAGCCTAGGAGAAGCTGGTGAGGTTGGTCATGTGAACATCCTAAATTTCCATGAGGTTTAGTTTACTGTTAATATTTTAGTGTTTGTTTATATCAGTTTTCATGATTGTGGTGATGGCTATTGGGCATTACGAGTGATTTATGATAATTAGTTAAAAATATATGGAGTAAGGAGTATAGTGATCGCAACAGGACTATTGTTTTGTTATTAATGTCTTGATACTCGAGTAATTGAGCGTATGTAGGCTTTTAATGTTCATAGAATCATAGAGGAATGTATGTTTTCAGTTGTGACATGCTGTTTGGTTTGATTGAAGTTTGGTGTAGGATGGGCAACATGGCCTTCCCTCACAACTCAGCACAAAATACTAATATAAGTAGACTATCACTTATTGCTGTAAATTGCAATGAGATAAAGTATTGGTTGTAGCCTTGGAGCAACTGGTAAGGTTGCTTATTTGACTGGCCATAGGTTATGATAACAGAACAAGGCTTTTGGTAAGAAGCAAGGGAAAATTTCTCACACAATGTAGATCGAAGCTAGGAAATATTAGCCATTTAGCCTCTATGACACACATGAGTAAGTTCTTGTATTGGAAAGATGAATAGAAAACTTAGCCTATTAGGCATACACGAGCGTGTTTGTTTATTGGGCAAGATGCACATCATGTCTTGGGGTTCGTTGCAACATAACTACGCCTGGTTGCAGCACATAGACTGTACATAATTAAATAAGACAGGGCCAATTGTTTAGCCAAGGACATCATCAAGGTGTTTAATCTCATATTACTAGCTTATCAGGGTTCTCTTGGTAATGACACGTAACAAGAACAATCCTGACACTGCGGAAAAGTGAAAATTGGCAAATATTCACACACCAAATACCAGATTTGTATCAATCGAGGCTTGAACCCCCAACCTCTTGGTTGATAACAGTAACATACTGCCAGGCCAAAAACCCTTTGGTCTTGGAAGTATTAAGACTGAAAAGTCCTTTAATCTATACCTTACAATAGAATAGCCTGCCAAGCCATATCTCTTATTCACACTCAAAAAGCAGCTGCATAACTGCATTAGACTCTTTCCACTTCAGCTAAGCTATGACCAAAATATAAATCTTGTTTTGTGTTCCGGTGCAAAAATATAGGCAATTGCTCTCTCAACTTTTCAAGCAAGTCTCGCTATACTAACATTGCATATGCATGTGATAGCAAAAATGAACTTATTGCCAGATAAAAAATCAAAAGCTATTTTGTAAAAAAGTAATTAAAAATTGATGCCAGAAACCCTAAGTTTCTGTGTAGCCGCTTAACAACTAATCCTCACAAATAACTGTTGATCATTTTGTTCTTTTATACTATGTATTTACCTATAATTTTATTTTCAGCAGAAGACTAAATCTGTTTGTCTGCATTTTCCTTTTTTTGCAGCTATTAGAGGCTCATCGGTTGTGTTCTATGTGGATGATGATGATTCGTGCAATTATGATTTCTTTTCTGGGTACACAATAATAGTTCAAGGTCAATCTTATTATACCTAAGTTAGATTGCCTCCTAGCATAAGATGCTACATATTAGTTAAGGTTCTCATATCTTATAAATTGTGTCTTATATAGGTGTGAAAAATATCATCAGTGCTTGTCGAGAATGCAAAGTTAAACGATTAATATACAACAGTACGGCAGACGTAGTGTTGGACAGTTCACATGATATACATAATGGAAATGAGACATTATTATATGCTACAAAAGTATGTCTTCTGAAAATTCTACCTTATTTTGACTTTTTGAGAGATTGTACATTTATACCACTTCCAAAACTTATGATCAAGTGTAATGTGTTATTTCGCAAAAAAAGAAACGCAGCTCATCATCTAATGCTAATTACATTCTTAAAGTATAAATCTAAAATTGGGTTTTTTCTATCTATGTTCTCTCTACTTAATGCTTCATGTTTTATGATATATGTTTTTTACGTTCACTCAACTACTTAAGTTCTGTTCTATTCGAGCACCTTTGATGGTTCATATTTTCTTACCCATGCCTTCACCAAAAGCAATGCTTGGATAGATGAACTTGTTGAATAGTGAATATAATGATGTTGCCTGTAGTCAAAACTAAAGTACTCCAAAGTCATACTTTAGGCAGAAAGGTGGAGTTATTTTTCTCTTACTAAGCTTACATGATGTATTTTATTTGTCATGATACAGTTTAGGAATGTATATAGCGAACTTAAAGCTCAAGCAGAGGCAACTGTTTTGCTTGCTAATGATACTGATGGCCTTCTTACGTGTGCTCTTCGCGCTGCCAACATTTTTGGACCAGGAGACAAGCAGCTTTTGCCATCTCTGGTCGATGTTGCAAAATCTAGCTGGGCTAAGGTGTGGAAACCTTATTGGTATTCAACTCTTCTATGTACATTTGCACCTCTGCTTTTATGCATCTGTCAGTCAAATCTGAAAATTGTGATGCAACAAATTTTTTAGTTTCGTTTACCTGGATAAACAGAAATTCAATTTCCGTAACTTACAAGGTTGCTGTAGGTTTTTCCATTGTTATCTTTTATCTTCTGTTTTATGTAAGTGTTAGAAAGATGGGGAATATGGCTGGCTCAAATGGTAGGACATGATTTAAAATTGGTGTTTGGGTCTGACAGGCCAGTTAAATATCATTGCCATGTTGCTTAGAAAATAAAAGTTGGTCTAGTTGATGACAGCATTCTCCTTGGGATACTATATTTTCTGTTCTCAGAAAAGAGGGATGCTCTTGTTTCTTATTTGTTTATTAAGTAGATCTGCCTTGTTGTTATTGGAACATGATATCATCAATGTTTGTAGCATAAAGTTGAAGCTTGAGATTTTCTATTATTATGTATGACAACAACCTGGGATTGGTCAAAATAAGTTTTTCCTATTCAGCATGCGTGGTCTTTGAGCTTTATTTTGACAGTGTGAGGATAAGTACAGAGGGAGCTAACAAATGAAGATAAGAAATAAATGAAAATGGGAAAACTAAAATAAGGCATAGCTTTTAAAATATGCAAAAGTTCATACAAATGTTATTCTTACATGCTGAAACATGATTGTGAAGCTGGGATTTTTACTTGTAACATCTAAACACGATAATTGAAAAACACTAAGGTCGTCTGGTAGGACGGAATGCAATAACAAATGAATGGAATGAATGTTTTAATGGGATAAGTGATGTAATAGAATGATTCATTACAATTATAATCATGTTTGGTTGGCATGATAGCATGGAATGAAATCGATTAGAAAAATACTAAAATACCCTTTGATATAGGAATTTGGTATGGTGAGTAGTTGTAACTTATAAGATGGCTTTTCAGTAAATTTGATTCCACTCCAAGACCTAATGAAAATAAAATAAAATAGGGGATTTCCAATGAATGAAAATGGTAGTTTTTGATGTAATTGGCCATTCCATGCCATAAATGTAAGCAAATATGTTTTTTCATTCCTTCGTAATGATTTTTTCCATTCCATGCTTCATTACAACATTCCAAACACTACGTAACATATTTGGCAACAAATTTGTCGTCTTAAATTAGTTTACTATATTCTCTTTTTTTGGACCATGAATACTTCATAGGATAAGTAGCTATCCACTTTATGTATAATTGTTTTTGTTTGTGTTTGTGCAAAGCAATGTCTTCTCGGATATTTTTATATAAGTAATAAAGTCTCTCATTCCAGTTTATTTTAGGAAGTGACGGAAGCATGTCTGACTACACATATGTAGAAAATGTCGCTCATGCTCTTATCTGCGCGGAAGCTGCTTTGGGTTCTCATATACTTATCGTGTCTGGAAAGGTAGCATATAGTAACATATTCTTACTCTTGCAAGCACCCTACCTTCACTAAAATGTGTGTTTAACAATTAGCCAATCTACTGTAGGTATTTTTCATCACTAATCTTGAGCCAGTGAGGTCTTGGGAGTTTTTCTTGCCAATGCTGGAGGGATTACTTTATTACAGGTAAGGAAATGTTGACCGTGTTTATAAAAAGTATGAATCACCAAACTTCAAAATGAATCATCTATGGAATTAATGCGTAAGATCATTATCATTTCCGGTCAGTGAATTCTGTTGTATATTTAAAAAAGGAAAGTAAACTCATTCTTGAGCTCAAACAAGGAAGAACCATTGAACTCGTTGTTTGTGAATGCTCTACCCAACAAAAAATTTGATACCTTCTCTCTTTTGTGTTAAGTTGTAAGAGGTATTTAATAACATTGAACTATGGTTCCAACTTTATAAGTTAAAACATTTCTACCAAAGTACCAAGTAAAAGATGTTTGGTATTGGTCGCATTATGTGATGCACATGTTGTCATAAAACTTGCATTTGCTATTATCTGGTTATGTCCTACACTCCTACATGCTCTTTCTATTATTAGATTATCTCTTAAGTGCTTTTTCTGTAATAATATTATAGGAACTTCATCAGAACTATTTTTGTAATATGTTTTGCTTTAGAGAGAGGAATATATGTTTCTGTTAACAACTTTTGAAGTGGTACCGTTGACCTCGTATGGGAAGTTAATCTATACATGTGAGGTTCCATAAGTTAATCCTAAGAGTTATTCTGATGTCTAACAACCTTTCCTTATCAAGATCTCCCCAACCCCATATCCACTGCATCTTCAACCCTAATTAACTTACCCAGATGACTGACTTATATCGAGGGTTATCTTCTATGATAAGTTAATTCTGGTCATGTTCTTTTTTAAAAATTTGATTTTGATTCCATGTCTTCTTTCTGTGCTCTGTGGTTTTGTCTGATTGATTATAATGTGTACCAGAAACCCATCAAGGCATTAACACTTGAATTTGCATTTCTTTTTTATGCTTCTGATGGACTTATGTAATAAATTTCAGGCCAATGGTCAAACTTCCTGCTGTGGTTGTCAAGTTGATCGTTTATCTCATTAAATGGATGCATTCAAAGACAAATTCCAGAAACATTTGTAGTTCTGTTTCAGTTCACAATATTGTCCAATTAATGTCACAAACTACAACCTACGATTGCTCTGCAGCCCAACAGCACATTGAGTATTCACCCGTCGTCTCAATGGATGTAAGTTTATTTTTCTGGAGCAGTGTGTTGACTTTTTCTATCATTCTTTGAGCACAAGTATATGCAGTGTTTCTAATCTTGTTCGAATGTGTGATAAAGTTTGTTTTGTCATTCTATACTCATGGAGTGTTAATTTTTTGCTTTTTCTTATTGTCCAAAGCATTTGGTGGCTTCTTTGCATCATACACAGTATTTGCTTGTGAAAGGGAATTTAAAATCTTTTTGATGTTTGAGATGCTATTTTTACCTCATTGCCATTAATTCTTGATGTACAGGACGGTGTCAAGTCAACCATCGAAGCATCCTCTCATTTAGCAAAAGACTCGTCTTCCATACTTCTTGATCAACTTTATGAACAATCAAAAATTCAGCAGCTGCTAGGCGGTGGAGAAGGTAGATGGCAATATATGCACCCGATATTTGACAATTTTTAGTTTAACCACTGCCATTTCTGCTTTTGTTTGTCAAGCTGTGGTAGTTGTTATTGATAGTAGTGCCAAAAATATAGCCAACTTGAAGTACATAATCTTTTACATTCGAGGCCTATAACCAGTATCAGCTTTAAATAGATACAGGTCTATTTGAACATCTAAAAGAAGCTGATTGGCCTTTGAGAACTTGCATACTTTAAATAGAAAAAGGAGTTAATTGCATTTTTGGTTCCTGTGGTTTGGCTAAATTACAGGTTTGGTCCCCAAGACTTTGAAACTGCAACAATAGTCCCCATTTTGAAGTTTGGATTGCATTTTCAATCCCTGGATAAAGTTACATGACTAAAATATCTTTTTTCTTCTTCAGAAAAAGACAAGGGTAATTTGGTCATTTCACACCGATAAGGACCAAAAAGGCAATCCAAACTTCGAAATGGGGACTATCTCTGCACTTTCAAAGTTTTGGGGACCAAACCTGCAATTTAGCCAAACCACAAGGACCAAAAATGCAATTAACTCTAGAAAAAGAGTTCAATTTGTTTTGGTGTTTTTTGATTGACTTTCAGAATTAGCACCCTTACATGTACATAGTAACTTCTTGTAACTCGCATATCAAGATTTCTATCATTATAAATCAACATTGGAATTCCTGAGTCTTGACTACAAGTTTTATATCTGTAATTTTATATCCATGATTTCACTTCCCTTGTTGTCTTGTATGCAGTTGCCAACATTTTATTATGGAGAGATGAGACGAAATCATTTGTTTGCTTTTGTGGAGTGATTTCTCTATTCTACTGGTTTTGCCAGTGTGATAGAACAGTTGTGTCGTCTACAGCTCTACTACTGCTTCTCACAGTAATTTTTCTATATGGATATGCTCAACTATCGCACGAAGATCCTCTATTGTCAACTGAAGTGTAAGTATTGATCTTTAAAAATCTTGGCAGTCACATAATTGTGTTTGAGCACAACTAACCCGTAAAGTAGAATTGGTAGAGTACCTTGCTCTTTTGTAGAGGTGGCATGATGGATAGGTCATAGGTTGGGTGGGTTGGCTAACATTCAAAACATGTCCGGGTTGAAATGACTCATCTTTGTCAAAAATGGGCGCCAACCTGACCCGCAAACACGGTTTTGTCCAATCTTAAACATTCTGATAATAATTAACATGTTACCTGTGATTACAAAAACCTAACTATGAATAAAATATAAATCTCGAGTAAAACGATTTGTTAGCTTTATTTTGCATTCGAAGTTAATCTTTGGGCAATGTTCAACCCATTTGATCAGTTCCCTTCTAGCACAAATTTAGGTTTGACCCATTTGACGCATTTCCAAATCAACCCATTTATATGTGCATGTGTTAAAGCTGCCATCTATTATATGTTTTAGTATAGTGCTTGTATTGGAATTCAGAAAACTCATAACTGATGTTTGTAGTTATCTTTTTTTTTTTGTGAAATGCTGTAATATTGACCACCTACATTTGGATTTAAGTAGTTCCAGATTGCTGTTTAAAAGCTAAATGCTTTGATACTTAAATCTAAGAATGTTTGTTTGCTACAGGTCTAAGCGCTCACGTTTAGAGGTCTCTGAAATGTGTATGAGGAGATATGTAAGAAATATAGTAAACATTTGGAATGGAGTAAGTCATATTTTTAGATCATTGGCAGACGGAGATTGGAGTTTGTTTTTTAAGGTACTTTAGATCCTCTCTTACTATTGCGATTGTGCTTCTTTTTATGTTTCAGGAACCTGCTAGATTTTACATAAATTTGATTTGACCCGTCTGATATTACACATAACCCAAATTGATATATAAACATCGTCAGTTGTAGCAGACATCTGAAAAGTTTTGGGGGGGCACTAGTTTGCTATTGGAGCTGTGAGACTTCACTTTAGAATCAAATTGATATGTATCATTTACATGCCATAAGAATTCTTTTACTAGTGGTGGTAATTTCGACCCATATACTTATAACTGGGTTGCTTCATGTTATGAAATATCTCAACCGGGTCAATGAGTGAAGTCAAATAAGTTTTCTTAGGAGGAAACAAGTCAAAGAATGAATGCATAAAACATCTTAAATCATTTCACTCGAAGAATGAGACAAGTTTGCAATCACATTATAAAAACCAATTAGTTTGAATAGAAAAAAGTTTTTAGACAAAATATCTTTTGGGTTGACCCCTTCCCAACAGTTCTGACTTTTGACCAATCCAAAAATTGCCCGTTTGACCCTTTCACAAACCTGTCAGCCCAACCATTTTGCCACCACCAGTCCTTGGTATGTGGTATAGTATAATATCTTGGATCATGACAAGGGTTTTTTTTCGTTTTTTTTGCATTGGCTGCTGCAGGTGGTAGTTTTGCTCCATATTTTCAAGTTACTTGTTGTCAACTCTTTTCCCATTTCATTGGGAATAGGTATGCCTTTCTAATCGTTTTACATTTTTTTTATCATACCATTCCTTTTTCTGATTTCTGTTTAACCTGAATGCAGCATTGGCATTTTCTTTTATTGTGTTCTTCGTTTATGAGCAATATGAAGAGGAAATTGATGGACTAATAGGGATTTTAAGTGAGCTCGTATGGCAGTTCATGGCATCCGTGCGATTGTCGCGACCAAACACCTCAATTAGACCTTTAGCTTCAAAAGATGTTAGATAGATGTAGATAGATTGGTAAAACATTGTTGTATGGCAGACGTAGCTTGTTTATGTGGAAGTAATCTTGAAATCCTTAGGAGAAAATTAGCAGACGTGGATAGTATCCTCAAATGTCAAAGGATCCTGTAGTTGTTAGTTTACAGTATGTATGTAGGGAAGATTTTAGATGCGGAGTAGTTAAGTTTGTTATGTATCTGAAGATAGGAATTAGAATGACAGTTGAGTTCCATTTTTTCATGGTTATTCGAAAAGGGAGGCGAGAAGAGTTTAATAATCTCAGATTATATGGCTGGCAGAATTTTTTAATCGGGCTACCAGGAAAAATGGGACAAAAGAATTTTACTAAATTATAGCATAAGTTTTGTTATGCAAAGTAGATTTTAGCTTTGTTTTAAACAGCATTAGCTTTATTTTGTGAAAATTAAGTTTCTAAAATTGAGGCAAGTTGAATGAGCTTTTAAGAACAAGAAGATACAAAAGTATCAAAATTTGATTTAGTTCAATTATGTATCCTTTGCAAATCCTTTTTTTTATTGATATACTCTCTCCATACTAAAATAAGTGTTGTCCATGCATTAGTAGTTCATTAGTCGAGGATATGCATCTTAAAGGCGGATGTCATGGGTTTGAATCCTGGCCCTGTGTCTTTTAACCATGTTATTACGCGATTTACGCCTTTCATGTTGGCCGCGAGACCGGTTGGTGGGAGTAGTCATAGTATGTTAGTTACCAAACAACAACAAACTCAATCTCGCTGGAGCAGGGTATGGGAGTCATAGTATGTTACCCATTTTACTTAAATAAGTGTCAACATCGCTATTTTTGTTTGTTTCAAAATACATGTCCACTTAACAATTACAATAAATGACATTTCATTCGTAGAAAAAGTATCGCTATTTTTGTTTGTTTCAAAATACATGTCCACTTAACAATTACAATAAATGACATTCCATTCGTAGAAAAAGTATCGATTGTGTTTTTCTTTTTTAAAACTGTGATTTAAAGTAGACACTTGTTATAAAATAGAAAGAGTATATAAGTTTACATTTTAGTTAGAGCTCCCACTCATTTTGTCCAACAACTACTATTCAAGTCTCAAAGTTACAACTCCGGCAAGATATACCCGTAAGAATTGTTAATTTTATTATGAAACAGGAGTATATAAGTTTACATTTTAGTTACACTCCAACTCATTTTTCGAACAACGATCTATTCAAATCACAAAGTTACAACTCTGACAATAAGAATTGTTAATTCAAGCTAGTTATTAGTATTTTACAAGATATACTTGTAAGAATTGTTAATTCAAAAGATATCTAGGATCGATGATTCACAAATCAGGGAGAATTGATGAGGACTTAACCCACCGGATTAGAGCAGGTTGGGCGAGATGGAGGGCGGCGTCGGGAGTCCTTTGTGACAGGAAAGAAAATTTTATAAGGTGGCGATTAGACCTGCTATGTTGTACGGGTCTGAGTGTTGGCCCATCACCAAGGCCCATGCTAACAGGGTAGAAGTGGCAGAGTTGAGAATGCTTAGATGGACTTGTGGTAAAACCTTGCGTGACATGATCCCGAACGGAGTCTTTAGAGCAGGACTCGAAGTCAAGAATATTATCTCGAAGATGAGGGAAGGAAGGTTGAGGTGGTTCGGTCATGTCAGGAGGAGGCCACAATCAGCACCAGTAAGAAGAGTCGAAACCCTGTTGATGGTGTTAGAAGAAGGGGTAGACCCAAACTCAGGTGTGAGGATAGAATTAAGCTCGACATGGAGGAGTTTCTCTTATTCGAGGACATGACCTCAGATAGAAAGGCGTGGAGAGATAGTATTAGGATCGGAGGGTAGTTGCGACTAGGTGTTTAGTGGGTTTAGGTTGTTTTGAGCGCTTTGTGGGCTAGTTGCTTTACCTTATTTTTAGGCCTCGTGCATTGCTTTTCCTTGTTTTGAGTTTCTCCTTTAGGTTTGCCTACTTTTTGTTGCCCCCTGCGTTTTTGGTTTTTTGGTGCCTCGTCTCGTCTTTGCCTCAGCTTTAGGCCCCGCGCGTTGCTTTGCTCTGCTTTGTATTGTTTCTGTAGGTTTGTTTGCTTTGTTATGTTCGCGTTTTTATTTATTTATTTTTTTGGCCTACTTGTTGTATGTTGTCTTCTGTCTTTTGCTATATTCTCTTTTCTCTATCACCCGCACACCTATACTTGCTAGAGGTCTCGTTAGAAGCAGTCTCCCTACTCCCGGGTTTCCTGGGGTAAGGGTAGGATCTGTCTACATTCTACCTCCCTATACCCTGCCCTGGTGAGATTGGGTCTGTTGTTGTTGTTGTAATTGTTAATTCAAACTAAGTTATTGGTATATAAGTTTACATTTTAGTTATCACTCCAACTCACCAAGGTTTGCTTATGTGTTGAAACGAGATTAATCGTTAGTCGTGCATTGCTGCGGGCTTTTATAGTTCTTTTTATTTGCAAACTTTGTTACAGTATTAAAATAGTTAAGGGGTGTTTGTTTAAGCTTATATGCGAGCTTATGAACTTATTTGTTTTTGGCTTTTACTACATAAGCCTTAATTTTTTAGCTTATTTGAGACATGTGGGCTTATATAAGTTTATTATGACATGATAAACTCATATAAGTGCATAAGTCTCAAAATAAGCCAGGAAACTGAGGCTTATATAATATAAACCGAAATCAAATAAACTCGTACGTCCGCATATTAGCTTAAAAAAACACCCGTTAAATAAGAAAATGGTGGTCAAACTGCTGCTTTACAAAAACAGCCCCTGAAGTTTCCAAACATCCCTTGACAAAGAATCCAAACACCGCTCAATTGCTTCACCTCCCGAATATTCCTCTCTCAACCTTGACGAAAACGAAAATGGTAGAAGCTTCATACCCATGTCATGATCTCAAATCCCCAAAAACCCAATAATAACAATATAATCCCACATCTTTCACAAACAATTAAACAATGGTGTTATGGGAGATAACATTAGGAACAGCTTATTTCTTAGGATTGAAAAGGACATATAAACTTGCTCTCAAGATTCAACGCCGTCTTGTCGGTCCCAAACATCCTAAGATCCGACACTTTCTTCAACGGTATCCTTGTCCCCTTTTTTTATTAATTTATTTTAATAAATAGAATCGTATAATTAGGCCCTACGAAACAGGTTGCATGATGGTTGTGACTTGTGATTATTTGCATATGTTTGAATGTTGTTTAATTCTTGTTATTCCAGAATTTATGTGTGAAATGACTCATAAATAGTTAGATATTGAAATAAGAAGAATTACTCTGTGATTTAAATTGCGATAATCTGGTAATCGCTTTCGAAATGGGAAATGGCGTTTGAATTAGTTTGTTTTGATCATACACTGTTAATTGAATAAATTAACAGGGTGTTTGTTTTAGCGTATTTACCGGGATTATGATTTATGAGCTTAGGTATATTTGGAAAAGTTCATAAGCCAACTTTTTTCAGCATATAAAGATCAACGTATGACAAAAACCATAGGCTCAACTAGATAAGCTCATAAGGAGAAAAAAATGGTCTTATGAGCTATTTCCAAATTTACGCAAGTGTAACAACTCGGTCCCACATTGATAGCTTGTGAGAAATTTGACCCCTTTGTAAGTCTTAAGTTGTGGGCCGCAAAAACCTCTCACCTTGTTTTTAAGTTGAGATCCGAAGGTATTGTACTAGTTCGGGCTTTGGGGGGGGGGGTGCTACATTGGTGGTTTTCGTCTTTTAGTTTCATTTCATTTGCTTTGATGAATTGCTATTTAGTACGGAGTACCATCTTTATTGGAAAGTTATTTGTTTTGAAAACATGTAAAGTTAAGTAGATCATGATATAGTTGCTAAAGAAAATGAAGTTATCGTTGTCTACACATGAATAAGATACGAAGCATAAGCAGGAAACAATGAACGATAGGAACAGATTAATAGATAATAATGCCTCTATGTAATTTATATTCTAATACAATATTAACTATAGCGATATATCACTAGTTCACTACTTATGTTTACTTTTCTTCTTTTAAATGCAGCGCCTACATGCTAATATCATAAGCTTTTTAAAATATATGTTTTTCGAAATTTTTTGGGTTGTATTTCTAAAGCAAAGATATGGCAACTTGTCTAAATTAATAACTTACTTATATATTAAAATAAGTTAATGTGCTACTCAAGATAATTGATACTAATTTCCCAAACTTTAGCCAACATTCCGCCACACAAACAAATGCTACTGGAACTCACATAGGCAGCCTTTGGTTTTACATTGCCGAACAAATAACTCCTAGAATGCAATGCAAGGTGTCTCCACTCTACATATCAACGCGAGATATTCGCTGCTATTAAAGTAGTAAAAGTTCGTGCCAGCACCTATAGGGGCACTGATTTGAAGTCCAAGTGGATAATCAGATGACCAGAACCTCTGAAAATGGTCGTATCAGGCCATCCAGACACCCCCACAGCACAAATGGCTTTGGTTGGTTGATGTCTTATGACTTGATTAATGCACATAAACCAAGTAGCACATAGCCACATATACATATGGTCTATGATATTACACGAAAACTTGGCTTCAGTTTCGTTGTAGTTTGAATGGCACTACACGTGACACTTTTACATTTAAATGACTCCCAAATTGAAGTTGTCTACATCGTGCTGAAGTTAGTGTAAGTGACCGCATGATCTTATGGAGGGTTTTGATGTTCTACTTTTTACGTGGTAGCCTTCAAGAAGTTATAAAGGGATGACCTCTTGGAGTTATTTATTATTTAGTTTGGCAGGACTAAGTTCATTCGTGAACCACATATAACTTAAGTACAAGGGAACAAATCCTGGCGCTTAGATATTAAAATGAAGGGTTTTCATGAAACTCTTCACATTTATGTTTCGTCACATGGATATTCACATGTGGATTAAAACGTAGTCAAGTGTGAATAGATCGATGGTACATAATTCACATGTTAATAGTATCGGTTTAGGCCTTAATTTTATTCCCCCGGGGACTAGAGTTGTTCCTTGTTCCGAAGTTACACGTGGTTTTACCTAGCCCTAGTCTGGTACACTTCCATAGTTAATCCAGATGCAGGAGATTGTTTATGTATGGTAGCATTGAGGGTCTGAATTCCGAATACATATATTCATTGCCTTTCCTTTCTGGCATTGCTTACTTATCTTTATGCGGATGAAAAACGATTTTTGTGTTGTTGAAAGTCAATAAATTGACTTAGTTTGTAGATCAATAAATGATAGTTTCATTCCTGGTAAACTCTAAGAGTACCCCGTCAATTCTTTTTAACATTATCACAATACGCCTTTACTATTTATTTTGTTAATAACGGGTCACCAAGATAAAATATTTGTGTAGTGACCAGTAGAAGTTTGAGAAAACATGTTGCTATTTTTTCACATTAGCCTAATATTAGGATATAAGGTAGCTGAGGATGAATGAATTTGTTTGTACTATGATAATTATTTGGCTGATATGTTTGATAGGAAAACACGATCCATATTTGATGTGGCACTAAAAGTTCACCGTGAGGTACAACAAAGAGACATTGAAGTTGGTAGAAATCTTGGTAATTGGATCCTCAGGTGGCTGGACAAAATGAAACCATCCGCTCACATACGTGTAGCAAAACCAAAACCCCATGACGATGCAGTCAATCCTACAAAACAACAGTTGACCGACACATCTCACCAGAAACCACCAAAACGCTATGGGATATCTTATAAGGATAAAGAATCAGGCAAGCGCCTCTTTACTACAGGAACTGCTATAATGACAAGGCCAATGCAGCCGTTTGGAATTTATACTCACAACAGACACTTCAACACTTTTGAGTTGAAAAATGCAAGGTTCGGAGTGGTCCGAAACGATATAATGCAGTGGATGATTCAGAACTAATGGTTGATAAATTGTTTGTCTACTAAGATTTAGATGTGTTGGTTCAATGATTTTGTATAATTGTTTTAGACGGTGTAGTTCACTTCAGTTTTGGAATACAGAGTTCGTCAAAATAATTTACACGAACTGGTACTGTTTGGTTTGTGATTTATGGTACCAAATGGGTTCACCAGAGTTATGTGATGGTTGGTGCCCTGTATGATAGGTGGCCTTGTTATCCACCCCGTGTAAATAAGGGATGAGATCAATCCAGAAGTTAAACGAGGATCCCACACCTGAAAGGTGACCTGTCTATGTCGACCAAGAAATTTCCCACGAGCTTCTAGTGACAAAAGTGATCAATTTATGAGTATATATTAAAATAGGAATGATATGTCGACCAAGAAATTTCTAACATAGATGTTGAGTGAATCTTGAAGCAAAAATTTATAAAATCTATTTCGTTTCGCATGACGTAATGAAATGTAGAATGAATGAAATAAACGATTTAATGTAATGATTGATTACTGTTATTAATCATGATTGATTGGTATGATATGACGGAATGAAATCAATAAGGAAAAGACTAAAATGCTCTTGATGATTGATTACTGTTATTAATCATGATTGGTTGGTATGATATGACGGAATGAAATCAATAAGGAAAAGACTAAAATGCGCTCGATGATATGAAGTTTATTTAATGTAGTTAGTTAATAATAATTTTTTTATGTAATTTCAATTCCATTACATTGTAAACAAACAAAATATTTTAATTTTAATATAATAGTACTTTTCATTCCCTCTTTGATTATAACATACCTAATACTATGTTAGTTTAACAGTTATCTGATAGCACAAACATGTTGTGTTGTAATAGACGAATACCCATGCAAAGCGACCGTGTATAGCGGCAAATAGTTGTACTTGTGAATTCGTGATTCTGGTTCGACCTTTGACGTAAAGCATGTGCTTTTTAAATACAATAACGTTTTTTTTTTTTTTAAGTTGCAAGTTTAGAATTGATCAAGTTTAAGGTGTATTAAAAGGTACTTAGAAATAATTTAAGCAAACTACATTAGTTTTAAGTTTTAAGATTTAAAATTTCAAAAAATGCACATACACTCTTTATAAGTAGTAGAGATCAAAAGTTACAAGTTAACACGTCGTTCCAAACATATCTATGACTTATGTGCCATAAAAAAACAACCACATAATGCATAGTTATGAGTTATGACATTGTTTTTCTCATATGAACAATGAAATTTGACGAAAAGCTGTTGTCTTGTCTAAGTAACCTAGTACGTTCGTCTAAAACTCAACAGATTTTTGAGCATTTCGTTTGACGCTATTTTCAGACGCGTTTATCCAAACTTTATACAACGACAACTGGGGTCCATGGAAAATTTTCATCTTTTTTCGTCGTCTTGGATTTTTTTTTTCTTTACGTCTTTTGGAGCCTTCTTCTTTTTTACGGGAACCACCTCTTTGACAGGAGAGTCGTCTTGAACGGGTACAGATGGACCACTCGAACCTTGAGCCAGAGAATAATCTTGACTACCAAATGATGGATCCAAATCTTCTACCTCCTCAACATTAAAATGATACACCGGAGAATATTGTTGAGAAGTTTGAGATAAGTACGGTGGTGGTGAATCGTGTAACATTTGCGGACCATATATTTGAGATTGTTGTTGCTACATCAGTTGGTTAAACGGAGGTTGGAACGAATTATTTTGTGGTTGTGATTGGTATACGAAACTTGCGGGTTGAAACGAAAATTGATTATTTTGAATGGGTGGTGAGTTACCAGTTGAACAAAAAACGGAATTCGGTGTTGAAACGTTTGTTGGCGTCGGGTTTTTGGTGTTTTGGTTTTTTTGGAGATTTATGACACGTATTTTGGGTTGGAGAAGAGAAGAGTAGAGTATATAAATAAAGATTGAGTTTGAAAGTGTGTATAAAAATGATGAAGTATTGATATATATAAATTTGTAAAGATTTTTTTATTTATTTTTTATTTTTTTTAATGAAAAATGACCAAACGGTCAATAAAATAGCTGTTTTTTTCTTATTATTATTTTTTTTTCATTTCACCTCTGTTGTTATTTTGGCCGAGTATTTTTCTTATTGGCTAGTCAGGCGGAAGGGGTTGTAATGGGAGTGCACTCACAACTGAGCCATTAACGATGGTCTTATTGTTTACTCTCAAAAAAAGAAAAAATGAGTGTTTTAAAATCCGAGTTGATCTGGCCGGTTGAACTGGTTGAACCGTAAACTGGTCGAATGATCGAAAGGCGATTTTGAGCGAAAAACACGATTGAACCATCAGTTAAACTGGTTGAACCGTGACCCATTCGCTGAGTGAGGTCAATTAAAAAACCTGTTTGGAAAAAACAAATTACCGTTATGCAATACACCAAATCAATACTTTATCTTTTTGTTGATAAAAAGTCAAACACGAAATAAATTTTAAAAAGTAGTGACCACCCTGGTTATGAATAATTTATTTCACACACACTCCCTCCCTACACCACACCACCCTGTATCAATCATTTCCCTTTCCCTCACCTCCCCTGTAAATCAATTCATCTGTAATAAAAAAGAAAAGCAAAAAAATGAGTTTTCAAGATATAGAAGCAGGGGGCAGACCGTTAAATACCAGACGAGGTGGAACTAATGACAACAAAACGGGTAACGGGAAAGACCCGACACAAGCAATAGCGTCAGGAATATTCCAGATAAATACATCAGTTGCTACTTTTCAAAGATTGGTTAATTCTCTTGGTACTCCTAAAGATACTCCTGATCTTCGCGATAAACTGTACTATGTCTTTCTCTATCTCTTTTTTCTTTTTTATATATAAAACTTTGTAGTAATCTTTAATGTTCTCGAGTATAACTTAAGGAAGGAAAGTAAAGAAAATGAAGTGAAATAGAAAAAGTTGTGTTCTCGAGCAAGGACGGAACTTTTAAGGGGCCGAGGCGGTTGCGGCCCCCCAAAAATTTTTGACCATATATATATTTTATACCTTTTTATTTCTAATTTTGACCTTTTTTAATACAAAGATTTCAAAGTTGTGTATATTGGCCCCCTAAAATAAATATTTTGCAAGTTGGCCCGCCGACAAAAATGTTCAAGTCAGTCTTTGTTCTCGAGTATCACTTAAGGAATTAAAGTAAAGAAAATGAAGTGAAATAGAAAAGGTTGTGTTCTCGAGTATCTCTTAAGGTGAAAAAAAAAAACAAAAAACAAAAAAAAAGGGAAAATGACTGAAACAGAGAGGGTGATTTGGTTGATTTTGAAGTAAAATGTTTCCTTCTAAAATTGGACTGAAATTGTTTACTTCCAATTTCTTTACTTTTTTATTACTAAAAAAAACTTGAGAACTAAGTAGTATTGTAGTATATACTCGTATATTTTAGTATTTAGTTAGGTTTAGAGTGGTAGAGTTTGTTATAGTTGGATTATTAGATAATTTAGAAGGTGTTTGGGTTTGCTTATTGTTTTCTGCTTATGAATAGTGGGCTTATGGCTTATTTGGTTTTCGGCTTATGTTTCATAGGGGTGATTGTTTAAGCTTATATGTGGGCTTATACGATCCCGGCTTATATTTCATAAGCTTCAATTTTCCAGCTTATTTTGAGACTTGTGGACTTATATAAGTTTGTTAACATATAATTAACTTATATAAGCCCATAAGTCTCAAGATAAGCCGGAAAATTGGAGTTTATGAAATATAAGCCAAAATCATATAAACTAATAAGCCCACATGTAAGCTTAAACAAGCATAAGCCGAAAAACACTCAAAACTTTGAAACTTTTTGGCTAATATAAGCTTATTATGACATGATAAGCTTATATAAGCCGAAAACACTCAAAATAAACCAGAAAAAATGAGCTTATGAAACATAAGCCGAAAAACAAATAAGCCATAAGCCGCTATTCATAAGCTTGAATAAACTTGATCCTAAGTTAACCACTCAGGTGTGACCTAGTGACAAAAGGTTCAATTTCTGCTAAGTGCAAACAATCCTGATGTGGCCACACCAACCTTTTGAAAGGGAAGGCTTTACCTGATTTGTGTCTATGTGACGACGGGTTTAAACCCCGTGGATTAGTTGGCCAAAAGGTTGGAAACCATGGTTATCCAAAAGAGTACTTGTAAGCCGCTTAAAAGTAAGTACTTTAGGAATTAGTGTTTGGATTCGTATTTTTGTAAGAATTTCAATGGTACTCTAAAAAAATAATTATTATTTGTTGGAACGTTTTAATCATAATTATTTATAAAACGTTTTAGGTTAATATGATGCAAAACTTATAATTTTAATTTCATTGCAATTTAGCGGTTTAAAATAAGCAGCTTCCTGCTTATGAGAATTTGTTTGTGTTACCTCAAAATGAGCAGATAAGCAGAAGCGGTCATTATATAATATTCTAAGACTTAAGAAGAATAGTCAATTGAACCTAACAAGGAGTCTATGTTAAAGTACAATACTTAATGTAAAAATCATTTTATGGGAAACAGAAATTGCCATTTTATATGTTTATTAGTTGTGATTTTGTGATAGAAAAATGTAGTATTTGCGAGTTGGAAATGTCACAAAGTTACAAAGTTCGAGATTATGTAACATGTTTTGTCTTGGCACGTCAAGGACTAGGGATACATGCTGCATGTTATTAGGTTTTGTTCTCATGATTATGTTATATTATTGCCTGGTGAACGCTGATGAGTAGGTCATGGTATATCAAGTTTTTTTTTTTTTTGGTAAAATTCTCACTTTGAGTTTGCACAATTGTAGGCACAAGACAAGAGTACATATTGGGCAACTGGTGAAGGATACATCTGATAAACTCAAGGAAGCTAGTGAAATAGATCACCGTGATGAAGTTAGTGTAAGTGACCGCATGATCCAATGGAGGGTTTTTATGTTTAAATCTTTACATGGTGACCTTCAAGAAGCTATAAGGGATTGGCCTCTTATAGTTATATATTAACAAGTGTGGTAGGAAAAAGTTCATACTTCAACCACATGTAACTTGACTACAAGGGAAGAAATCTAGGCCCTTGGATAAGGACCTTCGTTGTACGTATTCACTTGTGAATTTTGCCACATGGATATATTCGCATGTGGATTGAAACGTGTTCACGTGTGAATAAATCCATGTTACATTGGTACATATATGACATGTACATAGCATCAGTCTAGGTCTTCTTTTTATGGTTATTTGGCCCTAGATTTGTTCCTTGTTCCGAAGTTATTTGTGATTTACTAAAGAGCTCAGCCCCTAGTCTGGTAAACTTCCATAGTTGATCCAGATGCAATTCAATTTTTAATGTATGGTTAGCATTGAGAGTCTGACTTTCTAATGCATACATCAGTTACTTTTCCTTTCTGACATTGCTTTCTTAACTTCACGTGGAAGAAAAACAAATTTTAGTGTAGTTGAAGGTCAATAAGTTGACTTGGTTTGTAGATCAATTAATGATAGTTTCGTTTCTAGTAAACGTTAAGAATAGATGAAATCTTCCTTTCCTCTGCTGATTTCATATCATCCTTAGTTCTTGCACAGCTTTTTAGTTCTCCACCCTTAAATTGGCGTAATGCTCAACCATCATATGTGTACTTTGTAATGACCTCATCTTTATAAGTTTTATGGTTAGATTCATACCATAAGACATTAAAACTCAAATTTATTCACTGTCTTTTTTACAGGCCAGTAAAAAGATTACAGATGCTAAACTTGCAAAAGATTTTCAAGCAGTTTTAAAAGAATTCCAGAAAGCCCAACAGCTCTCCGTAGAAAGGGAGACAGCTTACTCACCTGCTATTCCTCAAGCTATTCATTCATCACGGTAAATCCTCATGGAACCAGTACTTGAGTTTGTATTTATATTCCAATTAGAATATGTGTGAAACTACCTTTTTGTCCTGATACTTATGAATCATTTGCAGTGATGAAGCCAGTGACAAGGATGACAGCTCAGGCGGAAGTCAAGAACAGCAAGCCCTTCTTGACCAGTCTAGAAGGCAAGTTTTGTGCTTTTTATCTTTTCATATATATGGGCCACTTGCACATGGTACTGCTAGCTTGTAAGTATCAAGAAAGTCTGTATCAATGTCCAAAGTATGAAGCAGTTTGTAAAGTAAAACAAAACCAGCTCATTTGACCTGTTATTTGGCATAATTGGTCAAATGGAGTTAAAAACTATTACTTTTAAGAAAAATTGTTACACTTCGGATATGTTTGTATTTTATTGTAGTTTGAATATATCTAATTAAATTCTCGTATACTTGTCAAATATCGTTTTGCTTATAAATTTTATACAGGGTGTTTTGGTATGATCTTTCTTATTATAATTCTATATATCTTAATGATCATGTATTGTTCGTGGTTATCCTTGTCCATCATGCAGTCAGGAAGTGTTGCTGTTGGACAATGAGATTTCATTCAACGAGGCTATTATTGTGGAAAGAGATCAGGGAATAGAAGAAATTCAGAATCAAGTTGTTGAGGTCAACGAAATATTCAAAGATCTTGCTGTTTTGGTTGATGAGCAAGGAACGGTGATCGGTGAGTATAATTTCCACCTAAAATTTTATTTTAAATATTCTTGTTGTGATTTTGAGTTTGTGAAATTGGTAATCAATTTATTGCAGATGATATTGGCTCCAGTATCGAAAACTCTCATGCTGCAACTGGACAAGGAAAATCCCATCTTCTCAAAGCATCAAAGACGCAAAAATCAAACACTTCCCTCGTAATTTTTCTTTCAATCTTTTTAAATCTGTAGCTCTTCTTTGGAGGTTTTCTTATGATTTAAGTCAGCAAAGTGGTACATGTTTCATTATACTTTGAATAAATAATGTTTGTGATCACCATCCGATGTTTATTCTTTCACATTTGGCCCATGCAGACTTGCTTGCTTGTGGTGATCTTAGGGATCGTGCTTCTCATTGTGATCATAATACTTGCAGTCTGATCTTCAGTATAAATTCATTCATCGGAAAATCAGAGATTGTTTACGTCTTAGGGGGTGGAAATTCTAAAGCATTCTTCAAGATTCTGCCATATCTGTGCTTGTACAATTTATTCGTGAACGTGTGATTGCATGCTTTGCAGGGGGGTTCTGCTAAAGTTGAATTATTATTATTTTAGTATTTTTATACGGGTTTATAGTTTGTTTTATAGCTCTTGGATACAAGTTCTGCAGCCTTTTTGGTAGTGTATGTGAGAGCTGTTGAGGGATTTAGTGTTACACTGTGATTTTCGAAAGTAAGTCTTGTGTTTCGTTGTGAGTGTCTAATAGTCTATTGAATGAGAGTTGTAAAGTTTGCATCAGTATATATTCACTACTTATTTATTCATACAATGTTTGGATGTCGCTATTTTTTGTATAGAATCTGTGGTAGTTAATGATCATAGTTTGTTGTCATTTGCTAGCTTGCAGATTGTGTAAATGAAATATAATCTGGATGCTTATGTAATTGTGGGTGTTTGGCACTAATCTTCTTAGATTAAAGCAAATAAGCGGGTTGCAAAATGCACCTGCTTATTAAATATTTGAGTAAATTACACCGTTCATCTCTATGGTTCGGCCCAAATGACTAGTCCAGTCTCTCGACCTTTCTTTTGCATGAATAATCCTTATATTGAAACTTGGTAACACCATTCATTCTTATCTCTAACGCAAATTGAATTTGAGACCTCTCACATTTTAGTTATAATGGTCACAAGTGACAAGTCTTTTACCACTACACCACAAATGGTCATTTATTCAAGTTATAAGCAAAGAAGCCGGCTGTTGTGGCAAAAACCGCTTATTTGTTTATTTAAAGATGTATATACATTTAAATATAACAAGCAGGTTAAGCACTCACCACAATTGTAGGGTCACGCCTTAGTTTCGGGTTGAAGCTTTTGTGGTGTTTGCCTCTTTGAATTAGTTTGATCTAAAACTGTTCATTTGCTTATTGTATATAGCTAGGGGCAATTTCATATCTTTTTACTTGGAAATTTCATATAACATGAATTAAAAACATTGTACATTATGCATTTAATACTTGCAGTTTTGGTATATATAAATTTAATTATGAAAGTAGGGTGATATATGAAATTACTCCTATCTTTTATATGAGGTACAAACAGTTTAGATGGATGTTCAGGACTGTTTGAGGGAAAAAAGTTATTTTGCATTAAATTTTTTGATAAGCTTATATCTTAATCTTAACATGCTACTAGAGTTTAGATATCATCAAAGCGTCTTATGCCCGACATCAAAGTTGATTTTCACATAATTGGTTCAATCTAAAACCAATCATGACATACACAACACAATCACCAAATATGTAATTACAGTTAGCTTTTCTAAATATGATTTATGGGGAGTATGGATGAAATGCCAAGGATTGTCTACTAAGCACGCTGCACCATCAGGCAGAGATTTGTAACAACCAAAATTCATAACAAACTAGACAAAACGGAAAAGGCCTATGCAGCCACAACCATAATCAAGGCCAACAGCAAAAAGAATCAAATCAAACCCTAAAACACTGCCAATTCAATATCAAATTCAAAATACCAATAACAATCCAAAACTTAACCACTAAACATAAAACTAGATAGTTTAATACTTGTGTTAAGACATAAGCTAGGTATAACTAGAAACTTAACACTTGACCTCCTTCAATCCATGACCGAAGTACAAAAAGGTTGGGTCAGCTGCACCATCTTTGTAATAAGCAAACACCATCCCACTGTCATCATGCATGCTCTCCCCAACAAAGCTGCATAAAATTAGCACAATTTACATCAGATTCCATCCATGCGGTTGATCAAATGTCGGCTTACTCAGAAGCACATGCTAGTAAACATGCTATAACAGCATTCTTTGAATTATCAGTTTCCCAGTTCAAGTTAAATACTGCCCATTTATAAGTCACTGAATTTCTAAAGCACAAAAACAGTTTCTTATGATAATACAATTATTTTAACTTGGCATAATGTTCACTGTAGTATGGGTAATGGGCAAATGAGTGAAGTGACATAATATAACACTATATTTGCATAAAACTGTGTATATCTTAGAAGCATAATTGATCAAATGAATATGTAATGTGAAGGAGGAATAAAAAAACTTACAATTGGAGGTCGCTGAGCTTTCCGACGAGGAACTTTGTTGCTGCCTCAACGTTTTTCTTGAAGAACTCTTGTTGCTCAGCATCAAGCTTAGGGGTGAGTAGTTTGATGTACTTCTTGACATAAGCAATAAACTGCTTCCTATCAAAAGGAGGTTGTTCCTGCATTTGTTACAATATCTCAACATCTTAAAAATCTACAAACATCTCAAATTCAAAACCATTTAAAAGTGGTTAACTCTTTACCTGAAGTCTAAAAGTGTCAACGATGTCAACAACCCTCACGGCTTGATCATCAACAGCCTCGTCTTCGCCACCTTCAGCAGAAGGGTTTGAAGCAATGTAAACATCAACAGCTCCCTGAACAACCCACTGTATCGGCAGAAGACCATAACACGTATCAGTACCATAATAAAGCCTGATTCAAAAAGACACCAAATGCATAGGAGTATAGGACAGTAAGCAACTAACCTTTCCTTCAACTTCCCAAAGAATCCCATTGAAAATTTCCTTGCAAGGAAAAGAATCAGAAAGAAGCTCATCACCTACATTTAAAAAAAAGGGCTCATTAACTTGCAACAATCAACTGTGTATGACAAAATAAAGGGAATTCGGTATCGTGTAACTTTATCGTTTACAGAAACAATAAAAAATTGTAATTTTTATATTTACAGTTGCTCTATGTTAATCCTATTCATTAGTCCTCGAAACAGAATATAATCTTACAAATAAACTTATTTAAACTCCAAAGCATAAAATAACTATCAATTAAATCTGTGAAAACTCGCACACAACATGAACTAAACTAATGTCCCAAAGCATCTCAATCTAATCAACATTGACTTCACTTTCAACAATAATGAGCATCATCCCCATCAAGCAGATTAAAACAGGAAAAACTGAACAAAAGTTACAAACATATTATATAGGGATTGATGACTCGTCAACGCCGTCGCATGCCCCTGTTTTGCTGTTATGATGGTGGATATGAGAGCAAATGCCCTCTTATCCATTGCCAAAACAGCAATACAAAAGAAGACCATGGCGAAGACACACCCTATGATAAATATTCAAACTATAACAAATTCAGCTAAGAAAACCAGCTAAAAAATCAACTTCCTCATTAAAATAAATTTAACTTACAAAATTGAACAACAATAAACCTTGAAATAAAGTTCAACCAGAACACGATTAAAGTTAAACTTATAAAAACTATCCACACGAGGACTAATTAACCACAAAAATACTTGAAACTTTCAAGATGATTACCAACAAATTAAATAAGCCAACCAAAAAGGCTTAAGACCAAAGTGTAATAAGCAACCTTTCACGCATGGTGTGCTTTGTTGGCACCACCACAACTCATAGATCACTAATACACCACCCTCCTGCAACGCTTATTTTTTGTTCTTGTGTGAGTGAGAGTATATTGTGGCCCATATCTGTGTTTATATTTTGAAGGACGAAGTTGGTGATTACACCTTTTATGTGTGGTTGAAAAGCTGACATGAGTTACCCATATAAATAAAACATGCACAATAAGATATATTCATGAAACAAGCTAAGCATAAAACCTTAAAAAAAATTACCCATATAAATAAAACATGCACAATAACAATAGATTCATTAAACAAGCTAAGCATAAAACCTTTAAAAAAAATTACTCATATAAATAAAACATGCACAATAACATATATTCATGAAACAAGCTAAGCATAAAACCTTTAAAAAAACCTACCAATGTAAATAAACAAACACAATAACTCGATACAACTAACTTACATGCAGATCTATTGAAAAGAAAAAAAATAATAATAAAAAAATAATAAATAACACAAAGCCCTATATTTTCTTTTAACTAAAACGAATAAAAAAGTCTTATAGAATATATTATACGTCAAACGAAATAAAAAGACTAAGCATAAACAGATCTATGCTGTAAAAAAGTGATGAGAATTTACCAGTGAGTAAATCTTGATAGACCAACATGATGATTTGGGGCTGCTAAATCGTGTGAATAATAAAATAATAGGGTTCGAGAATAAACGTTTATTGTAAGGGTTTTGTTTTTATAGGCAAAAAAAAGTGTTTGTGTTTGTGTTGGACTTGGATTCTAGTTGGGTTTTTGTGCTGATCCCTATGTTGCTATTTTCTCTTCGGTTGGCCCATACCCACTTGGTTTGTAGGCCCACTACGCTTGTGATTTATTTTATTTTTATTTTTATTAACTTGCTTTTTCTATTTTTTTCTTTGGTAATCGTAGTTTCCGACCTTATAGTTAGTTACATCACAGGGTTTGAGGTGTCATCAAACAAACTCAAGCTAGGTAAAGTAATCGATTTTCAGGGAATTAGGGGTGGTCATTTTAAAGTTTTTTTTTGCATATATCAACAATTAAACCTGAGACCTCATTTTAATGATTATAGACGCAAACATCTTACCACACCACCCATGAGTAGTTCTCTCCAAGATGGTTTAGTGATAACCATGTCTCTGAAGTTTCAAAAGAAATCAATATTAAATTTTGTCAGAAGAAGATTTTGAAATAACTAAAGAAAAGTTTGAAAATGATAAAGATGTATCAGGTAAGACAGCTACATCAAAGCCAACAAATTTTGCCTTTTTTCAAGTATCTTGAACATATCGTTTGTTTACTTGTTTTATGATTAAAATTTAAAAAAATAAAATAAAATAAAATAAATAAAAAATAAAAAATCATCTTTCATAAATCAATACTGATAGGAAAATTTTGTGATAGAAAATTAGGTCATAATTTTAAAATTTTCATAACAATTATCAAAAATCATATAGAGGATGCCATAAGAAACCTACAACAGTTTTCCATAAGTTAGTAATCCGTATACTATTTATAACTAATCATAATAAACCAACACAACAAATGTGTACCTATTTGTTTACAATAGAGATTAACACAGATTTGAGAACCTAAAGCAAGGTTCATCACGGTTTAGCACATTAATCCTCAAACGATTGCAGTAGGGTGCTAGCGGTTGATCCAAGTAGCAGCAGCAACAGAAAATCTAATCAGCAGCACACGAACAAAACTTGTTCGTGTGTTTGGTGTGTTGGGCCAACGAGAAGAGCAAGGGAAGGAGAGAAGATTTTAGGGTTTTCTGAATTGCATACTGAATGAATAATTAACTCTTTTATTCATAGTGCTTATTGGATAATTAACAAATTCAAAACAAGATAATTACCAAGTTTGAAAAGATACTTATTTTTTTAAACAAGTCAAACAACCAAAGCCCCACCCGGTCCACTACCATGATGGTCGGCCTTCATGTTGGACCCACAAAGGGTTCACGCCCCTATTGAGCTTTTGGCCCGATCCCTTTCTCATTTAATTTAATCAATTTAATTAAGCTCATTTCTTTTTCATTTAATGGATCATTTATATATTTATAATAAATATATACAACTATAATTTTGAACTATTATGTGCGACCTCAATGAATCGTATTATTAGTGACAATATTTAATTCTCGTTATATAATGTACATAATCCTACAAATACATATTATGTTATGTTTATGCCAAATTTATAGATTCTAAAAGAGAGTAAAAACATAGTTACTCATGCTAAGGTATATACAAAAATAATATCTCGATTACTTCTTCCATCATAAAAAATAAATAAATAAATAAAATAAAAAAAGAAAAAAAAAAAGTAAAAAGATGAGAATCTTTAGTGTAAGGTAGATATAATGACTTGTTTTGTTAAAATTAGTTAGTCAATAACTTTTTGCGTAGCATGCTCAAAGACTTTGAAACTAGCCACTCATAAAAATAATTAAGATACAAGGTACCAAAACAATTTAATGACTTTTTAACATTTGAAATTTATCTGATGATCAACTTGATACATTTGTAGATGACATGAGTAATGATAAATTTTAAGGAATTAGTTTGCACACGTTTTCTTTTTATTGAGACAAGTCACTCATGCTTTAGATAGTTGTATCTTGCTTTGTTTACTTGTGTAGTAACATGTGCAAAGCAAATGACCACATGTACAAAACCTTTCTCTTTATTGAAGGGTTATATTATCTCCACCTCTTCGGATATGACATAAGAGGGTAAAGGTACAAAAGATTCATTGTGTTCCTATAGTTTACATTACAACACACTTTTTTATGGGTTTCTGTTCCGTGTTTTATGTCAGTTTTAAGTTTTTGACTTATCAAACTTTATATTTTATGTTTCGCACGTTCAGGTTTATAATCTTTTTATATAAACAAAATTAATAATAATAATAATAATAATAATAATAATAATAATAATAATAATAATAATTCAAAAAAGAGAACGGGTGTCATTTGTAAAAAAGGGAAAAAGTTGGGTGGCGTGGGGGAAAATAACCTCTTTCTTTAAGAATCGGTTTGTAAGAGTATTATTTTGGGAGAGTGTATTTTTGGCTATATATGTTTCATCCTTTAAGAAGGGATGTACTATATTGACGGGGACAAGGGTGTCAGCCCCTTGTCTCCCTCTTTTGTCCCCTTTTTTTTCTGGCGCAGCCTAGTTTTTGTCAGTTTCTGTTTCGTATTTTTGACAGTTTTAAGCGTTTGACATATTAAACTTTATATTTTCTGTTCCGCACTTTCAGGTTTATAGCTTTTTGATATAAACAAAATTATAAAAAAAATAAAAAAAAATAGGGGGGGTCATTATAAACTTATAGGGGGGTTATTATAACCCATGCCTTTAAGAATTGGTTTGTAATAGTGTTATTTTGGTGGAGTGTACTTTTGGCTATGTATGTGATTGACATAAATGTGTATAAGAATCCGTGTACTCACGAGGTTTAACCATATAATATAATAAACAATAATATTTCAATAACTTTGTTTTTAAAGTTAAATATTGTGATAATTTATAAGTTAATGGTTTTGACGTGTTTAAGATTTTTTTATAAAAATATATTAAATTTGTAATACTTATATAGTTATCATACCCATGCAAACACTTTACATAATTTTTTTAGTACGTGTTAATATTGATTTTATTTTGTATAGATTGTCGCACGAAGGATTTGACTTTGTTTAACTGTCATGGTGTTTAGGTTGATATTGTTTAAATTTAACTATTGATATCATGTTCTAGATATCATGTGTGTTTAATAGCACATAATGACCTAGAAAAAATGTGTGTCGCTGTTATATGTAGAATCCCATCTATTTATTTTCATCTTACAATAACGTGTGAGGTTATGCCTTCATTTTGATATTTATATTCCTATTAATAGTAAATTGAGCCAATTTTTAAACTAGTTCACACATTATTCTTAGAAATAAATAATAGTTATTCTCGAATATCATTACTAAAGAAGAATAATATAAGTCATTCGTATATATATAATCTCGTTACCTTGAAAAAATATTTTTCGTTGTTATGTGTAGAATCCCGTCTGTTTATTTTCTTTCCCCAATAATGTAGAATCCCATCTTGAGTGTTTTTTATAACCTTTCTTTCTTTTAAGAAAAATTGATTTTCTTTTAATCAAGGAAACCCTTTAACCCAAAAAGAAACACACACACACACACACACACACACACACACACATATATATATATATATATATATATATATATATATATATATATATATATATATATATATAATATGTAAGGTTGTACCTTTATTTTGATATTTATATTCCTGTTAATGATAGTTTAGACCTATTTTAAACTCGTGTGTTGGTTAAACTTATAAAGAGACATAACAACGCGGATAGTCAAAATATATACTTATTTCGGATATTTTTACTTAATCTTATAAATAGAAATAACATGAGTTGTTCGTATATGTAAGTTCTCGTGTATTCATTTACATGTCACAATAACGCGTGCTTCTCTTTTTATATTTACAATTTCATGCAAATACATTAATCAAATATATACTGATAATAATATTTGTAAATAACAACATATTGTTGTATTTTTTTTATAAAAAACAAAAACTATAAGATGTATAAAGTTTAGGGGTATTTATAAATTTATAAAGTTATTAAAACATGAAAATTGATAAGCATACTTTATTTAAAATTTAGCAACTAAAGTTTTATTAATTACCCTCCTATTTTTAAGTTTTTAATTTTACAAAATTCGCACATATGTTTTTTTAGCACATTTTATAAATTAGACGAAAATTCAATAGTTTAACTAAATTGAGCTTCATTATTTTATTTTTTATTTTTATTTATTTATTTACAAAATTCGCACATATGTTTTTTTAGCACATTCTATAAATTAGACAAAAATTTAATAGTTTTATTAATTGAGCTTCAGTTTTGAATTTTATTAACAAATATGAATGATCAATTTTGTCACGTAGGCAGAATATTACAATTACAAATTGTTATTGTTGAATTCTTTTTACAATTTGTGGAATTATATTATATAAGATAGAGTTAGGATCAAATAAGAAGAAAAATTAAAATAAGAATGATAAGAAAAATCACAACCACTAACTTCAGATGCATCTACAAAAATAGATGCATTCCTCCCTTAAAATTATCACTCCTATTTGAAATATGTGACTAGAAATTATTCTTATTCTTTTCATTTTAGTTTTTCTTTTTACCGGATCCCTTCCTAATAACCGCAATGCCAACCGCTCGCTCGTTAAAATGTCTTTTTCTCTTGTTGGAATCGAAATATATACTACTAGCATTTTGAAGGTCAAATGAAGTTGCAAATATTTACATAAACATCTTCCCATTGATAACCATGGCAAAGATAATGAGCCACATTAAAAATTCATTGATGTTTATCTCTTGAATCTACAAAAGATTTAACCATAGAGAATAAACCTAAGTGATGGATAGAAACGAGATACAAGGTGAGAAGACACTACGTAAATAGTGAGTTGATATGTGGTTTACTTTCGATTGAACCTTGATAGGGAGACCTAATACATGGGTCTAATTATGGACCTAATGCTTAAAATACTTGTACAGTGCAGGCACTGTACAAGTATTTTAAGCATTAGGTCCATGATTAGGCCTATGTATTAGGTCTATTAATCAAATTCCCTTTCGATTTTAATGAAAACTAGGTAAATAAACTCGAGGGTTTGTTTGACTCAATATTTGGCCTTCGATAACCATTTCGCTAGACTCTCAAATTGTTTGAATCGTCTCAAGTCATGTGGCAAAAAGATTGCTTACTTTTTGGTAGTATTAACTAATAGTTATGTGTCACTAGAAAGAAATTTATGAACATGAGAATAAAGCATTTCTCACTAGACTATGGTAAAATTTATATTTCAATTTTATTGTGCACTTAATGCTTAGTATACCTTTTTTTTTATTTTTTATTGTCTTTAGAAAGGCAAGCATAATGTTTAGTATAATCCGTATCACTTTTATTTTCTTTTTTCAAGATTAGCTATATTAAGCAGGATAATCAATTAAATTCATTTCAACTTGGATTTTGCGAAACAAATAAGTAGACTTTGGCATACTGAAAGTTCACTTTTAGAACAACATTGGACGCAATAGAAACTTTTGACTGTGTTTAAAGGAAAGAAATCATAATCATTCTACCTTATTAGATAATTCCTTTTAGGAAAACGGTTTATTTGATTTAAAGAGTTTGATTTTAAAGTTCATGGTTACGCTGTAGTTGATATCACCTAGCGAAAAACCACTTAAAAAAAATAATTAAGTAGTTTAATTGTTGGTGTATTAATGTCTACTGGACTCTAATATTACATGTTGACTAAAGAGCATCCCTAGTAGAGAAAGTTGGAAATACATTTTTATCAATGACTTTTTTAAAAATAAATTGTTAAATATAGCTTTAAAAGCTATATTTAAAATATTCAAACACGAATTAACTGTTTGTACCTTTAATAATAACGGTTACAGTAGCATATTAAACTTTCTCTATCGATTATACACACCACAATAATACGTACTTTTGTTTCTTAAATGTACAGTAGCATTTTAGTGCTATATTTTTAGCAAAACCTTCTTTACAAAAAAAGTTTTTGCTCCTATACAAATATAAAACCTCAAAATCAATTTGAAAACCTTAAACTAACGAGGAAAGAGGTTGAAACAATATGCTATAACTTGAATTTCGCCAACCTATAGCATGAGAAGTCCTCAATTACAATAGTAAAAGGGAAACTTGCATTTCTATAACTCGAAGATGTCACTTATTCATTTTGCTAAATCTATGATTTAAAATTTTTAATAAAAAAATGTTTGTTTGACATCCCTGCCACCAAGCTGGCAAGTTGCACACTTTATATTCAAATCTATTCATTTTCAATCGTAATCCTCTATTTGTGTTTGCAAAGGCATCGTAACATGTCCATTTCGTACAGTATTCAAGCTAAAAGTGATAAAACATCTGACATATCCGCTATTTTTCTTCATCTTCATTTTATGTTGCATCCATATTTTCCATCCATTTTATATCTTCTTAACAAGCATTCACATAAACCACCAACGTAACTGTCACATGATGAAATTGGTTACCATGACCAAAATTAAAATAGAATAATATTAATTAATAAGTGCAATAATGTTCAAAAAAAAATTAAGTGCAATAATTTTTTTTTGGATATAAGTGTTGTAATCGTTGGTAAATCAGTGAAAAACAAAGGTGAAAATAATAGTAATATTAGAAGTGTTTTTGTTAAAAGAAATGGAAAAATAAATTTTTTGGATATTAGTGTTGAAACTGTTGGTAAAATAAAGGTGGAAAAGAAATTATGTTGAAAGTAATGGGCTCTTTTTATTTATTATTTTTTTAATGAAAGAGTAAAATTGAAGATCAATAATAGAGGATGTGGGATAAAAAAAGTGAGTTGATACTCTCACCACATTTGGCTCTTTTTATTTATTATTTTTTTAATGAAAGAGTAAAATTGAAGATCAATAATAGAGGATGTGAGATAAAAAAAGTGAGCTGATACTCTCATCACATTTTTTGATTCTTGCATCACAACTTGTGCATTACAGTCTTGTATCATACAACACTGCAATGCGCAATTGTGGTATTTGCATCAAAAAATATGGTGAGAGTATCAACTCCTAAAAAAAGAAGATGTGTAGGAGCAAGAGGTCTTGATGGAGGAGGTTTGCAAATTGGTCGCAGGGTTTCGTAATAAAGACAAGGATGAGAGATAATGTCAATTTTTCATGTATTTAATATAAACGAGTATTGCGAGTTATTTACGAATATTTATAGGTTTTTTTTACGGGAAAAAAAACCTTTTGAAAAGTATATCGAAATAAATATCAAATTAAAGAGCAACAAATAATATATTATTTGACTTTTTTTTTCTTTTTTTAAATTTTAGTTTCACATATGTATGTGAGAAAGTGAAAATGTAGACATAAAGTATAAGAATTTGAACAAAGCTCACAAAATTCTAGGCAAATAAATGATACTTGAGACAATTTTGGCAATATGTCACTTATTTAAGTCATATCGGAATAATTGGTATATTAGGTAATGAGAATTTCCCTAGTAAAAAGATTTTTGAAAAATAAAAAGTGTAATGACAAAAAGTTTATCAAAAGGTTATCACTCGAATGTTCTAATAATAGCCCTCTTTGTGAGTCTTAAATTATCATAATATCTTATCAATTTTCTTCTTTCCTGATATCCATTTGGGGGATAGCTTTGTATTAAAGACGAAAACAATTTACTATACCACTCTTATTACAAGTTATTATAATAGTATTATATTAAAAGGTTAGTTAATGTTGTAGGAATATTTAATTATCATAATTAAAAGATTACATAGATCATATACTCGTAGTATTCTCTGTTTCAATGTTTATATATTGCATTTGAGATGTATTAAGAAAGTATATGTATTATTTGATTAAAGATATACAAACTCAAATAGCATGTCTACGATTTCTTCATCACGCTCTTCCATAGAAGATTGTTCAAATCTTCAAAACTTTCTTCAAGCAGTGACTCCTATCGTCGATCATGTAAGATATCTATATCTTTTTCATAAAATATTAACTTTTCTTATAGGCTCTTAAATATGTGAACAACTTTTCAGAACAACGTTACTGAAGTTGAAGCGAACCATGAATCAAGAAATGGACATCTGAAGCTACAAGATATATGGAGGATGTATGATGAATGGAGTTGTTGTGGTGTTGGTGTCCCGGTCTTATTGGAAAGCGGACAAAGAGTTGTTCAATATTATGTTCCTTTACTTTCTGCAATCCAGATATTTATGAAAAAACCTACATCAACGAGCTCAGATGAGGAAAATGGTTTTGTAGCGCTACAGTATGATTCATCGAGTGATGATGATGCAAGCGCAAAATCAAACAACGGTTTCTGTAAGGACAATCTTTATGTAAATTTCTTTGAAACCGGTTCTCCATACAATCGTATGCCATTTTTGGATAAAGTAAGTCATGATTTTCTTTAATTTTTCTAATTAATAGCATTTATAACCTTAAGAGTGCCATTAACTTATCAATTCTTTAACGTAACATAATTGCCATTAAAAATGCAAACTAATATTAAATGGAAAATTCGGCATATTCAATGTTAGAAAGTGAATACAATTTTTTTTTTTTTTTTTATTTGCTAACAACAACCTACTGAGTGTTGTTTAAGCATTTCTTATTTATAAAAAACACATTTAATGAACTCATATATTCCATAATTATACACTTTTAATTACTTTAAATATAGTATGTGATGTTCAATATAGAATGTTTAGAGATCATTAAATGCTAATATTTTAAACATGGAATGCTTAAACAACACTCAGTGTGTTGTTGTTAGCAATTTTTTTTTAATTATTATTTTGTTTAACAAGTTCATTGAATTTATTTGCACTTCAAGATACACTTACCATTTTTTAGAAGTTAAAAGATATGTTAATGTTCATACGAGCATTAAAAAGTAAGAAACTTAAGTGCTAGTTTCTTTGATAGTTGACGTAATAAGCCCGTTACAAGTTTGATATAGTCCAGCTTGTTTTCTTTCTTTCTTTTCTACAGATTATCGAGCTAGCTGAATGTTATCCTGGACTATTATCGTTTTACATCAACGATATAGCTCCGGCGAGTTGGATGTCTGTTGCGTGGTATGTATTTCATTTGATACTTCATTTTTCTTTAACTTTATCACTTAGTATGAGGTGAGTTTGCACTTGTATATGTATTGTTACCTAGTCAATGTTTCTTAGCAAAAAAGCTACATTTTATTATGAGTTTGCTAACATTATACTCCGATGATTAGTTAATGTTTTGATTTTAAATGAGACATAAACTCGCACTTAATGTTTAGATGAACAACTGATAGGTGAGGTTAATTTAATACCAAATGTCTTCTAGTCTAACAGTACATGTTAGATGCACCCAACCAAGTGGTTATTGGTTTAAAACCGGCATGAGATAAAATTTGTAATGTAAATACTCCTAGATTGTAAGTTGTCTTCCAAAAAAGACGTTTATTGGTATAATTTGTAAAGCTATTTGATTTAAACATGAAAAAAAAAAAAAAAAAAAAAAAAAAAAAAAAAAAAAAAAAAAAACTATTATAGGTCGATAGACAATGATCATCATTTTGTAGAATGAAGTCATAAGGCTGTTCCAAGAAAAAAATGAACTAGTCCTCCGCGCACTTGGTTATTTTTCATTTTTTAAGGAATCAACAATCGTTTGATATAGTGATTAAAGAGAATATAATTAGTTTTTCAGTTAGCATTAGTCGTCATTGAGTATCAACAGTTCATATGCAAGTCTGCCTTATAGTATTACACTTCTACTCAATAAAGATTTACTTGTTTTACAAAAAAATGTTATATGCTTTCTTATACAGGTTCCCTATTTGTCAAATCCCCCCAAAACTTAACATTACCAAAGACCTCGACACTTGTTTCCTCACCTTCCATACTTTATCAAACTCTTTCAAAGGTAATTTATATCATCAGAACAAGTTTAAATCTTGTACGAATACATGTGTACGTGCATGTCATCTAGAATAATGATTTGGTTATTAATTGGTCAGTTTTGTGTTATGATTCTTGACTAATGTAGCATACAACAATGAAGAAGAAGTTGAAAACACCGAGAATGGACAAGTATTGGATCTTAGTCCGTTTGGGCTAACAACTTACAAGATGCTAGGAGATGTGTGGAATCGTCACAAAGATGATGATGAAAAGATTCAGGATTTCGAGAGTGCTGCTTCATCATGGTTGAGTCAACTCCATATCCAACAACATGATTACAACTTCTTTACTCAGTGAAGTCTTTAATAGCAATAAAGAAATGGTTCTATTATCGGCTGGTCTTGCTATTTATGTTGCAAATGAGAGTCATACATGGTAGATTTATTTTCCTTTAGTTGTGCAAACTAGTCTGAAATCTATGGTTGAGATTTTGCTATATCGAAAGTCGTATGTCAATCATACGGGTTTGTAATTTGATCTTGATAATTTTTTTCGCAATGCAAACTTGATTGAACCTTTTTATTACAACCATTAATCAACAAGTTAAGGTGGATGGTGTAAACTTTCCTTAGGCATGTTAACTTGAAACTTGTGTTCAGATATTAAGGACCATGAAGTGTCAGAACGCACACATGTTAAAATGGTTATTGTATAGCTAAACATAAGGAATTAAGTTTATCAACTCGCGTCTATAGCATTATGTAACACCCCCAAAATTTGGTACAGCGGAAGACTCAACAAGCTTTCGGGTGCTACGGGGATTGGTATCCAACACAAGACATAAAAGAACGAGATAAAGTAAACATAAGAAAAATACAACCACGCGGGGTTTTAAAGTTTACATTTATCCCAAATTCATCCAAAGTCATGCCCAAAAGAAATAAATATAGGTCCACAATTATTTATCAGAGTTTTAGAAAATAGATCCATAACCAGGTGCCATAGCCAAACCTCCAATCCAAGCATCCAAGGGCATCACTTAATTACCTGAGAAAACGCGCTAAAAGTCAGCTTTCGTTGGTGAGATCATAGGTTTAAATTCATAACTAAAAAGAGTTGACATACACGCAAAAACACTTGCTAGCTAGACTAGGCCTCAGTCATCCAACCAAAACGAACCAACCAAATCTAACCAACCCTATAGGTGCACGCTATAGCTCAAATCAATCCAATCAATAGCTTACCTAGCTCATGTCTAGGCCTCGCTCTATAATTAATCCAATAGCTTACCTAGTTCGGGACTAGGCCTCGCTCAACAACCAATCAATAGCTTACCTAGTTCGGGACTAGGCCTCGCTCTATAACCAAATCAATAGTTCACCTAGTTCAAGACTAGGTCTCGCACTATAACCTACCTAGTTCTATAAGCATAGCAAGTTTTAAAATAAACAAAGCGATAATAGTCCACATAAAACAATTTGCACGTTTCTCACCCCAAGTATTGAAAACAAAGTTCAAGAGTAAAAGTGGGGCTATGACTCACCTCAAGTCCAGCAATAAGCAAAAGAAATCGATAGATGAAAGACGTAAAGCAACTCAAATAACTGCAACTACAGACTCGGCACTTCCTAACAATATAAACGCGTTCAGAATCATTTCCTCAAAGATCAAATATTCCCAATCCCGAACGTATTCCATTTTACTTTCCAAAATCCATTTCTCGTATTATCCTCATATTAATTTGGAGTTTGACGTTTGGTATCCATGCGGGTGGAGGGTCGACACAACTCAAACCAAGAAGCCACAACGAAAGTAATAATAAAACAATCTATAGGTCTAATATTAGTCCAATATATTATTTAAATAAATCATCGAAGTTTATCAAATCCATCGATTTGGTAATCCCCCATATTTATTTACGTAATATATCACTCTAAGATTATACCCAACTTAAATCACATAGCACAAAGAATACTATATGGTAAGTATCGTAGTCAAATAAATTCCCTATACATATCATCAAATTTGCCAAATTCGTCAATTTAGCCAACTCCACGAGATATTTTGTAATTCATTATTCCAATACACGTACCATAACTTATGGGCGTCGTAGGATACGATGCTCATTAATATATTCATTTTATATAGCTAAATAGACCCTATTTAACCCGTCGATTAAATAAGTTACGTAGTTATAGAAAATGGATATATTAATCGTCACATATCCGTGACAACACAAAAGTCACATAATAAAATAAAGTCCACTTGGACTCAAGTGACCACAACCCCGTATAACTCGATAGTTTTTCCTTGTTTAATAAAAGGAATTTTTATTTATTAATTATCCAACGTATTAGATTTCGTCATCATTTATAGTTATTTATTTATAATAACGCTCCCGACATTTATTACACTATTCACATAGTATAATAATTATCGTCACGTTATTATAATGTTTACTCGTGATCGTTTTATTATTAATACACACACACACACACACACACACACACACACACACACACACACACACACACACACACATATATATATATATATATATATATATATATATATATATATATATATATATATATACGTTTTTCACGTCTATATACTTATATAAATGGTTATATTACCAATAATATTATTACGAGTTTTATTATCAACGTTTGATTATAATTATTTATCGAGTTATATGAGTTGGTCACATGTCCGAGTCATCACTCTCGGCTCATTGTCCAAGTCCAAAAATAAAATAATCAAGTCACAAATAAAGTAATCCAACTCCGTCCAAATCAATCCCAAATCAGGTGCTACGACAATAGGGTCCGACTACGGCACCCGACTAACCTATCTCCGTCAATCTAGTTAACCGTCTCACAATTGGTTCCCAATACCACTTTGTCAACACAACTCCATAATCAATCTCACAAGTCCAAATGTACCATGATCAAAATAATAATAAACTCGACAACACCAATAATCCGACAAACATAAACGGTACTCAAATAATATAACACAATTACGGGTTGGTTTACCAAGTCAACCCGGGTCAAATATTAAAC
The DNA here is from genome assembly GCA_030686995.1 of Artemisia argyi. Taxonomy (NCBI): domain Eukaryota; kingdom Viridiplantae; phylum Streptophyta; class Magnoliopsida; order Asterales; family Asteraceae; genus Artemisia; species Artemisia argyi. The sequence continues at coordinate 143,431,751 of CM060686.1, forward strand.
CACATGAAACGTGATATCACCCGAGACCTCTTGGGTCTCGGCTTGCTCCATACGAGCCAACCAAACGGACCATAGTGGTCAAATAATCAACTCACGTAGCAACAATATTCGACCGGACCCCAAAGGGTCACGACCTTGCTCAATCGAGCCAAAACAAACCAAACGAACCTCATGCGTCGTCGGCCTAACCCAAAGCAACAACAACAAGATAGCAACGAGGGACCCTTGGGTCTCGACATGGCTAACGAGCCATCAATAACACGACTCTGAGACCCCTTGGGTCTCGGCTATGCTCAAACCGAGCCTCAAATCCACCAATCGACATCCCAATATCAAATCCTTCCACAAATCGACACCAAATCGACCCAACCCGGATACCAAACCATCAAATCCTTAACAAAACTTCATTTCCCATTTATAAAACTTAAAACCCAACAAGAACAACCCGTGTACACACGGATTGGTGCACGAATCGAGGCACACGACAAGGATATCGTGGCCACTCACCTTCCAAACGGCTTCAAAACGTGATTTCTTTAAAAACCCAACAAGATTGATGAGGCGAAAAATGAACCACTTTTAGGGGGTCATTTAAGCCCGGAATTGAATTTATTTGATCAAATATTACCCTAAATCGTTCCTTTTGTGATTTTAGGTACTTTGGGAGTGAAATCTGGAAAAGGAAGCAATTCGGACGTTTTTGGAGCATAAAAGTGAAGAAAACGCCAAAGTCTTAATTTGCTGAGAATAGTGTATGACGGCGTCAAGAGGAAATTCTTGACGGTGTCAAGAGTAAAATCCATGACGACCCAGAAGAAACCTGAAGGCGTCACAACAAGAGCGTCAAGAGTTAAAATCATGACGGCCTGCATAAGGTGTACACATGACGGCGTCAGATCCAGATCTAGGCAGTCCGAGGAACTATTTGGCGGCGAGATGACGGCGTCAGACATTTGTTCTTGACGCCGTCACCTTCTAAAATCTATATATAGTTTTCTATTTTTCATTCATTAAGAGGAACTTGTGTGGAGAAACCCTAGGGCCGAACTTTGTGAACCCTAGCTCATATTTTACAGTAAATTCAAGGGTTTTTAACCCTTGAATCCTTTCATGTGCTATTAAGATAAGTCTTCTCTTTAATTCAATCAATATGTCTATGTGTCGGTTGTCTATATCTTGTGCTTGTCTTGATTTCACCATGCTAGGCTAGATTTATCTTGTGTTTGCTTAGATCTAATGAAACCTAGATGTTAATTATGTGTTGATTACTTGTTTATGGTTGTATTGGATGAATGATTTCAATGTTAGGCTTAAGAAAACTGGCAGATCTCTATTGTGTAACATGCTTGAACGTCTTAGGAAACATGAACCCATGTGTACTAGGTTTTATTGGTTGTATTTAATGCATGAGTAAATTCTAATGATCCCATGTTAGGAGCTTCTTAGCCGGCTCGACATAGGAGTGAAGTAGGCACTCATAGGATTAGGGAAGTAAGTACGTCACCCCATGAATGGTATTAAGGAATACAATCCGTCATCCACGCAACTATAACAAATAATTAACGTGTAAAAGATATTTAGGGAGTAGTGAAATCTAAGTAAACACATTTCTCCTACTTATTTGTAACAACCCGCATTTTCGGGACATTTCTCCTATTCACTATTCATCGGTTACTATTCATCATTTACTATTCACCAGTTACTATTCATCATTTTACTATTCATCGTTTTTCGGAGTCAGTTTGTGATTCCGAGAAGCGTTCAGAAATTTTACTATTCATGTGACACTATTCATTCCCGAAGGGAAATCACTATTCATGATCATCGTTCGTCATTTCGTAAACTGAGTTTACGAGTCTTCAAATTCGCGTAACCAGTTAGGTTTAGCTGCGAATTCATGCATCATTCATTAATGACACTTGATATAGACTGGAATAGTCTACACATTATCATCATCACTTGAGAACCTACACGGATATGCATTATTTTAATTTACGTATGCTTAATTTGTAATTAACGATACCACTCAGTTTTACTACTAACGTATACCCAATACTCCCGAATATGATCCTAACATATTTACATACTCGTTATAATAATATAAAAATTATATTATTAAGTTACCCGGTGTTTTGAAATCAATGGCTATATTTTTACGGTCAGAGCCCATTATTTCGTCGGTTGGCGAAATTTCAATTCAATAATTATTCTAACACCCGATTATCATCTGGAATAATATTTTACAACTTTTACAACTTTGTCGTATTTTATTTTACCTCGGTAACATTTATTTTTAGTTAACTCGGTACCCGATAACATCTAATATACAACAAAACCAACTAATAACTATACAATGGGAGACAAGCACATTTATGGAGCCACCAACAAGCCTCCCATGTTTTGCTCTTATGTGTGCCGCCCCCCCCCCCCCCCCCCCCTAGGACTAAGATGTTTTTGACTAAACACTTGACCAAGACTTTCAAAGAATATATATACTCCATTTTCTTGCACATTCTTCATTTACACAACATCAACAACTACCAAAAACTCTCTCATCTCCCTCTCTTCTTCATATTTTCGGCCAAGACAAGATCTCCAACAAGAAACCATAAATTTTTCAAGATCAAGTGTTTAATCAAGTCCTAATCAAGATCTAGTTGGGGTTTTGTGGTAAAAACCCTATGTTTCTTAACAAAATCATCTTCAAATCACCTCAAATATTCAAGTAAGCTTCAAGAATACTTTTGATCTTTTCATACTTTCATTTACTTTATATTTTTATGTATTTTCAAGATATATTGGAAAAATACGCAAGTATGTAAGATCCATACCACTTATTACTCATTTTGTTTTTATAAACCTAGATCTATAATTTTTATTAACAATCTCATGAGATCCACCAAGATTGGTGATGTTTAGGACCCCATGATACCCTAAGAAGGTGTATGGTAGGATTGGGTATTTGTGAAGTTGATTTGAGATAGTTTGGTTAAGCTTTGAACAACCCTTGAACTAGAAAAGTTGAGTTTTACAACTATATAAAAGCTACTGTCCCTTTTTGTTAAACGTGGGAAAATCAGTGGGTATTCTGTAACTTTGGACCAAAGATTTAGAAAATACATTCCGAGACGAAACTATGGCCGAAAACGGGGATAAAATCCGAGTTACGACGAAAAAGATATGCTATTTTCAAGATTTACGACGAAAACTATATTTTCTGAAATATTGAATCTGTCCCGATTTTTCTAGCTAGGAAAACTGAGATTAAATGATATCTCGACTAGCCGAGATCTTGAAAAACCTAAAGTATACTTGATTACCTTCGCGGGGATATAAAGAACATAGAAAACGGGCTTATAACGAAAAAGATACAAGTGTTTGAAATCCAACGATATATATGTATTTCCATCAGCTTTTGTACACTAATAGAGTTTTGACGTAAACTGTCTTTGCGAGACACCACTTTCACGGCTGTTTTTCTTTATGATCGGATCAGTTTGAGTCCGAGCCGTAGTTTTATGAAATCAAGATCTCCCAGCAAGCTTTTCAAACCAATTGGCCGTTTGATCATTGGACTCGTAACGAATAAACTACGACCTCATCTATAAACCCGATAAACTTTATATTTTGACAGCTTTTGCTATAATGAAATTTGCTAAGTGTTGAACATAATATTTTCAAATAGCAACAATAAGAGTCGATTCTCTCATTGATCAAGACCCGTATAGCCAAAAGTTAAATGACACGACTTCAAGATATTGTTACAAGGTTTTCAAAAACGCCGAGCTTGACCATTAACACTTAACGTACAATATTTCGCGACTAGTTTTGCGAGGCCATTTTGGGCATATTGTCGAGTAATGAAAATGTTATTTGTGCGACGAAAACCTTATATTTGCCGATTGAACACCAAACCAGGATCGTGGAGTACCGTTTCAACATATCTATATGAAAAGTGGTTATTAACTTAACGTGACGTCAAAAATGTATTTTTGACGATAAACACTATTTTCAAAACTAACGAATGGTATCGATAACATACGTACTTGCATGTGTAGCATCATTTCGTTTCTTACATTAGAAACTATCATTCATTAGGTTGCGGTTAGAGATCGTGCCTCATTTCAGTGTATCCACTTTTGTCATCATAGCTATCGCACCAAGTGAGTTCATACCCCCTACTTTTACCTGTTTTTATAACTGTTTTGGGGGAGAATACATGCTCGTTTTTGACTAAACTCAATGCTTGAATGCGCAATTGCATACTTAAACACTACTGTTTCTCTGGATACTTGATTGATTATTCAAATGCACCTATGTGTATACCAGTTGCATACTTGATTATTTTCTCGCATACACAAGCGTTTTATAAACATGCAACACACTTTATGAACTCTTGCTTTTATGCAACCCACTTTATGAACTCTTGCTTTTATGCAACACACTTTATGAACTCTTGCTTTTATGCAACACACTTTATGAACTCTTGCTTTTATGCAACCCACTTTACTTCATGAACTCTTGCTTTTATGCAACACACTTTGTGAACTATTGCTTTTATGCAAACACTTTTATGGACCATACTGAAACTTATGTTTTATCTAAACTATTACGCGGATTAGCCTAAGCCCTTGAATCCCACTATGCCCAAACTCATGAACCGTCAATTCCTGCTGGGAAGCGCGAATGTTATAAATAGATCTATTGGTGGTGACTCCCCCGTTCGGTTTGACCGGATAGGCAAACGCGAGCGTATAACATGTCGAATTACAAGTGTAACGGGATAAACACTTGCCGGGCCTTTATATTTAACATGCTTCTAGAGCATGCACACTGTTATAGCTTCGGTTGCATGAACTTAGCGCTAGCGTAATAGACTATTTTTGTATGTGATATTATATTTGTTGTAATGATCACACACTCTACTCATGGTCCACAATCCTGATTTTACTGTAAGGTAAACTTTATTTTTATGACATTGTGAGTTACACAATGGTCACAAAACTTTATTTTTATGACATTGTGAGTCACACAATGGTCACAGAACTCTCTATTGAACTCACAACATTATTGTTTTAATACAAACTTATGAACTCACTAACCTCGTGTTGACACTCTTTAGCATGTATTTTCAGGTTTTAAGCAATGGCACGCTACTGGAGGTTTTGGCAGGGCATGGCATGGTCATAGAAGACTCTGATATTCACTTGGAGACCATTTTAAACTATTCTACGGGCCTACTTCCGCACTATATGTTAACGATGTAAATTCAATACTTTTGGTTAAATGATTTTATTCTAAATGATTGAAGTGAAAACCAGTTTTGAACTTGTGTTGTAATACCAATTGAGTTACACCCCAGCTACATGTACGCTTCCGCTGGACCCGATCTTGGGGGTTTGACAGATTGGTATCAGAGCTTTGGCTATAGCGAACTAAATGTTTTTAAAACCTAGACTATAGCTACTTTCACGAAAACATAACCCTATGACCGTCACGTGCCTGCCTGCCAAGCTGAAGCCTCATTTGTGGTTAGTTGCTGACATAGGTGATGAGATTTGTGTCTCATTATCTGATATATTATATTCATTTATTATAGTTGATTACTATAATTGTCTTTCATATAAGCATGCTCATGTATCGTATATGTCACCACGTTATGCTTTTCCTTGCATAGCTTCATAATTTGACCTCGAGTTTGGTCACTTGCTTTTGTCTTTCAGAACGTCTTGGTATTTGGGAAGGACATAGTCTTAGTATAACTGAGCCGAGTATTTCAAAATTCATGGAACCTCGGTGGAATATAGACTGGTCATCTACATTCAACCCGGGATAGTGAGATATAGGCTGACCACCTATGTCTGACTCAGAAATGAATTTTGCAATACTGAGAATGGTTATAATAAGATTCTGCCTGGATTGAATTCTCTACTCAATTTCCAAATGTTTCATTTACGTGTGTGTAAATACTCGTTGGCAGAACATTCATACTTTTCACCATCTCGTTAACCACCGATTGGAAGCACGCAAACTGGTCATTTCATCTCATGGACATTTACGTCTATGCACGATACACTTATATCACAGTATTTTCTTTTATCACAATCTCATTTTGTTGCAGTTGTCACAATCTTTCCCCTTCTCACCCTCATTATCATTTCCTTTCCCCATCCCCATATATAAGGAATTAGCTAACACTCTATAGACTCCGATGTCACTCAATCCTCACTACTCCCTATATTGATAAGTGGATATTATCAATGACCTCCTTAGGAAAGACTTTCCATACCATCTATAAGGAGGATCCCTCGGTACATTGAAACCATTCAAAACTCAACAGAAATCTCAGGATACCACAAAACCATTCGAACCACTATCACTGGCCTGATTGCCACAATTCCACCATCTGGAAAGTATTGCCTTGATTGAATTACAAGATTTGTTTAGATGCAAATGCTCACTAAGCAACACTATAGAGATACATCCAACCTCCTAACCAAGACTATAGAACCTTCAATTGAACATGTCCTCACCAATAGACATTATTCAAATATGTTAGACATCCATGCATTGTGCAGACATACCTACCTGACTATTTTATCCTCTTAATACTTTTACTTCTAAATGGTTTTTTTTCTCTAAACTACCATTATACAAAACATATATCTTGTAAGAAATACTTTTCTGAGGCACTTATTTTGACAAGCAAATTCCTTTTGGTTAACCTTTCACAAAACTATTGAATGTTAGGAAATTTTAAACAACAATCTTTGGTAAACCATACTATCCACTTTATATTGAAAATAGTCCTATCTTGCATAACTACTAAATTTTGAAACGTCAAAAAAAAAAAAAAAAAAAAAAAAAAAAAAAAAAAAAAAAAAAAAAGTTACTTGGAAAGCCGGTTGCTTGAAGTTGTAAATTTATTTACTCAGGGAAGGTTTATGAACAAAACACCCAATCTCCAAAACAAACTTTGAAAATCAATCACTATATTACATCTCTTATACCTTTAGGGGTTTGTGATTTATAACTTGGGGAAAATCTTAGTAATGGAGTCTAAGCATCGTAGGTGGAGAAAAACTCAATTCATGACATCCTGCGGAGGATCACAACCTTATCATAATCTATTATTTTCAACAACACCCTTTGACGGACTTAACCTTGTAAGTCTTTCAAAACAAGATTCATGATATCCATTTCAATTATTTCTAATAAAGGAATTTGATTCACCTCAACTCCTAATGATTTCATTAAGATCTTTTTGGAACCACACCACCTATCATCTGTAGACCAATGGTCAGAATTTGAGAATGATTCAAACATAGGGAGATATGCCCAAATCGGGTGTGATTGATGGTGAGTGCTTATTCACTCACCTTTTCTTAGCTTAAATTGGACAAAATAAACCAAAAACTAACCAATAATGCCAAAGAAAGTGTGTTTTTGTGTTTGTGAATGTGCAGGAACGGATATTTAAGAAAAGACGAAAAATCACGAGAAAACGACGAAAACGAGCACGAGACTTGGAAAAGTGAATAAAGCCGGAGCCGGGGAAGCTAGTGGTCTTAGTGAAGTTTTTATGGTCATGTGAAGCCCTCATAAGTTCAAGTATTCCATAAGTGACCCGGGAATGAAGTTTGAAGAAAGTACACATTTGGTCCTTCAACTTTCAAGATTGTCATTTTTGGTCCTTTTGAAGATTATTTTGAAGATTTGACAACAAGGCTTTCCAAGTATTCATGTGATGTCAACATTAGTCCTTGAATCTTATTTACCAAGATTGGCAGCTATGGTCCTTGAAATTTCAGATTTACACTTTTGGTCCCTTAGTGTAATCTATTACTACCACACCGGATCCTAAATCAAAAAAAAATAAAACAAACACAACCCAACACTAGCCCAAAGCTCAAACCAAACACCTAGCCCACCACCACTTCTACCCGGCCTGATATACAACCCGACCCATCCCCAAACTTAAACAATAATAAAAAAATAACCAAAAAGCGCCTTTTACTGTGCATCTCTTCCACACGTTTTACCCTGTTACCTCGTACCCAGTCAAAAATAAATACAACCTCGTACTAGCATCTTATCCAAGAATCCTTCTGGAAGGTCTGACAAGTCAGAGATGTTGTCATAACTTCTCCACCGTGGCTATTTGAAGACATCTGATTGGACGTTCAAACGTGGATACATGATAACCTTATCATTTTTGGATAGAGTTGGTGGGATGACTCAGACATGAGTTGGATTGAAGTTTTGTGGCTGATAATAGAGTTCTAGGACCTTCCAAACCCTAGTCCTCTCATCTTGGTGCTCCCCTATATAAACCCCCCTCCTGATTCACGTTTGGTAGTAGGTTTTTAATTAGAGTTACTCTGTCAAATTTTAGTTAGCCTATGTAATTTAGTATAGCTCATGTAATCTTTCCTTTTTAAAGTTTAATGAAAGTTCTAATTTTTCTTTGAATTCAGCTTATTGCTTTCCTTTTCATTGCTTATTTCTGCTTCTATTAAGCTTCTTTTTCTGTCAAATGCTATTTAAAGTTGTTACTTTTATATAGTCTATATAGTTTATAATCATTTACAAAAAAGATAAAAAGAAAAAAAAAAATCAGAAAATAAAAAAATAAAAAATAAAAAATATATATATATATATATTAGTATAGCAGCTCATCATAGAGCTTATTTTCTCTTTTTCAATATCCACTTAAGCTTTTTAGCTTATTAGTGGATATGGTTTAGTCTTTTGATCACAAGTCAGTCCAAGTTAAAGAATTTTGGTTCCAAAATTGATGCTGAGGTGTTAATGGTATGCTGAGACAGATCCAATAGAACTCAGCCTATCACAAAGATAGGCTAGCTCAGTGAACCCCCTCTATTTTGAGCTGAGGGGGAGGCTAGTTTGTAAGTCCATTCTTATTTCCATTTTTAGACAGTTAAATAGAAATAATTTAGTGATATTGCTTATTGTTGTTTCTAGTTGTTTAATTCTTAGTTAATTAGCTTTAATATTTGTTATATTATATGCTTGGTATGATCTGTGTTTGAATTTGGTAGGATATAAGCTATAATCTAGTTTTTTCTAGTTTAGATAATCTGTAAGGGGGTGTTTGGATTAATGGTTTATGCTGAGTATTGATTGTTTATGGTAGCTAAAACTGGTTCATACAGTCTACTATAGATACTAATAGGTTAAATAAGTCATAATAATAATAGGTTGTTTAATAAAAAAAGTCAAAATAAGTTTCATCATAGCTTAACTGTTAGCATATTAGTAATACAGTTAGTAAATCAGTTAGTATAGCTACAACTTAGTTCAAAATAGCTTAATTCATCTTCACAATAGCTTATTAGTTAATATACGAGTAGTAATCAGTGATCATAATTGGAATTAGTCAAACTCATTTTGCAAATAAAAAGTCAACTGTGCAGCTTTGCCTGTTTTGTTCACTGCTGATCTAGGCACTAATTGGAGTTCAATTGGGGTGTTAAAATTGGGGCTTTTGTGTTTTTTATACTCTCTGCTGGGTGGACTTTAAGTCACCACCTTAACTTTTCAAATTTAAGCTTGTTGGAGTGCTTAAAATTAAGCCCAAAGTAGGGGGCTGAGCCTGAATTTTCTGTCTTATATATATTAGCAGCCTTTGTGTTTGTCAGTGCTTCTGAGCTTCAAATGGATTACTTCTTGTTCTTTTAAGCTCACTTAAGTGTAAAAAGTAATTGGTGAAGAGTTGGTCAACACTTGGTCAAAAGTGCTTATTAATAAGCACTTAAATAAGCTGTTTTTAAGCTAATAAGCACTTACAGTGCTTATTTTTCATTTTTTTCTATTTTTACTAGATTTAAAATAATATTTTAGATTTTTCCAAAAATTTTCATATTTTTCTGAGCTATTTTGCTATTTTTCTTAATTAGTTTTCAATTTTAATCATTATTTAATACTTTTTAATTAATAGAAAATCCAAAAAAATCAGAAAATTCCCAGAAAAATCCAAAAATATTTTAGAAAATAGTTTTAAATTATTTTAGAATTTTAGAAATTAAATTTGCATTTTTCTCATTTTATTTTCAATTTCTTTTAATTATTAAATAGTTTAATTAGTTTTTAATTCATAAAAATTAATTAAAAAGTCAGAAAAAAAAATATTTTTTTTTTCTTAAAATTTTCTTTTGTCATTTTTTTACTTTTTAAAATTAATTTGAGGTCCGTAGAATTAGTATAGCTTAAAACTCGCGTTTTATTTCGCGCGTTACATTTAAATAATCGCGCGTGCATTCCCGTTTTTGCGTTTTAGACTTTGGTGCATTATTTGCTTGTACTCTTTGCATGATTCTTGATTGTTAATTGATACGTGAATTATTTGATCACTATTTGCCTTTTTCACCACTTTTCAAATCACGATTACACGGATCAATATTCTTGATTCCATTCACACCTTCACTGGGAAACGACTCGGGTGATTCGTATTTCTTGCGGATCACTTCGATACTATACTACTACTATTATATAAATTGGTTTTCAAACAAATCAATTTTTGGCGCCGCTGCCGGGGAAGGCTTGAAGTGAATTTTGAAATATTGTTTTGAAAAATCGTGTTTTGTTAAGCCTTCTTCTATTTTTGTATATATATAAATATTAAAAAATCAGAGATACTTTTCCTAAAGTATTTCCAAAAATACCAAAAAAATAATAAAAGTTACAGCCTCGACTCGATCGAAAGAAAGGGCGTTGTAAACCAAATAAGTCTCCCAATATAACGAAAACGTAATTTAGTTGTTTATCGGACTATTTCAATTACTACAACCGAATAAGCGGGAAATACGGATAGCTTTGACATTAAATTGCAAGCTGAAGAGAGATCCATTCTTCTCTCCCGTCCCGTCGCGCGTGGTTTTGAAAGAAACGGTTTTCGATTAACGTTACATTTTAAGAAAAGAAAAACAAAAAAATAAAAAAATTTTGAAAAATAAATAAAAGCAAAAAGATTTTTCTTTTCTATTTTCTTTTTCTTTTTAATTTTGTTTTTGGTGTATGCACACCCGTTCTACTTCTGAGAATCTTACTTCTCCGCTCTCAAACCCCGAGCGGGTTTTACGACATACGAGTCGTGTTCATTTCCTCGACGACGAGGAGATGAACCATAACGAACAACACAACGGGCCCCCGCCGATGGGTGGTCCGCAGCACAATGTTGTCCCGCCGATGGGACAACAACCGGCATTTGATCCGCGTCCGATGGAAGAACAACTCCAATCACCATTTAACGGTGTGAGGAGGGCAATTGTGATTCCGAACATCAATGCCAACTTTGAAATTAATCACGGATTACTAAACTTAATCACGGGTATATCATTCCACGGGTTTGATAACGAAGACCCCTATGCACACATCCGAAATTTCACCGACATCGCTGAGACTATTAGGATGAATCAAGTCCCTCACGATGTGGTGAAATTGAAGTTGTTTCCTTTCTCCTTAAAAGGAGCAGCCCGGACTTGGCTGGAAAAGGAACCGCCGAACTCGATTCACACTTGGAATGACCTTGCTTCCAAGTTTGTGAATTATTTCTATCCTCCTTCTAAAACTTCTAACTTACGATCCCAAATCTTTCGGTTCCAACAAGCTTTTGATGAGTCGTTTAGTGAAGCTTGGGACCGATTCAAAGATTTGATGGAAAAATGTCCGAACCACGGGTTCACACCCCTTCAGCAGATTGACACTTTCTATAATGGGTTGAGTCACGTTGACCAAGACTCACTCAACTCTGCTGCGGGTGGGAACTTGTTGGCGAGAAACACGAACGATGCCTTCATGATAATCGAGAACAAGGCTCGTGTGAGAATGTCAAGGAACAAACATCAAGTATCTAATAACGAGAAAAATAATGATGAAATGAAAAATATGATATTGGCCTTAACAAAGAAAGTCGATGCTATGTCTATTGAAAAACCGAACCATCAAGTCAAAATGGTGAGTCATGGCTGTGAGACTTGTGGTGGTCCACACCCGTATTATGAGTGTCCGTCGACTGGCTCTTATGCTCAAGAGAACGTGTATGCTGCAAACATGGGTGGCACCGGCTACCCACCTCTTCAAGGAGATCGAAATCTTCTCAGCTACCGTTCGAGCCATTTTCATGGACCACCCGGGTTTAATCAACCAAATCAAGTGAATCAGAACAATAATGTGCAAAACCGTAATCATCAATTCAATCAAAATCAAAACCGGCAAAATCAAGGTTTTCAAAACCAAGTTGTAAACCAAAATCGGAATTTTCAGGGAAATCAAAACCAAGCCCCGCCTCAAGGGAACAATTTTCAAAATCATGGAAATTTTCAGAATAATCAAGGGAATTTTAACAATACAAATCTGAATCATGGCAACTTTCAAAACCGTGGGCAAAATTTTAATAATCAAAATCATGCTGTTATTCCGAATCCGTCGCCCACGGAAGATTTGATTAAGCAATTGCTTCAAAACCAACAAGCTTTTATGACAAAACAAGAGGAAACAACAAGGTTGTTAGCTAATCAAATCAATGATCTTAATAAGCGTTTAAATGATCGACCCTCGGGCTCTGGAACGTTGCCGAGCAACACGATCGCTAACCCGAGGGGCGATGCCAAAGCGATCATTACGAGGAGTGGTGTTACTTACGATGGACCAACGGCTCCGACTACCTCTTCTTCTCTACCTCCCAAGGTGGTCGCCCGTGAACCCGAGGCGACAACGGATACGGAAATTCCTATTCATAATGGAAGGACCGACGACATCCAACCTCCGGTGGTCCCGACGTCCAAGGGAAAGGAAAAAGTTGTTTATGAAAAAGATATGCCCGTTAAAACAAAATTGCCTTATCCGTCACGTTTAAACGAACAAAAGCACCGCGAGAAAGATAAAAACCAAATGGAGAAATTTTATCAAATCTTTCAAGAATTGCATTTTGATATAAGTCTCGCGGATGCTATACTTTTGATGCCTAAATTTGCTTCGATGCTAAAAGGTCTTTTAAATAATAAGGAAAAGCTTTTTGAAATGTCGAGAACCCAAATGAACGAGAATTGCTCGGCGGTCCTTCTTAAAAAGCTGCCCGAAAAGCTTGAAGACCCCGGCAAATTTCTTATACCGTGCAATTTTCCGGGTATGGTTCAATGCTTCGCCTTGGCCGATCTTGGTGCTAGCATTAACCTAATGCCATTGTCAATTTGGAAAAAGTTGTCTCTTCCTAACTTGACACCGACGCTTATGACCCTCGAGCTGGCCGACCGATCTACGTCTCGTCCCATGGGAATAGCCGAGGATATTTTTGTCAATGTTGGGAAATTCCATTTCCCTGCCGATTTTGTGGTTGTTGATTTCGATGCCGATCCACGGGTTCCTCTCATTCTCGGGAGAGGTTTCCTAAGGACCGGTCGTGCTTTAATTGATGTTTACGACGAGGAGATTACTTTACGTGTTGGAAACGAAGCCGTCACTTTTAACCTTGATCAAACCGCGAGATACTCCTCCGATTACGATGTTTCTTCCGTCAATCGAATCGATGTTATTGACGAAGCTACGGAGGAGTATGCTCAAGAAATTCTTGGTTTCACCAATAATGCTTTGAGTGGCAATCCCACTCCTTCTTTTGAACCAATCGTCTCCGATTCTTCTCCTTCCCTCACTCCGTTTGAGGGAAGTGATCTCGCTTGGGAAGAAATCAATGCTTGTCTTTCAAATGAATCATTTTCACCGGAAATTGATAATAATAACTTTGATCCGGAGGGGGACATTTCGTTAATTGAAAAACTTTTAAATGAAAACCCAATTGTTTCTCCCCCTCCGATGGACTTAAAAATGGCAGACGTAAAAGAAGTAAAGCCGTCTATTGAGAATCCTCCGGAGCTCGAGCTCAAGGATTTGCCTCCTCATCTCGAATACGCATACTTGGAAAAAAATGAAAAATTACCGGTTATAATATCAAAAGGCCTTAAAGATGAGGAGAAGACACGACTCTTAGATGTGCTTCGAAAGCATAAAGGTGCGATTGCTTGGCAAATATCCGACATTAAGGGAATCGACCCTCGATTTTGTACTCATAAGATTCTGCTTGACGAAAATCACAAAGCTTCCGTCCAACAACAACGACGGGTTAACCCACTAATCCACGAAGTTATCAAAAAGGAAGTTATTAAACTCCTTGACGCTGGAATGATTTATCCGATCTCGGATAGTTCTTGGGTTAGCCCGATTCATTGTGTACCAAAGAAGGGCGGAATCACTGTTGTGAAAAATGACGATAATGAGCTTATACCGACTCGACTTGTGACTGGATGGAGAGTTTGTATCGACTACCGCAAGTTGAATGATGCGACACGTAAAGACCATTTCCCGCTTCCTTTTATGGACCAAATGCTCGAACGGTTAGCGGGAAATGAGTTCTATTGTTTCTTGGATGGCTTTTCTGGGTACTTTCAAATTCCCATTGATCCCTCGGATCAAGAAAAGACCACTTTTACTTGCCCGTATGGAACGTTTGCCTATCGGAGAATGCCCTTTGGCTTATGTAATGCTCCGGGCACGTTTCAACGGTGTATGATGGCTATTTTCTCGGATATGATCGAAAAAACCATGGAAGTGTTCATGGACGACTTCTCCGTCTACGGAAATTCTTTCGACTCCTGCCTCTCCCATTTAGAGAAAATGCTGATACGGTGTGAAAACACCAATTTGGTTCTAAATTAGGAGAAGAGCCACTTCATGGTTAAAGAGGGAATAGTCCTCGGCCATAAAATATCCAAATCTGGAATTGAGGTGGATCGGGCAAAAGTCGATGTTATTGCTAAATTACCACACCCGACGACCGTCAAAGGAATCCGAAGTTTCCTTGGTCATGCCGGCTTTTATCGACGTTTTATACAAGACTTTTCCAAAATAGCCCGGCCTCTGACCCACCTTTTAGAAAAAGATGCTCCGTTTATCTTCTCAAATGAATGCGTCGATGCATTTAATGTTCTTAAAAAGAAGTTAACGGAGGCTCCCGTTTTGATTGCCCCCGATTGGGACTTGCCCTTCGAGCTAATGTGCGATGCTAGCGATTATGCCATTGGTGCAGTTCTGGGGCAACGTAAGAACAAGTATTTTCAACCTATACACTATGCAAGCAAGACCATGAATGACGCCCAACATCATTATACAACTACCGAAAAGGAAATGTTAGCGGTTGTCTATGCTTTTGAGAAATTTAGGTCTTATTTGCTACTTAAAAAATGCATAGTGTATACGGACCATTCAGCCCTAAAATACTTAATGACTAAACAAGATGCGAAGCCACGTTTAATGCGGTGGGTTCTTTTGCTCCAAGAATTCAAAGTTGAAATTCGAGACAAAAAAGGAGCTGAGAATCTTGCTGCCGATCACCTTTCTAGACTTGAAAATCCCCATCAAAGTGTTCTCGAGAAAAAGGAAATTAACGATGCTTTTCCTCTCGAGACACTTGGGAGTGTGACCGAAATTGACCAAAGTACCCCATGGTTCGCCGATTTTGCGAATTACCATGCGGGGAATTTCATTAGGAAAGGGATGTCGTCCCAACAAAAGAAAAAATTCTTTAAAGATGTCCAACATTATTTTTGGGACGACCCCTATTTATTCAAAGTCTGTGCGGATCAAGTGATCCGGCGGTGTGTTCACGGTACGGAAGCCGTTGAAATTCTTAAGGCATGCCATAGTGGACCCACGGGGGGACATCATGGCGCCAATTTCACCGCAAAGAAAGTGTTCGATTCCGGCTTCTATTGGCCGACGATATATCGGGATGCCCATGAATTGGTGAAAACATGTGATTCTTGCCAACATCAAGGGAAAATCTCTCAAAAAGATGAAATGCCGCAAAATGCGATTCAAGTTTGTGAGATTTTTGACGTTTGGGGCATCGATTTCATGGGGCCATTCCCGTCGTCTAGGGGTAACAAATATATTCTCGTGGCCGTCGATTATTTATCAAAATGGGTAGAAGCGAAGGCGCTCCCCACCAATGACGCCCGAGTTGTTGTTAAGTTTTTGAAAAATCTCTTTGCCCGATTTGGTGCACCTCGAGCCATCATAAGTGATCGTGGGACCCATTTTTGCAATGACCAATTCGCTAAAGTTATGCTTAAATATGGTGTCACACATCGTCTTTCCACGGCTTATCATCCACAAACGAGTGGTCAAGTGGAGGTGTCCAATCGTGGCCTCAAAAGGATATTAGAAAGGACCGTAGGTGAGCACCGTGCCTCTTGGGCCGACAAATTAGACGATGCTTTATGGGCTTTCCGGACCGCTTACAAAACCCCAATCGGGTGTACTCCATATAAGTTGGTTTACGGGAAAGCTTGTCATTTGCCCATCGAACTTGAGCACAAGGCCTACTGGGCCTTAAAACATGCAAATTTTGACTTAAAAACCGCGGGTGATCACCGAAAAGTTCAATTGAATGAGTTAGTCGAGCTCCGTGATCAAGCTTACGAGAATTCTTTGATTTATAAAGAGAAAACAAAAAGACTTCATGATGCCAAGATCAAAGACCGCGTGTTCAACGTTGGTGATCAAGTGCTTCTTTTTAATTCTCGGTTAAAGATTTTCTCGGGTAAGCTTAAAACCCGTTGGTCTGGACCATTCACCATAACACAAGTATTCCCTTATGGAACTATTGAGTTGGCTCAACTTGATGGGCCCAACTTTAAGGTGAATGGTCACCGTTTGAAACACTATTTCGGAGGGGACGTACCAACCATGGTAGTCCCGGATCTCCAAACTTTCCCCAAGGACGAATGAATTCGGGGATCGAGTCAAGCTACGTGACTCGGTAATCAAAAACAAAGCGCTTCGTGGGAGGCAACCCCATGCTTATCATTTCATCTTCTTATATTTCTAATTTCTAATAAATAACGTGAAGAGGGGGTACCTCTTCCATTCTCGTGTTTCGTGGTTGTTTGTGATGATTGTCCAGGATTGTCCCCGATTTATGATGACTCTCGTGCTCGTGGTTTTGTCTTTCTCTCCACTCGAGTCTCATTCATCGATGCTTTTGGAAATCCTATATCCGTAAATCTTATCGACTAACATTTTCTTTGGCATACTTAATAAACGGCCCTAGATATATGTTAGGATTACCTTTGCCCATAAAACATTGAGGACAATGTTTCATTCTAGTCCGGGGGGGTGAATCTTCGATTCGATTTTGACCTTGCATTTTTCACCATGTCGTGTACTCTTGCAACTCCGTTTTCCACAAAAAATGAAAAAAAATTGAAAATTTTGAAAATTTTCAAAAAAAAAAGTGAATGAAAAAGTCATGAAAAAGCACAAAAATATGAGAAAAAGTTGAAAAAGTTGTGCAAAAATACAATAAAAGTATGAATAAGTGTTTTGACACCTTGTTGACTTTCTTGCTGGCGAGAGTAGGAATAAATATTTTGACTTGACCGGGCGTGTTGAGCCCTAGCTTGTTCCCTTAACCAATGATAATCATAAAAGTTTGTGCTAGCCTTGTACACTAGGAGCTACTCTTTTGTCGGCTCCCGTACTTGGCTTTATACATGCACAACTTGAAAAGCTTTCGCTAGTCTTTTACATTAGGAGCTACAAAACGCGAATTCTTTCCAAGAGTTTGCAAGCTCCCGTTTTTGACTTTATATATGCGTGGCTGATTATTGGCTAAGCATCTGCTAATCTCATTATTTGAGGTCTTAAATTTGCAGAGAACGAGAAATGATAGAGTTTATTTATAAGTTTAATGCTAAACGTGGAGTAGTGGTTCTCTTTAGAGCTCATAAGAGGTACTCGTGGCTTTTTACTCCCATCAGATACGTCACCAATATAAAATAGATGTTCTAGGTTAATTAGTGGTATTTCGGTTTGAATAATATTTAGTTCTTTGTTTTCTTAAGAGAATTTTTGCTTTAGAAGTTGGGTACATATCAAGGAACACCAAAAATAAGAGCCAAAAAGGGAAAAATCAAAAAATCAAAAGTTGATTATGCATGTGGTTTTGGAGCTACCCTATAAGCTTCCATCGATGTTGAGAAAAAAAAGTCAAGAAAAGAAAACAAAAAGTGAAAAATATGAGAAAAGTGAAAAAAAGTGAGAAATGAAAAATATGAAAGTTGTAGCATTGTTGAATAAGAGTTATGTATGTATCAATAAGTTGTTGGCGCGTGAGGTGCATGTGATACGCGATTAGTAATCAGTCACATGAGGTGCACGTGATCGTACTCCGCAACTTATATTTCTGATATTGTATGTACCCCAAATTCCTTGATGTGGACCGAATTTCTATTGCAGTGGTTCTTAAGAGAAAATGAATAACTATTTATCGTTTTAACTTAGGTGTCACTATCGGACTAAAAATTATTGAAACGAGAAAATATGAAGCGATTCATTTCTCAACAAAAATAAAATAATGAGATACAAAAACCTAGGACATGGGAGTAAGGAGTATCCACGAGTAACTGTTATGAGTAGTGTTAGCATTAAATTTGTAGATAAGCTGTGATCTCATTTTTACGCTTAGTTTGGGAGCTCGTGAAAAATCAAGGATGACGATTTTTATCCGAATGGTCACTTCTTAAATAGAAGTGTTTCTACTCGTAGACCCCAAAAATTATTGCAAAAAATAATGAAAGTTCAACAAACCGTCACAAGTATGAAGTGTGAAAAAGCCAAAAATAGAATAAAGTGGAATAAAGAAAAAATTTTGGAAAACGGAGCGTTTGCGGGATTAAATGATTTTACTACTTCTTTCGAACCTCCTTGCTACTTTACAAAGTTAGTAGAAAGAGTTATGAAATTATTTATCTCGTGAGCGTGAATTGATCACATTGCGTGAGGACACGGCAATACTTTAGTCCGGGGGATTTTGGTGAGTGCTTATTCACTCACCTTTTCTTAGCTTAAATTGGACAAAATAAACCAAAAACTAACCAATAATGCCAAAGAAAGTGTGTTTTTGTGTTTGTGAATGTGCAGGAACGGATATTTAAGAAAAGACGAAAAATCACGAGAAAACGACGAAAACGAGCACGAGACTTGGAAAAGTGAATAAAGCCGGAGCCGGGGAAGCTAGTGGTCTTAGTGAAGTTTTTATGGTCATGTGAAGCCCTCATAAGTTCAAGTATTCCATAAGTGACCCGGGAATGAAGTTTGAAGAAAGTACACATTTGGTCCTTCAACTTTCAAGATTGTCATTTTTGGTCCTTTTGAAGATTATTTTGAAGATTTGACAACAAGGCTTTCCAAGTATTCATGTGATGTCAACATTAGTCCTTGAATCTTATTTACCAAGATTGGCAGCTATGGTCCTTGAAATTTCAGATTTACACTTTTGGTCCCTTAGTGTAATCTATTACTACCACACCGGATCCTAAATCAAAAAAAAATAAAACAAACACAACCCAACACTAGCCCAAAGCTCAAACCAAACACCTAGCCCACCACCACTTCTACCCGGCCTGATATACAACCCGACCCATCCCCAAACTTAAACAATAATAAAAAAATAACCAAAAAGCGCCTTTTACTGTGCATCTCTTCCACACGTTTTACCCTGTTACCTCGTACCCAGTCAAAAATAAATACAACCTCGTACTAGCATCTTATCCAAGAATCCTTCTGGAAGGTCTGACAAGTCAGAGATGTTGTCATAACTTCTCCACCGTGGCTATTTGAAGACATCTGATTGGACGTTCAAACGTGGATACATGATAACCTTATCATTTTTGGATAGAGTTGGTGGGATGACTCAGACATGAGTTGGATTGAAGTTTTGTGGCTGATAATAGAGTTCTAGGACCTTCCAAACCCTAGTCCTCTCATCTTGGTGCTCCCCTATATAAACCCCCCTCCTGATTCACGTTTGGTAGTAGGTTTTTAATTAGAGTTACTCTGTCAAATTTTAGTTAGCCTATGTAATTTAGTATAGCTCATGTAATCTTTCCTTTTTAAAGTTTAATGAAAGTTCTAATTTTTCTTTGAATTCAGCTTATTGCTTTCCTTTTCATTGCTTATTTCTGCTTCTATTAAGCTTCTTTTTCTGTCAAATGCTATTTAAAGTTGTTACTTTTATATAGTCTATATAGTTTATAATCATTTACAAAAAAGATAAAAAGAAAAAAAAAATCAGAAAATAAAAAAATAAAAAATAAAAAATATATATATATATATATTAGTATAGCAGCTCATCATAGAGCTTATTTTCTCTTTTTCAATATCCACTTAAGCTTTTTAGCTTATTAGTGGATATGGTTTAGTCTTTTGATCACAAGTCAGTCCAAGTTAAAGAATTTTGGTTCCAAAATTGATGCTGAGGTGTTAATGGTATGCTGAGACAGATCCAATAGAACTCAGCCTATCACAAAGATAGGCTAGCTCAGTGAACCCCCTCTATTTTGAGCTGAGGGGGAGGCTAGTTTGTAAGTCCATTCTTATTTCCATTTTTAGACAGTTAAATAGAAATAATTTAGTGATATTGCTTATTGTTGTTTCTAGTTGTTTAATTCTTAGTTAATTAGCTTTAATATTTGTTATATTATATGCTTGGTATGATCTGTGTTTGAATTTGGTAGGATATAAGCTATAATCTAGTTTTTTCTAGTTTAGATAATCTGTAAGGGGGTGTTTGGATTAATGGTTTATGCTGAGTATTGATTGTTTATGGTAGCTAAAACTGGTTCATACAGTCTACTATAGATACTAATAGGTTAAATAAGTCATAATAATAATAGGTTGTTTAATAAAAAAAGTCAAAATAAGTTTCATCATAGCTTAACTGTTAGCATATTAGTAATACAGTTAGTAAATCAGTTAGTATAGCTACAACTTAGTTCAAAATAGCTTAATTCATCTTCACAATAGCTTATTAGTTAATATACGAGTAGTAATCAGTGATCATAATTGGAATTAGTCAAACTCATTTTGCAAATAAAAAGTCAACTGTGCAGCTTTGCCTGTTTTGTTCACTGCTGATCTAGGCACTAATTGGAGTTCAATTGGGGTGTTAAAATTGGGGCTTTTGTGTTTTTTATACTCTCTGCTGGGTGGACTTTAAGTCACCACCTTAACTTTTCAAATTTAAGCTTGTTGGAGTGCTTAAAATTAAGCCCAAAGTAGGGGGCTGAGCCTGAATTTTCTGTCTTATATATATTAGCAGCCTTTGTGTTTGTCAGTGCTTCTGAGCTTCAAATGGATTACTTCTTGTTCTTTTAAGCTCACTTAAGTGTAAAAAGTAATTGGTGAAGAGTTGGTCAACACTTGGTCAAAAGTGCTTATTAATAAGCACTTAAATAAGCTGTTTTTAAGCTAATAAGCACTTACAGTGCTTATTTTTCATTTTTTCTATTTTTCCTAGATTTAAAATAATATTTTAGATTTTTCCAAAAATTTTCATATTTTTCTGAGCTATTTTGCTATTTTTCTTAATTAGTTTTCAATTTTAATCATTATTTAATACTTTTTAATTAATAGAAAATCCAAAAAAATCAGAAAATTCCCAGAAAAATCCAAAAATATTTTAGAAAATAGTTTTAAATTATTTTAGAATTTTAGAAATTAAATTTGCATTTTTCTCATTTTATTTTCAATTTCTTTTAATTATTAAATAGTTTAATTAGTTTTTAATTCATAAAAATTAATTAAAAAGTCAGAAAAAAAAATATTTTTTTTTTCTTAAAATTTTCTTTTATCATTTTTTTACTTTTTAAAATTAATTTGAGGTCCGTAGAATTAGTATAGCTTAAAACGCGCGTTTTATTTCGCGCGTTACATTTAAATAATCGCGCGTGCATTCCCGTTTTTGCGTTTTAGACTTTGGTGCATTATTTGCTTGTACTCTTTGCATGATTCTTGATTGTTAATTGATACGTGAATTATTTGATCACTATTTGCCTTTTTCACCACTTTTCAAATCACGATTACACGGATCAATATTCTTGATTCCATTCACACCTTCACTGGGAAACGACTCGGGTGATTCGTATTTCTTGCGGATCACTTCGATACTATACTACTACTATTATATAAATTGGTTTTCAAACAAATCAATTGACATTAGAAATGGTTGGACTAACCATTTGTCATAAATCAAATTCAGTTGCAACCTTAGTTACCACACGAGTGTAGAGACTACACCATTTGAAGCACTCTATGGCCGAAGTGCCAACATCCATTGACGGATTGAAATGGGGAAAAGCCCAACTCTCTATTCCAGTAAGCATTCATGAACCCGATATACACTGGACCATTCAACATTTCTGACAGAGTAGGCCTGGTGGCCGTCAGACTTGAACCTTGTTAGAGCTCAATAGCTTACACGATAAGAATTATCACCTTTTCAACAATACAACTTCAGAGACCAACACAAACTGAACTTCGGGACGAAGTTCCTTTTAAGGGGGTGAGACTGTAACAACCCGCATTTTCGGGACATTTCTCCTATTCACTATTCATCGGTTACTATTCATCATTTACTATTCATCAGTTACTATTCATCATTTTACTATTCATCATTTTCGGAGTCAGTTTGTGATTCCGAGAAGCGTTCAGAAATTTTACTATTCATGTGACACTATTCATTCCCGAAGGGAAATCACTATTCATGATCATCGTTCGTCATTTCGTAAACTGAGTTTACGAGTCTTCAAATTCGCGTAACCAGTTAGGTTTAGCTGCGAATTCATGCATCATTCATTAATGACACTTGATATAGACTGGAATAGTCTACACATTATCATCATCACTTGAGAACCTACACGGATATGCATTATTTTAATTTACGTATGCTTAATTTGTAATTAACGATACCACTCAGTTTTACTACTAACGTATACCCAATACTCCCGACTATAATCCTAACATATTTACATACTCGTTATAATAATATAAAAATTATATTATTAAGTTACCCGGTGTTTTGAAATCAATGGCTATATTTTTACGGTCGGAGCCCATTATTTCATCGGTTGGCGAAATTTCAATTCAATAATTATTCTAACACCCGATTATCATCTGGAATAATATTTTACAACTTTTACAACTTCGTCGTATTTTATTTTACCTCGGTAACATTTATTTTTAGTTAACTCGGTACCCGATAACATCTAATATACAACAAAACCAACTAATAACTATACAATGGGAGACAAGCACATTTATGGAGCCACCAACAAGCCTCCCATGTTTTGCTCTTGTGTGTGCCCCCCCCCCCCCCCCCCTAGGACTAAGATGTTTTTGACTAAACACTTGACCAAGACTTTCAAAGAATATATATACTCCATTTTCTTGCACATTCTTCATTTACACAACATCAACAACTACCAAAAACTCTCTCATCTCCCTCTCTTCTTCATATTTTCGGCCAAGACAAGATCTCCAACAAGAAACCATAAATTTTTCAAGATCAAGTGTTTAATCAAGTCCTAATCAAGATCTAGTTGGGGTTTTGTGGTAAAAACCCTATGTTTCTTAACAAAATCATCTTCAAATCACCTCAAATATTCAAGTAAGCTTCAAGAATACTTTTGATCTTTTCATACTTTCATTTACTTTATATTTTTATGTATTTTCAAGATATATTGGAAAAATACGCAAGTATGTAAGATCCATACCACTTATTACTCATTTTGTTTTTATAAACCTAGATCTATAATTTTTATTAACAATCTCATGAGATCCACCAAGATTGGTGATGTTTAGGACCCCATGACACCCTAAGAAGGTGTATGGTAGGATTGGGTATTTGTGAAGTTGATTTGAGATAGTTTGGTTAAGCTTTGAACAACCCTTGAACTAGAAAAGTTGAGTTTTACAACTATATAAAAGCTACTGTCCCTTTTTGTTAAACGTGGGAAAATCAGTGGGTATTCTGTAACTTTGGACCAAAGATTTAGAAAATACATTCCGAGACGAAACTATGGCCGAAAACGGGGATAAAATCCGAGTTACGACGAAAAAGATATGCTATTTTCAAGATTTACGACGAAAACTATATTTTCTGAAATATTGAATCTGTCCCGATTTTTCTAGCTAGGAAAACTGAGATTAAATGATATCTCGACTAGCCGAGATCTTGAAAAACCTAAAGTATACTTGATTACCTTCGCGGGGATATAAAGAACATAGAAAACGGGCTTATAACGAAAAAGATACAAGTGTTTGAAATCCAACGATATATATGTATTTCCATCAGCTTTTGTACACTAATAGAGTTTTGACGTAAACTGTCTTTGCGAGACACCACTTTCACGGCTGTTTTTCTTTATGATCGGATCAGTTTGAGTCCGAGCCGTAGTTTTATGAAATCAAGATCTCCCAGCAAGCTTTTCAAACCAATTGGCCGTTTGATCATTGGACTCGTAACGAATAAACTACGACCTCATCTATAAACCCGATAAACTTTATATTTTGACAGCTTTTGCTATAATGAAATTTGCTAAGTGTTGAACATAATATTTTCAAATAGCAACAATAAGAGTCGATTCTCTCATTGATCAAGACCCGTATAGCCAAAAGTTAAATGACACGACTTCAAGATATTGTTACAAGGTTTTCAAAAACGCCGAGCTTGACCATTAACACTTAACGTACAATATTTCGCGACTAGTTTTGCGAGGCCATTTTGGGCATATTGTCGAGTAATGAAAATGTTATTTGTGCGACGAAAACCTTATATTTGCCGATTGAACACCAAACCAGGATCGTGGAGTACCGTTTCAACATATCTATACGAAAAGTGGTTATTAACTTAACGTGACGTCAAAAATGTATTTTTGACGATAAACACTATTTTCAAAACTAACGAGTGGTATCGATAACATACGTACTTGCATGTGTAGCATCATTTCGTTTCTTACATTAGAAACTATCATTCATTAGGTTGCGGTTAGAGATCGTGCCTCATTTCAGTGTATCCACTTTTGTCATCATAGCTAGGGGTGTAAACGAGCCGAGTCGAGTCGAGTATTGACAAGCTCGAGCTCGGCTCGACATATAATACTCGAGCTCGAAGCTCGGCTCGAGCTCGACCGAGCCTCAAAATTCAAGCTCGAGCTCGGCTCGATCACTAAAACTCGAGCTCGAGGCTCGGCTCGGCTCGGCTCGTATATATTAAATAAAATCAAGTTTTTGAGAAAGTCACTATAGAAAAGCTCGAGCTCGGCTCAAAATTCAAGCTCGAGCTCGGCTCGTATATTCTTGAAGGGCATATATGTAATTATAGAAAAGCTCGTTAAGGCTCGCGAGCTTCACGAGCCGAGTAACATAGAACTCGAACTCGACTCGACATCTTACACGAGTAGCTCGAGCTCGAGCTCGACTCGTTTAAAATCGAGTCGAATCGAGTATTTTTCGAGTCGATCTCGAGTTACTCGCGAGTTGTCTCGGCTCGATTACACCCCTAATCATAGCTATCGCACCAAGTGAGTTCATACCCCCTACTTTTACCTGTTTTTATAACTGTTTTGGGGGAGAATACATGCTCGTTTTTGACTAAACTCAATGCTTGAATGCGCAATTGCATACTTAAACACTACTGTTTCTCTGGATACTTGATTGATTATTCAAATGCACCTATGTGTATACCAGTTGCATACTTGATTATTTTCTCGCATACACAAGCGTTTTATAAACATGCAACACACTTTATGAACTCTTGCTTTTATGCAACCCACTTTATGAACTCTTGCTTTTATGCAACACACTTTATGAACTCTTGCTTTTATGCAACACACTTTATGAACTCTTGCTTTTATGCAACACACTTTATGAACTCTTGCTTTTATGCAACCCACTTTATGAACTCTTGCTTTTATGCAACCCACTTTACTTCATGAACTCTTGCTTTTATGCAACACACTTTGTGAACTATTGCTTTTATGCAAACACTTTTATGGACCATACTGAAACTTATGTTTTATCTAAACTATTACGCGGATTAGCCTAAGCCCTTGAATCCCACTATGCCCAAACTCATGAACCGTCAATTCCTGCTGGGAAGCGCGAATGTTATAAATAGATCTATTGGTGGTGACTCCCCCGTTCGGTTTGACCGGATAGGCAAACGCGAGCGTATAACATGTCGAATTACAAGTGTAATGGGATAAACACTTGCCGGGCCTTTATATTTAACATGCTTCTAGAGCATGCACACTGTTATAGCTTCGGTTGCATGAACTTAGCGCTAGCGTAATAGACTATTTTTCTATGTGATATTATATTTGTTGTAATGATCACACACTCTACTCATGGTCCACAATCCTGATTTTACTGTAAGGTAAACTTTATTTTTATGACATTGTGAGTTACACAATGGTCACAAAACTTTATTTTTATGACATTGTGAGTCACACAATGGTCACAGAACTCTCTATTGAACTCACAACATTATTGTTTTAATACAAACTTATGAACTCACCAACCTCGTGTTGACACTCTTTAGCATGTATTTTCAGGTTTTAAGCAATGGCACGCTACTGGAGGTTTTGGCAGGGCATGGCATGGTCATAGAAGACTCTGATATTCACTTGGAGACCATTTTAAACTATTCTACGGGCCTACTTCCGCACTATATGTTAACGATGTAAATTCAATACTTTTGGTTAAATGATTTTATTCTAAATGATTGAAGTGAAAACCAGTTTTGAACTTGTGTTGTAATACCAATTGAGTTACACCCCAGCTACATGTACGCTTCCGCTGGACCCGATCTTGGGGGTGTGACATTATTGCTCACAACCTTAGTTTAAATTAGTTTATTTTCATTTTTAGTATTTTAATTTGATTGCATCTTTAGTATTGGGTTAGTTGACTAGCAACTAATTCCGCCCAAATCCTTCAAACCCGAGATTTTAATTTGCTTTCCTAAAAATATAAAAATACAAAAAGAATCATCCCTCATCTCTAGACCTAGTCTTTAGGTTTTCTAATCCTAGCGACACTATTCCTAGATGAACGATCAATCCCCCGGTACTTGTCATTATACTATACTACATCGATCAGATACACTGTCTGGTGGGGGTTGTAAGCTTCTCAAGATCCCTTGAGAGGTAAAGCCTGGTGCAAACCCCACGCATCAAGTTTTTGGCGCCGCAGCCCGGGGAATAGTTATTGTCTAGGTTAGAATCTCTTTTTATTAGGTCTACTTGCTAGATTCCTTTCTAGTAATATTTTATTTTTACTTTTAGGTTCTCTTTAGTCTATCTTATTTCTTTGTTTCCTTTGTTCGTAAATTATCTCGATGGATAACAATAACATTGATCGTTTGATTCCTGTTATTCGTGTTTTTCATCGTAGGATTTTCCAAATGCCCGCCCCAATCCCTTTAGTGGAAAATGAAAACCCACCGAACCTCTCGCCTAACCACCGCTTTGACAATAATTATGAGTTAGAGGAGTCTGACCATGATGATGACCGTAGGGCTAGTCCTTTTTACTATTCAGACTCCGACGAGGATCTTGATGATGGTGATGTGATTAATGAGAATAGGATGGAAGAGGAAGCGAACCCTCTTAGGTATGTCGACCCTAGAACAAGGATTGAGAGTGATAGTTCATTCAACATGCAATTTCCTTGTAAGATCGGATTTAGGAGCTTTAACGCCTATCTTAACTCATCTCTCCCAATGAACATAATCTCGCGTAATGAATATAATAAAATCATGGTAGATGAATTAGAATACAAAGGAGAAAATATTATTGCTAGGGCAATACCATTGCATGTGTTTGTAGGAAGCTTGGTTTATCTTGTGGAGTTCATGGTTATGGAGAGTCTAGGAGAATTTATTGATGATAAGTTAACCCAAGTTGTGTTTGGAAAACCCTTCAAAAGGTTGACCAACCTTGATGAAAAACTTATAGAAGGGTTAATTACATTCTCGGATGGGGATGAAGATTTTGTCTACCAAATGCCCCGCACATACCCTAGGTTCAAGGATTTTTCCATGGAGAAGTGTAGTAGATATCCGCCCATAGAAATGCTAAGTGAGAATGATAAGAGAAAAGGGTTTAAATATACTCATGAAAAGAATAAAAGATACTATCGCGGATGTTTAGAGTTGGGAGATGATTATAAGAAAGATGAGGCGACTATTAGATGGCTCACGCTTGGTTATGTGAGCATAAGCGATACACTGTAACCCATGACCTTGAGTCTAGCTACAAGACTCGTAAATAAAGAAAAGCGCTTCTTGGGAGGCAACCCATGATTTTGTGATTTTATTTTGTTTGTTTGTTATTTGCTTCCGTATGCATGCTTTATTTTTATTGTTGGTAGATCATGTTTCAAAACTAAATAGTGGAAATATTTTATTTTGTTGTTTGGCTTAGTCTTAACTTCATCCAAATGTATTTTTGCAAAAGATAAGTGTAAGGGGAAACCCCAAATATGTTTTTAAGAAACAAACCGATCATGATTCTCCACAATATTA
This sequence comes from Artemisia argyi, assembly GCA_030686995.1. Taxonomy (NCBI): domain Eukaryota; kingdom Viridiplantae; phylum Streptophyta; class Magnoliopsida; order Asterales; family Asteraceae; genus Artemisia; species Artemisia argyi. Next base: position 143,460,192 of record CM060686.1, read on the forward strand.
AATGAACATGTATATTCGTATTTGTTAGAGTCAAATGCTTGTATCGAGTCATAGTGATGTTTTGCAGGATTTTCCAGGAAGTAGAACCAAGTTTTTCCAGAAATTTTCCGAAAACTTAACATAAGAATTTCTGCAGGTCACTTCTGACGGCGTCACGTGTAAAAATCTGGAAATTTTACCAGTTTTGTTTTTCTAACGGAATCTTAAAGTTTTTGTTGAATTATTAGTTTTATAATCTCTAGGAAATCTGCAAACATCATTCCACAAGCATTATATCTTATTTTGTTTTCTAGGATTTAGTAACATATGTAGATTGCCGCCGATTTTATGCGAGGTTGCCTTGTCTGTTTTCTCAGGATTTACAGGTTATGTATGACAAGAAGATGATTTATATTCTGGAAGGGAAGCTTTGATTGTTCATTTTCTTGGAGGAAGATTTAACCTGGCCACCTTATTATCCATACCGAGCGAATCAGGGGAGTATTTGATTTCATTCGTTTTACTTATTTCACTTTTACATTCTTTACTTGAACATTGGGGACAATGTTCATCTTAAGTGTAAGGGGATGGTAAAATGATGATACCTTACAGATACACTTTCGCTTGAGTTTGTTTGTTTGATAATAGATGTGTAATAAAACTATGAGAAATACTTGTTAGTGTAATTTTAGCGCCAAAGTTAAAAATTTTTACAACATTTAGGAGTGAAACTTTAGCCATAGCAAGCGTCTCATGGATAGGAGATTATATGACTAGCACAAAATCGTATCATTCAGAAAAATTTTCCACCCAAATATGTGAGGTTCGCCTTTAGATTTGATAGGAAAAGCATTTGCTATTAGTGCTTATGAGTGTACCGGTAGCATTTAGATTCTAGAACTTGCGTTAGTGATGCATCCCGAGACCGCTAGTGAGACTACATTCGTGTAGTAGGATTTACTACATGATAAGAGGCATTAGGATCACCCTTGTGTTAAACCCGTATCATAATTACTTGACCATTTAAGTCATATTACTTGGCTAGTTAAGTCAACTAATTTTTCCCACACCTTAGCGTTGTACTCATTTTTAGTACACGAAACCCCTAGTACACCCCTCCGAGCCTATCTTTTCATTTCTAACTTTAAGCATTTCACTTAAAGGAAGAATTTGTTACACCCCGCTTAAATGTACACCCAAATCGCCTTAGCCTTCCGTGTATGCACTCATCTTTAGTGCATTATTGTTATTTGTTTAAACCCTTAGTTAATTATCTAATTGATTACATGGTTGCTAAGTCGAGTCATGTCCTTGTACATATTGTTTTGAGACGATTGGGACTCATGGGTAAAGTACTTATTTTATGGAGTAATGGGGAAGAACATCATATATCACCCCCCGTATGTGCGTTAATCTTAAAAGTACTCCGAGTGTTTTGATTTTCTTAATTCGAGTCATTAGATTAGTTATTTGTAAAGTATGTAAAAATTCAAGTGTAAGGGGAATGTTCATCCCCTATGATGTATTATTTTGGATGGTAGGGTAAAAGTGTATGCAAAAAAAAAATCAAAAAATCAAAAAATCAAGAAAAAAGAAAAAAAAATAGAAAAAGAAAAAGAGAAAAAACATACGGACTACCATCCCTTTTCATTCTATGTTCATTTTATGTTTTTGTTCTTTTTTATTTATTAGCTTAAGTCGAGTCTAGTCTTGACTTAGCAACGCCATATTGTACATGTAATTAACCAAGATTGTTAACTCGCCACCAGTAAAGACTGCCTATATCTAACAAAACCGTGTATTTCATATCCCTACACCTAACGTTACAACCATGTAAAAGACCTCTTTGATAGTTTATCCTAGGTGCTTACGCCATGTGGTGGAGGTTTGATCCTTTCCCAAGCCTATGGTAATCTATTTTGCTATGACAGGTAGTGAGAGATATTTTCCGTTTCCTTAATGTGATATAACTTTATTACACCCGAGAGATGTGAGTATCTAAACACTATTTGTGAGGTGCTAGTATATGACCTCCGTGCTTGTCTTTGCTCTTTAGTGGAACGATTATTTGTTGTAATTACTTTTATATTAGTGTTAAATGACCCCTAACTTGCATTTTGATTAGAATAAAAGCGCATTTGCTTGAGGACAAGCAAATTTCAAGTGTAAGGGTATATGATGAGGCGAAAAATGAACCACTTTTAGGGGGTCATTTAAGCCCGGAATTGAATTTATTTGATCAAATATTACCCTAAATCATTCCTTTTGTGATTTTAGGTACTTTGAGAGTGAAATCTGGAAAAGGAAGCAATTCGGACATTTTTGGAGCATAAAAGTGAAGAAAACGCCAAAGTCTTAATTTTCCATGCTGAGAACAGTGTATGACGGCGTCAAGAGGAAATTCCTGACGGCGTCAAGAGTAAAATCCATGACGACCCAGAAGAAACCTGAAGGCGTCACAACAAGAGCGTCAAGAGTTAAAATCATGACGGCCTGCATAAGGTGTACACATGACGGCGTCAGATCCAGATCTAGGCAGTCCGAGGAACTATTTGGCGGCGAGATGACGGCGTCAGACATTTGTTCTTGACGCCGTCACCTTCTAAAATCTATATATAGTTTTCTATTTTTCATTCATTAAGAGGAACTTGTGTGGAGAAACCCTAGGGCCGAACTTTGTGAACCCTAGCTCGTATTTTACAGTAAATTCAAGGGTTTTTACCCCTTGAATCCTTTCATGTGCTATTAAGATAAGTCTTCTCTTTAATTCAATCAATATGTCTATGTGTTGGTTGTCTATATCTTGTGCTTGTCTTGATTTCAACATGCTAGGCTAGATTTATCTTGGGTTTGCTTAGATCTAATGAAATCTAGATGTTAATTATGTGTTGATTACTTGTTTATGGTTGTATTGGATGAATGATTTCAATGTTAGGCTTAAGAAAACTGGCAGATCTCCATTGTGTAACATGCTTGAACGTCTTAGGAAACATGAACCGATGTGTACTAGGTTTTATTGGTTGTATTTAATGCATGAGTAAATTCTAATGATCCCATGTTAGGAGCTTCTTAGCCGGCTCGACATAGGAGTGAAGTAGGCACTCATAGGATTGGGGAAGTAAGTACGTCATCCCATGAATGGTATTAAGGAATACAATCCGTCATCCACGCAACTATAACAAGTAATTAACGTGTAAAAGATATCTAGGGAGTAGTGAAATCTAAGTAAACATATTTCTCCCACTTATTGCTCACAACCTTAGTTTAAATTAGTTTATTTTCATTTCTAGCATTTTAATTTGATTGCATCTTTAGTATTGAGTTAGTTGACTAGCAACTAATTCCGCCCAAATCCTTCAAACTCGAGATTTTAATTTGCTTTCCTAAAAATATAAAAATACAAAAAGAATCATCCCTCATCTCTAGACCTAGTCTTTAGGTTTTCTAATCCTAGCGACACCATTCCTAGCTGAACGATCAATCCCCCGGTACTTGTCATTATACTATACTACATCGATCAGGTACACTGCCTGGTGGGGGTTGTAAGCTTCTCAAGATCCCTTGAGAGGTAAAGCCTGGCGCAAACCCCACGCATCAAAGATTACATGAAAATGGTGATGTTTAAGTGCTTGTGATGATTCGTACGTGGTGTAAAAGTATGTTTTAGGGCGCGTGATTTATGTCAAAAGATAGATCGGAACAAGGTGGTGATCATTGTGGTGTTATTTTGTTTAGGAGGGGGGCGGTGGGCGGCGGTGATGGTGTTTTAAGGTGGCGGTGGTGGTTGTATTTCAAAGAGAGAGAGAGAGAGTGGTGAAGATGGTTGTTGGTTGTGTTTGTTTATCCAGGTTCACAAGGACGATTTTTGTAGTTACTCTAATAAAAAAAATGATAATAATAATAATGATAATAATATATTAGTGGTAAAGTGGGTTAAGTAACTTAGGTGTAGAATACACGGACCAAACCCGAAACTCATTTAAAGTAAAACGACTCTCCCGAGCCGAGCTCATTCCAAATATCCCAAAATCTCGCGATACATTCCATAAATATAAAATAACCGAACCAAACATTTAAAATATAACAATTGTTAGGTTATCCTAGTGCCGGAGTCAACGTAGTGCCAAATAAATATCTCAAAAATAAATCATCATGAATATACCAAACCAAACCAATAATTAATAATCAACTTCCATAAATAACGCAAGGTTTAAAATCACTTTTCAACGTTTACAAATCTCATCACGAATAAACTTTTCAAATATTCCAAAAATCATTAATTTTAAAGTAATGCGGGTTTGTAAATTGTTTCTCTAAATTGCCAGTTGTCACACATTAAATATATCTTTTCCATATTAGACTAAAGTGGAGTTCTAGCTAAAATATCATACTCTTAAAGCCAAAAAGTTCACATATTAGTCCTATTCAACAATGTTCACACTATAACAACATAAACACTAGCATTATAAAACGTCACTATAAAAAAAGTCTAATGACCGTTAGCCTATTTCGTTCATCTATCGTCTTGAAATACATTTCAAATCAAAATCTCCAATTTAAGTAGCCCTATAAAACAATTCACATCACTAGTTCTAAAAGCATACGGAGTAGTGCAGTGAATACAACTGTTATTATTATTATTATTATTATTATTATTATTATTATTATTATTATTATTATTATTATTATTATTATTATTTAGTTTTACAAGTTTATTGAATTTATTTGCACTTCAAGATACACTTACCAATTTTTTTAGAAGTTAAAAAGATACTAGTTTGATATAGTCCAGCCTTGGCCCTATATTGATGTAGTAGTGTGGTGTTATGTTGTTATTTCAATAAGAAAAAAATGCAATGATAATAATCATTTTTTTCCTTCTTTCTTTTCTACAGATTCTCGAGCTAGCTGAATGTTATCCTGGACTCTTATCGTTTTACATCAACGATATAGCTCCAGAGAGTTGGATGTCTGTTGCGTGGTATGATTTCATAAGATGCTTCATTTTTCTTTTACTTTATCACTTAATAGGAGCTGAGTTTGCACTTGTTATATGTATTGTTACCTAGTCAATGTTTCTTAGCAAAAAAGCTGGAGTACATTTTATTATGAGTTTGCAGACATTATGCTCCTAGGATTAGTTAATGTTTTGATTTTAAATGAGACATAAACTCGTACTTAATGTTTAGAAGAAAAATCGATAGGTGAGGCTAATTTAATACCAAATGTCTTCTAGTATAACAGTACATGTTAGATGCACCCAACCAAGTGGCTATTGGTTTAAAACTAACATGAGATAATATTTGTAATGTAAATACTGCGAGATTGTAAGTTGTCTTCCAGAAAAGATGTTTATCGGTAGAATTTGTAGAATCATTTGATTTAAACATGAATAGCAAAAAGAATAACTAATATAGGTCACTATACAATGATCATCATTTTGTAAAATGAAGTGATAAGGCTGTTCCGAACAAAAGTTGAACGAGTTATCCGCGCACTTGGATTTTTGGTGGTTTTCGTTTTTAGCATAAACCTAGTAGATGTCATTTTTTAAGGAATCATCAATAGTTTGATATATTGATTAAAGAGAGTATAAGTTTTTTAGTTAGCATTATTCGTCATTGAGTATCAACAGTTCATCTGCAAGTCTGTTTTATAATATTACACTTCTATTCGATAAAAAATCAGTTGTTTTACAAAAAATGATTCATATGCTTTCTTATACAGGTTCCATATTTGTCAAATTCACCCAAAACATAACATTAACAAAGACCTCGACACTTGTTTCCTCACCTTCCATAGTTTATCAAACTCTTTCAAAGGTAATTTATATCATTAAGACAAGTTCATATGTTGTATGAACACAATGTATAAGTGCATATCATCTAGAATAGTGATTTGGTAATTAATTGACCAGTTTTGTGTAATGATTCTTGACTAATGTAGCATACAACAATGAAGAAGAAGTTGAAAACACCGAGAATGGACAAGTATTGGATCTTAGTCTGTTTGGGCTAACAACTTACAAGATGCTAGGAGACGTGTGGAATCGTCACAAAGATGATGATGAGAAGATTCATGATTTTGAGAGTGCTGCTTCATCATGGTTGAGTCAACTCCATATCCAACAACATGATTACAACTTCTTTACTCAAAAGATTCATGATTTTGAGAGTGCTGCTTCATCATGGTTGAGTCAACACCATATCCAACAACATGATTACAACTTCTTTACTCAATGAATACTTGGACTACAATAAAGGAATGGTTCTATTATGGTTTGATCTTGCTATTTATGTTGCAAATGAGAGTCATCCATAATAGATTTATTTCCTTTTAATAGTGCAAAGTTACATGAAATCTATTGTTAGAATTTTGCTAATCGAAAGTCTGTGTGTCAAGCTTCTGTAATTTGGTATTGGGAATTTCCTTAGCTAGTGCAAACTTTGGGCCTTTTCGATGGATGTCACTTATCGGAGGTTGTATGTCAACCTTATTCAGTGATTTGATCTTGTTAGGGATTGCCTTTATTAGTGCAAACTTTAATGAAGCTTTTGTTGGGATTTCATTAATCAAAAGTTTTATCTCTGAGCTTAGTGATTTGTTGTATAGTATTGTTGGGGATAACTCTTTGTAGTACAAACCTTAAACGTGTTCTTGAGTATCTCTCTTAAGAGGTAAAGAAAATGAAGTGAAACAAAAAAAAGTTGTGTTCTCGAGTATCACTTAAGGAATAAAAGAAAAGAAAAAGACCGAAAAAGAACGATGATTTTGAAGTAAAATATTTCCTCCTAAAATTGGGCTGAAAATGTTTACTTTCTATTTCTTTTCTTTTCCTTTCCTAACTAAAAAAACTTGAGAAGCGAGCATTAGTAAAGGATTTCTCAAATTTAAACTCTAGTGAACACTTTTTTAGTACAACCATCAATTAACAAGGTGGATAGTTACGCTAGTGAAAATTTTCATGAAGCATGTTGATTTGAAACTTGTGTTAATCAGGTTTTTAAGACCGAAAAGTGTTGGGAACACACACATGCCAAAAAAAGTTATTGTATAGCTAATCACAATGCGCGAACGAGAAACTAAACAAGCACACTTAATAAAAAATGTAAGGAATTAAGTTGATCAACTCACATCTATGGACATTAGATTTATCTTTTTCGGGCTAAACTGATAATATAGTGTTACAAATTTAATGTTCTAGCTAAAATATCATACTCTTAAAATCGTAAAATTCATATATAACCCCTATTTAACACTGTGTATATATAACTTGTATACAATACTAGATAACACTCTAAACAATATAAGTCATATAAAACGTCAGCCCTCAAAGATCCTCTAGATAAATATCTATCATGCACACTTTGAGTCTCACGACGTACGTTAGCCTATTTTGTTCACCGATCCTCTATAACTCCCACTTCAAATCATAATCTCCAATTTGAGTAAGATCATAAAACCATTCACGTCACTATTTCTAAAATCATACTGAGTGGTGCAGTGATCTGTCATGGTCACGAGAGCCACACTTATCACCACACTCCAGTCCCACCAAAACCAAACCGAAACTCACCACCCCCTTCCACCGACCACCGAATCTCGCTTATCTAACTTAATTCCTTTTCTTAAAAAATATCGTGTTAAGTCAGACACATTTTCAAACAATAACCGATACCATTTTCGCAGTGTAAAAAAGATATTAACAAGTAACTACAAGGACCAAAACTGTAAGACAAGAAGAAGAGAATGAAAGAAGGAAGCAATAGTGGTGCACCTTGTTGATTGACTGTAAACAAACAAATTGACTATCACCAGTTCACCACTATTAAAATCTAAATAAAGCGGAGATCCCAAATTTCATTTATAAATCTCCGATTTAAGGTCAGTTAAATTTTATCACTATCAATCTTTCTAATTTTATACTACTGGTACTAATTTCAGCTTTTGCTTGTATTAAATCACGAGATTCATTATCCATCGGTATAGTTAGGGTTTCTTCATTACAAAGCTATCCTTATTATGTATCTGTTATACTATTAATCGAAAAGGTGAGTGCTTATTCACTCACCTTTTCTTAGCTTAAATTGGACAAAATAAACCAAAAACTAACCAATAATGCCAAAGAAAGTGTGTTTTTGTGTTTGTGAATGTGCAGGAACGGATATTTAAGAAAAGACGAAAAATCACGAGAAAACGACGAAAACGAGCACGAGACTTGGAAAAGTGAATAAAGCCGGAGCCGGGGAAGCTAGTGGTCTTAGTGAAGTTTTTATGGTCATGTGAAGCCCTCATAAGTTCAAGTATTCCATAAGTGACCCGGGAATGAAGTTTGAAGAAAGTACACATTTGGTCCTTCAACTTTCAAGATTGTCATTTTTGGTCCTTTTGAAGATTATTTTGAAGATTTGACAACAAGGCTTTCCAAGTATTCATGTGATGTCAACATTAGTCCTTGAATCTTATTTACCAAGATTGGCAGCTATGGTCCTTGAAATTTCAGATTTACACTTTTGGTCCCTTAGTGTAATCTATTACTACCACACCGGATCCTAAATCAAAAAAAAAATAAAACAAACACAACCCAACACTAGCCCAAAGCTCAAACCAAACACCTAGCCCACCACCACTTCTACCCGGCCTGATATACAACCCGACCCATCCCCAAACTTAAACAATAATAAAAAAATAACCAAAAAGCGCCTTTTACTGTGCATCTCTTCCACACGTTTTACCCTGTTACCTCGTACCCAGTCAAAAATAAATACAACCTCGTACTAGCATCTTATCCAAGAATCCTTCTGGAAGGTCTGACAAGTCAGAGATGTTGTCATAACTTCTCCACCGTGGCTATTTGAAGACATCTGATTGGACGTTCAAACGTGGATACATGATAACCTTATCATTTTTGGATAGAGTTGGTGGGATGACTCAGACATGAGTTGGATTGAAGTTTTGTGGCTGATAATAGAGTTCTAGGACCTTCCAAACCCTAGTCCTCTCATCTTGGTGCTCCCCTATATAAACCCCCCTCCTGATTCACGTTTGGTAGTAGGTTTTTAATTAGAGTTACTCTGTCAAATTTTAGTTAGCCTATGTAATTTAGTATAGCTCATGTAATCTTTCCTTTTTAAAGTTTAATGAAAGTTCTAATTTTTCTTTGAATTCAGCTTATTGCTTTCCTTTTCATTGCTTATTTCTGCTTCTATTAAGCTTCTTTTTCTGTCAAATGCTATTTAAAGTTGTTACTTTTATATAGTCTATATAGTTTATAATCATTTACAAAAAAGATAAAAAGAAAAAAAAAATCAGAAAATAAAAAAATAAAAATATATATATATATATATATATATATATATATATATATATATATATATATATATATATATATATATATATATATATATTAGTATAGCAGCTCATCATAGAGCTTATTTTCTCTTTTTCAATATCCACTTAAGCTTTTTAGCTTATTAGTGGATATGGTTTAGTCTTTTGATCACAAGTCAGTCCAAGTTAAAGAATTTTGGTTCCAAAATTGATGCTGAGGTGTTAATGGTATGCTGAGACAGATCCAATAGAACTCAGCCTATCACAAAGATAGGCTAGCTCAGTGAACCCCCTCTATTTTGAGCTGAGGGGGAGGCTGGTTTGTAAGTCCATTCTTATTTCCATTTTTAGACAGTTAAATAGAAATAATTTAGTGATATTGCTTATTGTTGTTTCTAGTTGTTTAATTCTTAGTTAATTAGCTTTAATATTTGTTATATTATATGCTTGGTATGATCTGTGTTTGAATTTGGTAGGATATAAGCTATAATCTAGTTTTTTCTAGTTTAGATAATCTGTAAGGGGGTGTTTGGATTAATGGTTTATGCTGAGTATTGATTGTTTATGGTAGCTAAAACTGGTTCATACAGTCTACTATAGATACTAATAGGTTAAATAAGTCATAATAATAATAGGTTGTTTAATAAAAAAAGTCAAAATAAGTTTCATCATAGCTTAACTGTTAGCATATTAGTAATACAGTTAGTAAATCAGTTAGTATAGCTACAACTTAGTTCAAAATAGCTTAATTCATCTTCACAATAGCTTATTAGTTAATATACGAGTAGTAATCAGTGATCATAATTGGAATTAGTCAAACTCATTTTGCAAATAAAAAGTCAACTGTGCAGCTTTGCCTGTTTTGTTCACTGCTGATCTAGGCACTAATTGGAGTTCAATTGGGGTGTTAAAATTGGGGCTTTTGTGTTTTTTATACTCTCTGCTGGGTGGACTTTAAGTCACCACCTTAACTTTTCAAATTTAAGCTTGTTGGAGTGCTTAAAATTAAGCCCAAAGTAGGGGGCTGAGCCTGAATTTTCTGTCTTATATATATTAGCAGCCTTTGTGTTTGTCAGTGCTTCTGAGCTTCAAATGGATTACTTCTTGTTCTTTTAAGCTCACTTAAGTGTAAAAAGTAATTGGTGAAGAGTTGGTCAACACTTGGTCAAAAGTGCTTATTAATAAGCACTTAAATAAGCTGTTTTTAAGCTAATAAGCACTTACAGTGCTTATTTTTCATTTTTTCTATTTTTCCTAGATTTAAAATAATATTTTAGATTTTTCCAAAAATTTTCATATTTTTCTGAGCTATTTTGCTATTTTTCTTAATTAGTTTTCAATTTTAATCATTATTTAATACTTTTTAATTAATAGAAAATCCAAAAAAATCAGAAAATTCCCAGAAAAATCCAAAAATATTTTAGAAAATAGTTTTAAATTATTTTAGAATTTTAGAAATTAAATTTGCATTTTTCTCATTTTATTTTCAATTTCTTTTAATTATTAAATAGTTTAATTAGTTTTTAATTCATAAAAATTAATTAAAAAGTCAGAAAAAAAAATATTTTTTTTTTCTTAAAATTTTCTTTTATCATTTTTTTACTTTTTAAAATTAATTTGAGGTCCGTAGAATTAGTATAGCTTAAAACGCGCGTTTTATTTCGCGCGTTACATTTAAATAATCGCGCGTGCATTCCCGTTTTTGCGTTTTAGACTTTGGTGCATTATTTGCTTGTACTCTTTGCATGATTCTTGATTGTTAATTGATACGTGAATTATTTGATCACTATTTGCCTTTTTCACCACTTTTCAAATCACGATTACACGGATCAATATTCTTGATTCCATTCACACCTTCACTGGGAAACGACTCGGGTGATTCGTATTTCTTGCGGATCACTTCGATACTATACTACTACTATTATATAAATTGGTTTTCAAATAAATCAATTGACATTAGAAATGGTTGGACTAACCATTTGCCATAAATCAAATTCAGTTGCAACCTTAGTTACCACACGAGTGTAGAGACTACACCATTTGAAGCACTCTATGGCCGAAGTGCCAACATCCATTGACGGATTGAAATGGGGAAAAGCCCAACTCTCTATTCCAGTAAGCATTCATGAACCCGATATACACTGGACCATTCAACATTTCTGACAGAGTAGGCCTGGTGGCCGTCAGACTTGAACCTTGTTAGAGCTCAATAGCTTACACGATAAGAATCATCACCTTTTCAACAATACAACTTCAGAGACCAACACAAACTGAACTTCGGGACGAAGTTCCTTTTAAGGGGGTGAGACTGTAACAACCCGCATTTTCGGGACATTTCTCCTATTCACTATTCATCGGTTACTATTCATCATTTACTATTCATCAGTTACTATTCATCATTTTACTATTCATCGTTTTCGGAGTCAGTTTGTGATTCCGAGAAGCGTTCAGAAATTTTACTATTCATGTGACACTATTCATTCCCGAAGGGAAATCACTGTTCATGATCATCGTTCGTCATTTCGTAAACTGAGTTTACGAGTCTTCAAATTCGCGTAACCAGTTAGGTTTAGCTGCGAATTCATGCATCATTCATTAATGACACTTGATATAGACTGGAATAGTCTACACATTATCATCATCACTTGAGAACCTACACGGATATGCATTATTTTAATTTACGTATGCTTAATTTGTAATTAACGATACCACTCAGTTTTACTACTAACGTATACCCAATACTCCCGACTATGATCCTAACATATTTACATACTCGTTATAATAATATAAAAATTATATTATTAAGTTACCCGGTGTTTTGAAATCAATGGCTATATTTTTACGGTCGGAGCCCATTATTTCGTCGGTTGGCGAAATTTCAATTCAATAATTATTCTAACACCCGATTATCATCTGGAATAATATTTTACAACTTTTACAACTTCGTCGTATTTTATTTTACCTCGGTAACATTTATTTTTAGTTAACTCGGTACCCGATAACATCTAATATACAACAAAACCAACTAATAACTATACAATGGGAGACAAGCACATTTATGGAGCCACCAACAAGCCTCCCATGTTTTGCTCTTGTGTGTGCCGCCCCCCCCCCCCCCCCTCTCTATTCCAGTAAGCATTCATGAACCCGATATACACTGGACCATTCAACATTTCTGACAGAGTAGGCCTGGTGGCCGTCAGACTTGAACATTGTTAGAGCTCAATAGCTTACACGATAAGAATCATCACCTTTTCAACAATACAACTTCAGAGACCAACACAAACTGAACTTCGGGACGAAGTTCCTTTTAAGGGGGTGAGACTGTAACAACCCGCATTTTCGGGACATTTCTCCTATTCACTATTCATCGGTTACTATTCATCATTTACTATTCATCAGTTACTATTCATCATTTTACTATTCATCGTTTTCGGAGTCAGTTTGTGATTCCGAGAAGCGTTCAGAAATTTTACTATTCATGTGACACTATTCATTCCCGAAGGGAAATCACTATTCATGATCATCGTTCGTCATTTCGTAAACTGAGTTTACGAGTCTTCAAATTCGCGTAACCAGTTAGGTTTAGCTGCGAATTCATGCATCATTCATTAATGACACTTGATATAGACTGGAATAGTCTACACATTATCATCATCACTTGAGAACCTACACGGATATGCATTATTTTAATTTACGTATGCTTAATTTGTAATTAACGATACCACTCAGTTTTACTACTAACGTATACCCAATACTCCCGACTATGATCCTAACATATTCACATACTCGTTATAATAATATAAAAATTATATTATTAAGTTACCCGGTGTTTTGAAATCAATGGCTATATTTTTACGGTCGGAGCCCATTATTTCGTCGGTTGGCGAAATTTCAATTCAATAATTATTCTAACACCCGATTATCATCTGGAATAATATTTTACAACTTTTACAACTTCGTCGTATTTTATTTTACCTCGGTAACATTTATTTTTAGTTAACTCGGTACCCGATAACATCTAATATACAACAAAACCAACTAATAACTATACAATGGGAGACAAGCACATTTATGGAGCCACCAACAAGCCTCCCATGTTTTGCTCTTGTGTGTGCCGCCCCCCCCCCCCCCCCTAGGACTAGGATGTTTTTGACTAAACACTTGACCAAGACTTTCAAAGAATATATATACTCCATTTTCTTGCACATTCTTCATTTACACAACATCAACAACTACCAAAAACTCTCTCATCTCCCTCTCTTCTTCATATTTTCGGCCAAGACAAGATCTCCAACAAGAAACCATAAATTTTTCAAGATCAAGTGTTTAATCAAGTCCTAATCAAGATCTAGTTGGGGTTTTGTGGTAAAAACCCTATGTTTCTTAACAAAATCATCTTCAAATCACCTCAAATATTCAAGTAAGCTTCAAGAATACTTTTGATCTTTTCATACTTTCATTTACTTTATATTTTTATGTATTTTCAAGATATATTGGAAAAATACGCAAGTATGTAAGATCCATACCACTTATTACTCATTTTGTTTTTATAAACCTAGATCTATAATTTTTATTAACAATCTCATGAGATCCACCAAGATTGGTGATGTTTAGGACCCCATGACACCCTAAGAAGGTGTATGGTAGGATTGGGTATTTGTGAAGTTGATTTGAGATAGTTTGGTTAAGCTTTGAACAACCCTTGAACTAGAAAAGTTGAGTTTTACAACTATATAAAAGCTACTGTCCCTTTTTGTTAAACGTGGGAAAATCAGTGGGTATTCTGTAACTTTGGACCAAAGATTTAGAAAATACATTCCGAGACGAAACTATGGCCGAAAACGGGGATAAAATCCGAGTTACGACGAAAAAGATATGCTATTTTCAAGATTTACGACGAAAACTATATTTTCTGAAATATTGAATCTGTCCCGATTTTTCTAGCTAGGAAAACTGAGATTAAATGATATCTCGACTAGCCGAGATCTTGAAAAACCTAAAGTATACTTGATTACCTTCGCGGGGATATAAAGAACATAGAAAACGGGCTTATAACGAAAAAGATACAAGTGTTTGAAATCCAACGATATATATGTATTTCCATCAGCTTTTGTACACTAATAGAGTTTTGACGTAAACTGTCTTTGCGAGACACCACTTTCACGGCTGTTTTTCTTTATGATCGGATCAGTTTGAGTCCGAGCCGTAGTTTTATGAAATCAAGATCTCCCAGCAAGCTTTTCAAACCAATTGGCCGTTTGATCATTGGACTCGTAACGAATAAACTACGACCTCATCTATAAACCCGATAAACTTTATATTTTGACAGCTTTTGCTATAATGAAATTTGCTAAGTGTTGAACATAATATTTTCAAATAGCAACAATAAGAGTCGATTCTCTCATTGATCAAGACCCGTATAGCCAAAAGTTAAATGACACGACTTCAAGATATTGTTACAAGGTTTTCAAAAACGCCGAGCTTGACCATTAACACTTAACGTACAATATTTCGCGACTAGTTTTGCGAGGCCATTTTGGGCATATTGTCGAGTAATGAAAATGTTATTTGTGCGACGAAAACCTTATATTTGCCGATTGAACACCAAACCAGGATCGTGGAGTACCGTTTCAACATATCTATACGAAAAGTGGTTATTAACTTAACGTGACGTCAAAAATGTATTTTTGACGATAAACACTATTTTCAAAACTAACGAGTGGTATCGATAACATACGTACTTGCATGTGTAGCATCATTTCGTTTCTTACATTAGAAACTATCATTCATTAGGTTGCGGTTAGAGATCGTGCCTCATTTCAGTGTATCCACTTTTGTCATCATAGCTATCGCACCAAGTGAGTTCATACCCCCTACTTTTACCTGTTTTTATAACTGTTTTGGGGGAGAATACATGCTCGTTTTTGACTAAACTCAATGCTTGAATGCGCAATTGCATACTTAAACACTACTGTTTCTCTGGATACTTGATTGATTATTCAAATGCACCTATGTGTATACCAGTTGCATACTTGATTATTTTCTCGCATACACAAGCGTTTTATAAACATGCAACACACTTTATGAACTCTTGCTTTTATGCAACCCACTTTATGAACTCTTGCTTTTATGCAACACACTTTATGAACTCTTGCTTTTATGCAACACACTTTATGAACTCTTGCTTTTATGCAACACACTTTATGAACTCTTGCTTTTATGCAACCCACTTTACTTCATGAACTCTTGCTTTTATGCAACACACTTTGTGAACTATTGCTTTTATGCAAACACTTTTATGGACCATACTGAAACTTATGTTTTATCTAAACTATTACGCGGATTAGCCTAAGCCCTTGAATCCCACTATGCCCAAACTCATGAACCGTCAATTCCTGCTGGGAAGCGCGAATGTTATAAATAGATCTATTGGTGGTGACTCCCCTGTTCGGTTTGACCGGATAGGCAAACGCGAGCGTATAACATGTCGAATTACAAGTGTAACGGGATAAACACTTGTCGGGCCTTTATATTTAACATGCTTCTAGAGCATGCACACTGTTATAGCTTCGGTTGCATGAACTTAGCGCTAGCGTAATAGACTATTTTTCTATGTGATATTATATTTGTTGTAATGATCACACACTCTACTCATGGTCCACAATCCTGATTTTACTGTAAGGTAAACTTTATTTTTATGACATTGTGAGTTACACAATGGTCACAAAACTTTATTTTTATGACATTGTGAGTCACACAATGGTCACAGAACTCTCTATTGAACTCACAACATTATTGTTTTAATACAAACTTATGAACTCACCAACCTCGTGTTGACACTCTTTAGCATGTATTTTCAGGTTTTAAGCAATGGCACGCTACTGGAGGTTTTGGCAGGGCATGGCATGGTCATAGAAGACTCTGATATTCACTTGGAGACCATTTTAAACTATTCTACGGGCCTACTTCCGCACTATATGTTAACGATGTAAATTCAATACTTTTGGTTAAATGATTTTATTCTAAATGATTGAAGTGAAAACCAGTTTTGAACTTGTGTTGTAATACCAATTGAGTTACACCCCAGCTACATGTACGCTTCCGCTGGACCCGATCTTGGGGGTGTGACATTATTGCTCACAACCTTAGTTTAAATTAGTTTATTTTCATTTTTAGTATTTTAATTTGATTGCATCTTTAGTATTGGGTTAGTTGACTAGCAACTAATTCCGCCCAAATCCTTCAAACCCGAGATTTTAATTTGCTTTCCTAAAAATATAAAAATACAAAAAGAATCATCCCTCATCTCTAGACCTAGTCTTTAGGTTTTCTAATCCTAGCGACACTATTCCTAGATGAACGATCAATCCCCCGGTACTTGTCATTATACTATACTACATCGATCAGATACACTGTCTGGTGGGGGTTGTAAGCTTCTCAAGATCCCTTGAGAGGTAAAGCCTGGTGCAAACCCCACGCATCAAGTTTTTGGCGCCGCAGCCCGGGGAATAGTTATTGTCTAGGTTAGAATCTCTTTTTATTAGGTCTACTTGCTAGATTCCTTTCTAGTAATATTTTATTTTTATTTTTAGGTTCTCTTTAGTCTATCTTATTTCTTTGTTTCCTTTGTTCGTAAATTATCTCGATGGATAACAATAACATTGATCGTTTGATTCCTGTTATTCGTGTTTTTCATCGTAGGATTTTCCAAATGCCCGCCCCAATCCCTTTAGTGGAAAATGAAAACCCACCGAACCTCTCGCCTAACCACCGCTTTGACAATAATTATGAGTTAGAGGAGTCTGACCATGATGATGACCGTAGGGCTAGTCCTTTTTACTATTCAGACTCCGACGAGGATCTTGATGATGGTGATGTGATTAATGAGAATAGGATGGAAGAGGAAGCGAACCCTCTTAGGTATGTCGACCCTAGAACAAGGATTGAGAGTGATAGTTCATTCCACATGCAATTTCCTTGTAAGATCGGATTTAGGAGCTTTAACGCCTATCTTAACTCATCTCTCCCAATGAACATAATCTCGCGTAATGAATATAATAAAATCATGGTAGATGAATTAGAATACAAAGGAGAAAATATTATTGCTAGGGCAATACCATTGCATGTGTTTGTAGGAAGCTTGGTTTATCTTGTGGAGTTCATGGTTATGGAGAGTCTAGGAGAATTTATTGATGATAAGTTAACCCAAGTTGTGTTTGGAAAACCCTTCAAAAGGTTGACCAACCTTGATGAAAAACTTATAGAAGGGTTAATTACATTCTCGGATGGGGATGAAGATTTTGTCTACCAAATGCCCCGCACATACCCTAGGTTCAAGGATTTTTCCATGGAGAAGTGTAGTAGATATCCGCCCATAGAAATGCTAAGTGAGAATGATAAGAGAAAAGGGTTTAAATATACTCATGAAAAGAATAAAAGATACTATCGCGGATGTTTAGAGTTGGGAGATGATTATAAGAAAGATGAGGCGACTATTAGATGGCTCACGCTTGGTTATGTGAGCATAAGCGATACACTGTAACCCATGACCTTGAGTCTAGCTACAAGACTCGTAAATAAAGAAAAGCGCTTCTTGGGAGGCAACCCATGATTTTGTGATTTTATTTTGTTTGTTTGTTATTTGCTTCCGTATGCATGCTTTATTTTTATTGTTGGTAGATCATGTTTCAAAACTAAATAGTGGAAATATTTTATTTTGTTGTTTGGCTTAGTCTTAACTTCATCCAAATGTATTTTTGCAAAAGATAAGTGTAAGGGGAAACCCCAAATATGTTTTTAAGAAACAAACCGATCATGATTCTCCACAATATTAAATGAACATGTATATTCGTATTTGTTAGAGTCAAATGCTTGTATCGAGTCATAGTGATGTTTTGCAGGATTTTCCAGGAAGTAGAACCAAGTTTTTCCAGAAATTTTCCGAAAACTTAACATAAGAATTTCTGCAGGTCACTTCTGACGGCGTCACGTGTAAAAATCTGGAAATTTTACCAGTTTTGTTTTTCTAACGGAATCTTAAAGTTTTTGTTGAATTATTAGTTTTATAATCTCTAGGAAATCTGCAAACATCATTCCACAAGCATTATATCTTATTTTGTTTTCTAGGATTTAGTAACATATGTAGATTGCCGCCGATTTTATGCGAGGTTGCCTTGTCTGTTTTCTCAGGATTTACAGGTTATGTATGACAAGAATATGATTTATATTCTGGAAGGGAAGCTTTGATTGTTCATTTTCTTGGAGGAAGATTTAACCTGGCCACCTTATTATCCATACCGAGCGAATCAGGGGAGTATTTGATTTCATTCGTTTTACTTATTTCACTTTTACATTCTTTACTTGAACATTGGGGACAATGTTCATCTTAAGTGTAAGGGGATGGTAAAATGATGATACCTTACAGATACACTTTCGCTTGAGTTTGTTTGTTTGATAATAGATGTGTAATAAAACTATGAGAAATACTTGTTAGTGTAATTTTAGCGCCAAAGTTAAAAATTTTTACAACATTTAGGAGTGAAACTTTAGCCATAGCAAGCGTCTCATGGATAGGAGATTATATGACTAGCACAAAATCGTATCATTCAGAAAAATTTTCCACCCAAATATGTGAGGTTCGCCTTTAGATTTGATAGGAAAAGCATTTGCTATT
Source organism: Artemisia argyi (assembly GCA_030686995.1). Lineage (NCBI taxonomy): Eukaryota > Viridiplantae > Streptophyta > Magnoliopsida > Asterales > Asteraceae > Artemisia > Artemisia argyi. Next base: position 143,479,177 of record CM060686.1, read on the forward strand.
AGTGCTTATGAGTGTACCGGTAGCATTTAGATTCTAGAACTTGCGTTAGTGATGCATCCCGAGACCGCTAGTGAGACTACATTCGTGTAGTAGGATTTACTACATGATAAGAGGCATTAGGATCACCCTTGTGTTAAACCCGTATCATAATTACTTGACCATTTAAGTCATATTACTTGGCTAGTTAAGTCAACTAATTTTTCCCACACCTTAGCGTTGTACTCATTTTTAGTACACGAAACCCCTAGTACACCCCTCCGAGCCTATCTTTTCGTTTCTAACTTTAAGCATTTCACTTAAAGGAAGAATTTGTTACACCCCGCTTAAATGTACACCCAAATCGCCTTAGCCTTCCGTGTATGCACTCATCTTTAGTGCATTATTGTTATTTGTTTAAACCCTTAGTTAATTATCTAATTGATTACATGGTTGCTAAGTCGAGTCATGTCCTTGTACATATTGTTTTGAGACGATTGGGACTCATGGGTAAAGTACTTATTTTATGGAGTAATGGGGAAGAACATCATATATCACCCCCCGTATGTGCGTTAATCTTAAAAGTACTCCGAGTGTTTTGATTTTCTTAATTCGAGTCATTAGATTAGTTATTTGTAAAGTATGTAAAAATTCAAGTGTAAGGGGAATGTTCATCCCCTATGATGTATTATTTTGGATGGTAGGGTAAAAGTGTATGCAAAAAAAAAAAAAAATCAAAAAATCAAAAAATCAAGAAAAAAGAAAAAAAAATAGAAAAAGAAAAAGAGAAAAAACATACGGACTACCATCCCTTTTCATTCTATGTTCATTTTATGTTTTTGTTCTTTTTTATTTATTAGCTTAAGTCGAGTCTAGTCTTGACTTAGCAACGCCATATTGTACATGTAATTAACCAAGATTGTTAACTCGCCACCAGTAAAGACTGCCTATATCTAACAAAACCGTGTATTTCATATCCCTACACCTAACGTTACAACCATGTAAAAGACCTCTTTGATAGTTTATCCTAGGTGCTTACGCCATGTGGTGGAGGTTTGATCCTTTCCCAAGCCTATGGTAATCTATTTTGCTATGACAGGTAGTGAGAGATATTTTCCGTTTCCTTAATGTGATATAACTTTATTACACCCGAGAGATGTGAGTATCTAAACACTATTTGTGAGGTGCTAGTATATGACCTCCGTGCTTGTCTTTGCTCTTTAGTGGAACGATTAATTTTGTTGTAATTACTTTTATATTAGTGTTAAATGACCCCTAACTTGCATTTTGATTAGAATAAAAGCGCATTTGCTTGAGGACAAGCAAATTTCAAGTGTAAGGGTATATGATGAGGCGAAAAATGAACCACTTTTAGGGGGTCATTTAAGCCCGGAATTGAATTTATTTGATCAAATATTACCCTAAATCATTCCTTTTGTGATTTTAGGTACTTTGAGAGTGAAATCTGGAAAAGGAAGCAATTCGGACATTTTTGGAGCATAAAAGTGAAGAAAACGACAAAGTCTTAATTTTCCATGCTGAGAACAGTGTATGACGGCGTCAAGAGGAAATTCCTGACGGCGTCAAGAGTAAAATCCATGACGACCCAGAAGAAACCTGAAGGCGTCACAACAAGAGCGTCAAGAGTTAAAATCATGACGGCCTGCATAAGGTGTACACATGACGGCGTCAGATCCAGATCTAGGCAGTCCGAGGAACTATTTGGCGGCGAGATGACGGCGTCAGACATTTGTTCTTGACGCCGTCACCTTCTAAAATCTATATATAGTTTTCTATTTTTCATTCATTAAGAGGAACTTGTGTGGAGAAACCCTAGGGCCGAACTTTGTGAACCCTAGCTCGTATTTTACAGTAAATTCAAGGGTTTTTACCCCTTGAATCCTTTCATGTGCTATTAAGATAAGTCTTCTCTTTAATTCAATCAATATGTCTATGTGTTGGTTGTCTATATCTTGTGCTTGTCTTGATTTCAACATGCTAGGCTAGATTTATCTTGGGTTTGCTTAGATCTAATGAAATCTAGATGTTAATTATGTGTTGATTACTTGTTTATGGTTGTATTGGATGAATGATTTCAATGTTAGGCTTAAGAAAACTGGCAGATCTCCATTGTGTAACATGCTTGAACGTCTTAGGAAACATGAACCGATGTGTACTAGGTTTTATTGGTTGTATTTAATGCATGAGTAAATTCTAATGATCCCATGTTAGGAGCTTCTTAGCCGGCTCGACATAGGAGTGAAGTAGGCACTCATAGGATTGGGGAAGTAAGTACGTCATCCCATGAATGGTATTAAGGAATACAATCCGTCATCCACGCAACTATAACAAGTAATTAACGTGTAAAAGATATCTAGGGAGTAGTGAAATCTAAGTAAACATATTTCTCCCACTTATTGCTCACAACCTTAGTTTAAATTAGTTTATTTTCATTTCTAGCATTTTAATTTGATTGCATCTTTAGTATTGAGTTAGTTGACTAGCAACTAATTCCGCCCAAATCCTTCAAACTCGAGATTTTAATTTGCTTTCCTAAAAATATAAAAATACAAAAAGAATCATCCCTCATCTCTAGACCTAGTCTTTAGGTTTTCTAATCCTAGCGACACCATTCCTAGCTGAACGATCAATCCCCCGGTACTTGTCATTATACTATACTACATCGATCAGGTACACTGCCTGGTGGGGGTTGTAAGCTTCTCAAGATCCCTTGAGAGGTAAAGCCTGGCGCAAACCCCACGCATCAAAGATTACATGAAAATGGTGATGTTTAAGTGCTTGTGATGATTCGTACGTGGTGTAAAAGTATGTTTTAGGGCGCGTGATTTATGTCAAAAGATAGATCGGAACAAGGTAGTGATCATGGTGGTGTTATTTTGTTTAGGAGGGGGGCGGTGGGCGGCGGTGATGGTGTTTTAAGGTGGCGGTGGTGGTTGTATTTCAAAGAGAGAGAGAGAGAGTGGTGAAGATGGTTGTTGGTTGTGTTTGTTTATCCAGGTTCACAAGGACGATTTTTGTAGTTACTCTAATAAAAAAAATGATAATAATAATAATGATAATAATATATTAGTGGTAAAGTGGGTTAAGTAACTTAGGTGTAGAATACACGGACCAAACCCGAAACTCATTTAAAGTAAAACGACTCTCCCGAGCCGAGCTCATTCCAAATATCCCAAAATCTCGCGATACATTCCATAAATATAAAATAACCGAACCAAACATTTAAAATATAACAATTGTTAGGTTATCCTAGTGCCGGAGTCAACGTAGTGCCAAATAAATATCTCAAAAATAAATCATCATGAATATACCAAACCAAACCAATAATTAATAATCAACTTCCATAAATAACGCAAGGTTTAAAATCACTTTTCAACGTTTACAAATCTCATCACGAATAAACTTTTCAAATATTCCAAAAATCATTAATTTTAAAGTAATGCGGGTTTGTAAATTGTTTCTCTAAATTGCCAGTTGTCACACATTAAATATATCTTTTCCATATTAGACTAAAGTGGAGTTCTAGCTAAAATATCATACTCTTAAAGCCAAAAAGTTCACATATTAGTCCTATTCAACAATGTTCACACTATAACAACATAAACACTAGCATTATAAAACGTCACTATAAAAAAAGTCTAATGACCGTTAGCCTATTTCGTTCATCTATCGTCTTGAAATACATTTCAAATCAAAATCTCCAATTTAAGTAGCCCTATAAAACAATTCACATCACTAGTTCTAAAAGCATACGGAGTAGTGCAGTGAATACAACTGTTATTATTATTATTATTATTATTATTATTATTATTATTATTATTATTATTATTATTATTATTATTATTATTATTATTTAGTTTTACAAGTTTATTGAATTTATTTGCACTTCAAGATACACTTACCAATTTTTTTAGAAGTTAAAAAGATACTAGTTTGATATAGTCCAGCCTTGGCCCTATATTGATGTAGTAGTGTGGTGTTATGTTGTTATTTCAATAAGAAAAAAATGCAATGATAATAATCATTTTTTTCCTTCTTTCTTTTCTACAGATTCTCGAGCTAGCTGAATGTTATCCTGGACTCTTATCGTTTTACATCAACGATATAGCTCCAGAGAGTTGGATGTCTGTTGCGTGGTATGATTTCATAAGATGCTTCATTTTTCTTTTACTTTATCACTTAATAGGAGCTGAGTTTGCACTTGTTATATGTATTGTTACCTAGTCAATGTTTCTTAGCAAAAAAGCTGGAGTACATTTTATTATGAGTTTGCAGACATTATGCTCCTAGGATTAGTTAATGTTTTGATTTTAAATGAGACATAAACTCGTACTTAATGTTTAGAAGAAAAATCGATAGGTGAGGCTAATTTAATACCAAATGTCTTCTAGTATAACAGTACATGTTAGATGCACCCAACCAAGTGGCTATTGGTTTAAAACTAACATGAGATAATATTTGTAATGTAAATACTGCGAGATTGTAAGTTGTCTTCCAGAAAAGATGTTTATCGGTAGAATTTGTAGAATCATTTGATTTAAACATGAATAGCAAAAAGAATAACTAATATAGGTCACTATACAATGATCATCATTTTGTAAAATGAAGTGATAAGGCTGTTCCGAACAAAAGTTGAACGAGTTATCCGCGCACTTGGATTTTTGGTGGTTTTCGTTTTTAGCATAAACCTAGTAGATGTCATTTTTTAAGGAATCATCAATAGTTTGATATATTGATTAAAGAGAGTATAAGTTTTTTAGTTAGCATTATTCGTCATTGAGTATCAACAGTTCATCTGCAAGTCTGTTTTATAATATTACACTTCTATTCGATAAAAAATCAGTTGTTTTACAAAAAATGATTCATATGCTTTCTTATACAGGTTCCATATTTGTCAAATTCACCCAAAACATAACATTAACAAAGACCTCGACACTTGTTTCCTCACCTTCCATAGTTTATCAAACTCTTTCAAAGGTAATTTATATCATTAAGACAAGTTCATATGTTGTATGAACACAATGTATAAGTGCATATCATCTAGAATAGTGATTTGGTAATTAATTGACCAGTTTTGTGTAATGATTCTTGACTAATGTAGCATACAACAATGAAGAAGAAGTTGAAAACACCGAGAATGGACAAGTATTGGATCTTAGTCTGTTTGGGCTAACAACTTACAAGATGCTAGGAGACGTGTGGAATCGTCACAAAGATGATGATGAGAAGATTCATGATTTTGAGAGTGCTGCTTCATCATGGTTGAGTCAACTCCATATCCAACAACATGATTACAACTTCTTTACTCAAAAGATTCATGATTTTGAGAGTGCTGCTTCATCATGGTTGAGTCAACACCATATCCAACAACATGATTACAACTTCTTTACTCAATGAATACTTGGACTACAATAAAGGAATGGTTCTATTATGGTTTGATCTTGCTATTTATGTTGCAAATGAGAGTCATCCATAATAGATTTATTTCCTTTTAATAGTGCAAAGTTACATGAAATCTATTGTTAGAATTTTGCTAATCGAAAGTCTGTGTGTCAAGCTTCTGTAATTTGGTATTGGGAATTTCCTTAGCTAGTGCAAACTTTGGGCCTTTTCGATGGATGTCACTTATCGGAGGTTGTATGTCAACCTTATTCAGTGATTTGATCTTGTTAGGGATTGCCTTTATTAGTGCAAACTTTAATGAAGCTTTTGTTGGGATTTCATTAATCAAAAGTTTTATCTCTGAGCTTAGTGATTTGTTGTATAGTATTGTTGGGGATAACTCTTTGTAGTACAAACCTTAAACGTGTTCTTGAGTATCTCTCTTAAGAGGTAAAGAAAATGAAGTGAAACAAAAAAAAGTTGTGTTCTCGAGTATCACTTAAGGAATAAAAGAAAAGAAAAAGACCGAAAAAGAACGATGATTTTGAAGTAAAATATTTCCTCCTAAAATTGGGCTGAAAATGTTTACTTTCTATTTCTTTTCTTTTCCTTTCCTAACTAAAAAAACTTGAGAAGCGAGCATTAGTAAAGGATTTCTCAAATTTAAACTCTAGTGAACACTTTTTTAGTACAACCATCAATTAACAAGGTGGATAGTTACGCTAGTGAAAATTTTCATGAAGCATGTTGATTTGAAACTTGTGTTAATCAGGTTTTTAAGACCGAAAAGTGTTGGGAACACACACATGCCAAAAAAAGTTATTGTATAGCTAATCACAATGCGCGAACGAGAAACTAAACAAGCACACTTAATAAAAAATGTAAGGAATTAAGTTGATCAACTCACATCTATGGACATTAGATTTATCTTTTTCGGGCTAAACTGATAATATAGTGTTACAAATTTAATGTTCTAGCTAAAATATCATACTCTTAAAATCGTAAAATTCATATATAACCCCTATTTAACACTTTGTATATATAACTTGTATACAATACTAGATAACACTCTAAACAATATAAGTCATATAAAACGTCAGCCCTCAAAGATCCTTTAGATAAATATCTATCATGCACACTTTGAGTCTCACGACGTACGTTAGCCTATTTTGTTCACCGATCCTCTATAACTCCCACTTCAAATCATAATCTCCAATTTGAGTAAGATCATAAAACCATTCACGTCACTATTTCTAAAATCATACTGAGTGGTGCAGTGATCTGTCATGGTCACGAGAGCCACACTTATCACCACACTCCAGTCCCACCAAAACCAAACCGAAACTCACCACCCCCTTCCACCGACCACCGAATCTCGCTTATCTAACTTAATTCCTTTTCTTAAAAAATATCGTGTTAAGTCAGACACATTTTCAAACAATAACCGATACCATTTTCGCAGTGTAAAAAAGATATTAACAAGTAACTACAAGGACCAAAACTGTAAGACAAGAAGAAGAGAATGAAAGAAGGAAGCAATAGTGGTGCACCTTGTTGATTGACTGTAAACAAACAAATTGACTATCACCAGTTCACCACTATTAAAATCTAAATAAAGCGGAGATCCCAAATTTCATTTATAAATCTCCGATTTAAGGTCAGTTAAATTTTATCACTATCAATCTTTCTAATTTTATACTACTGGTACTAATTTCAGCTTTTGCTTGTATTAAATCACGAGATTCATTATCCATCGGTATAGTTAGGGTTTCTTCATTACAAAGCTATCCTTATTATGTATCTGTTATACTATTAATCTAAATTAAGTGCTTATAATAATAATAGTGCTTGGATTTACTTATTATGTAAAAAATGTAAAGATAAAATGGAACTAGTGCTCATTGCCTATTTGTGTTTATTTGAAGGTTTTTAAGTTAGATAGACAAGTGTTTCGAGGTTATTCTAACGGGTGTTTGGTCGGATTAGGTTGTATTTTTCGGCTTATTTAAATAATCCCATTTCTTGTTAAAACGAGTGATCCTAAGGCTAATGTATAAACTAAAATCTAAGAATTTATCAAATGTGATCAATAACAGTTAATGAAATTCAAATTAGTTATGCGTAAGAACATATTAAAGCTATTGGAACCTTACTTTTTGATTTTAGCACACGAGAATGATTTTGCCTAAATTTGAAAGTTGCCAAGGTTGTTATGAGAGTTGTGAGAGTGCGTGAGGGTTTGCGACCGGTCAAAAGAGGTAATATCGCTTTTTGGTTTTTGGCCCGGCTCAACCACAAATTAGGTTACATAAAATTAAGCAAAATTTATCATAAGGCGGAAAAAGTGGGCTTATGCGCTTTTTCAGTTTCGAATGATCTGGTAAAGTAAGCTCATCCAAACACCCTTTTAATTTTATTTCAAATAAGCACTTTGAAATAAGCAGCTCCCATACTGCTTATTTCACCACATGATAGGTAGACAAGCATACACAATTTAGATGATCCAAACACTTCAAACTGCAAACAATAAGCAGTTAAAAACATAGTTTAGATATTTACCTGAATTGATTGATCTTGAATTCATGTGATTATATGCGAAAGTAAGAAATCCTTATATTTTTTTTTTGTGTGTGTTTTATTAAGGTTAGTTAGAGGTGAATGTGATTGGTTACGAGGTGGTTATTGCTGTTGAGCAACTTCAGTTTCTGAGTTTGTTCAGTTATTATGGACGGTAATAAGGACGAGGCGATAAAATGTGTTGGCATTGCGAAAGAGGCGATTGCGTCTGGTAATAAGGCGCGTGCCATGAAGTTTATTGGGATGGCACAGCGTTTAAACCATAACTTAGATGTAAATGATCTTTTGGCAGCGTGTAAAAATTTAGATTCTGGAAATCCTGGTCCGTCAAATGGTAGTGTTAATCATGTTGGAAGTAAGAATGTGAGTGATAAGCGGGTTGAGGGTAACGGGGAGGTGAATTATACCGAAGAACATGTTCAATTGGTTCGTAAGATTAAAAGAAACACGGATTATTATGAGATTTTAGGTGTTGAAAAAAGTTGTACTGGTGAGGAGATTAAGAAGGCTTATAGGAAGTTATCGTTGAAGGTTCATCCCGATAAGAACAAAGCTCCGGGGTCTGAAGAGGCGTTTAAGAAAGTTGGTAAAGCGTTTAAGTGTTTGAGTGATGAGGGGTCTAGGAGGCAATATGATCACACGGGTGTGGCTGAAGGGGATGAGTATAATCAGCAGTATAATGTTAGGAGGCGAAGGAGAACGGGACGTAGTATGTTTGAAGATGATTTTGATGCTGATGAGATCTTTAGGTCGTTTTTTGGTCAAAGTGATATGTTTCGTCAAGCTAATGTGTATAGGACTAGAAGGGCTGCTGGTCAGCAGGCGAGGGAGGATAATGGTGGGACCGGGCCTAATATGATGTTGCTTCTTCAGCTGTTACCTTTTTTGATAATCGTGTTGCTTGCTTGTCTTCCGTTTTCTGAGCCTGAGTATTCGTTACAAAGGAATTATACTTATCAGTTTACGAAGATGACTCAGGAATATGGAGTGGAGTTTTTTGTGAAAAAGTCTGATTTTGATCAAAAGTATCCTATTGGAAGTCCTGCACGAACTAATATCGAGAATAGTGTTGTGAGAGATTATAAGAATATGCTGTGGCGTTATTGTCATGTTGAGCTCCAGAGGCGCTCGTGGAGCAGAAACCTGCCAACTCCTCACTGTGATAAGCTTGAAAGCTTAGGATTCGCTCCAAGGTTAGCTCATTTTTCTAATCATTAGTTCTGATGTTAAATGTTTCTTACAGATGGAGTTCTTAAATGTGTGTTTTTTGGGTCAAATTTTATATCCTCGAGACTTTACTGTGGTCTGTGGGTCCTAATTAATTAATGCACAAGGATGGGAAAACGGAACTAAATCACTAACCGATTGACATGAACCAAATAAAACTGACTATTTACATTCCGAGAGATTTGGTTCTGTTAAGTTTAAACCGATAAGTAATACTTTATAAATATGCGCGCGCGCACACACACACACACCATGTCATAAGCATGATTGTTCCTATAGTGGTTCCCACATTTCTAAAATGACTGGTAACTCATCAAAAAACAAAATTCATTGTTCTCACCCACACAAACACCTCTTGTTAATACTTGTAAAAGAGGCAGTTTGCTAAAACCATGTTTAAACGTAGCCAAATAAAGCTCTGCTCTGGTGCCAATGTACCATTTGGAAGCAATGTGGTACATTCACATATGCATAAAAATTGATTGTTGGTTTTCCAGTAACATGCCAACTAGTTGTGCTTAGCCTGGATAATGACTTTAACAGCTGCACAATTTGTTTTTGGAGTAAAATGTGATGGTAAAATTCAGTGGGCTGATGTATAAGTTCAGGATCCAACTAGTTGTGCTCTTTTGACTTTACTAAACTAAAGTACCTGCGGTATGTTGAGTTTGAGTTAGGTCTACAGATGACACGGATATGATCACCCTGTATCTTTTACCACTTATCTTTCTTCATAACCTTGCATTGCTGGTGGTATATCAGTAAGACAGTAACTGTAATAGTGTATTTAGGCTATGCATGCATAAGGGCTTTTGGTGGACCGGCCTCAAGGGTTTATCTGTTTATAGACTGTTTTTGGTGTCCTTGCACGTACTACGGGTTATTCTAGTAAATGTAACATGTATTACAGACTGGTGTCCGTCCACTTGGACATATTACAATAGTCGCACAGAGTTATGCTAGTAAATAACATGTGTACGGTCCATACGTGCAACACGGTATGTTTTTGTCCCTAAAATCTGAATAATATATTTGAAAGGCTTTCTTAACTTTCCATGGAAGTATCTTTTTGTTTTGTGATTTATGATGAGAAGAGCATATCCATTTGTTGCTTGACTTTTGTTGTCGGGATTACTCTTTTCAAAAGCTACTGCTTACTTTAAAATGAAAAATGGATTTTTAAATAGAAAACAGTCTTGCATATTGACAAGTGCCACCAACATTAGGAAACTTACTTTTTGGTATCATTCTCTTTATTTCATGCACCTTCACTACAATTTTCTACCTAATATGATTGAAGATAATTACTCAAATTATCTCTATTAAAGAACTCAAAACAATTCAATTTTTCTTCAATTCTTTGTGAAATGCCGACATACTGAACAGAGGTTGTAATTAGGACACTTTAAGAACTTGCTGTTGCTTTTTTATTTAACCATAGATCTGCTATTACACTCTTTACATTCTAAAACACTGAACAAGAGTCATTGAACCCTTTCCTCGAACCTTTTTTGGGGTCAAATATGGTAATTTGGATGGGATGGAATAGTTTATCTGTGATGGGATGTAATAGTTAACTAATAAGTGTTAGGTATTGTAGTTTTGCTGTGTACATTTAAACATCAGCTATGGTTACTATAATCCGTGTCACCAGATCAATGCAATTGACATTTTTTTTTTTTTTTTCCTGGCAGGCATATGTGGAGTCAATAGACGGGGAATTCTTTTTTCCATTGTTCGGGACTTCTGCATTTCTACTGGCTGTTACCCTCTCGGAATTTTGATTTACTTTATATGATGTGTAGCAGCCACTGCTCGGCTCTGCTAGGTTTGATTTTGGCATGAGTGTATGAGCATTTGTGTAAAGATACTTTTGCTGACGGGTTAGATTTTACGAATATTATGAGAGGATATAATAGTGTTCTGGAAATAATTGTTTTTCAGCTATCGGCTGATAACGAGGTGGAAATCCTTGTTTCATATTGTAAACAAGTTCTACTTACCGTTTTGGAATGAAAACCATACAATATTGTGTACCACAGAATATAAGTCAGTAAAAACTTGACAAACATTATAAAGTCATAAAATTAGAACATATATATCGTTTATGAATTTCAAACAAGATAAAGATCATTGTAAAGAAGATTCCTGGAACAGGGAAAAGCTGCTATAAAACTGTAAACAAACACCTGCAAATTCTTTTATAAATTTGTAGAGTGTTGCGTTGATTCTATTCATTTTCCGCGTACGTAATAGCCTTCAATTGAAAATCACCCATCGGTTTAGTTGATCACACTTGTGTTCAGCAAACGTGCCAATTCACAAACTTTTTAGGCATAGTCAGTAAAATGATTAGCAAGTAATTACGAGCCAAGACCACATAGACTGCTACAAGATTAAACTCTCGCCAACCAAACCCAACATATGCATAACCACTTAAGAGGCATCACCCGGTAAAAAGTATTGAAACGGGTATAATTTTATCTTATAAATACCAGAATAAAAACTCTCTCATTTTCTTCATAACTTACATTCCTTCCTTTGCAAATTTAAATCTTTAATATAGATTCATTTTTACACCTCAAAAATCATCTCAAATGGACCTCAACATCCACAAGCAACTCGTCTTCACAACCATTTGACCTCAGCATGTAGTTTAATGACCGTTTGGCAATTTTATTCACAACCTTCAAAACAGAAGATAAAAGGAAAGAAAACCAGTCAGAATCATGCTCTGCTACCTTCTTTAACACGGAAGACATTGTGGCCTAAATGGAAGAAGGCTCATCAGCTTTGATGAACCATGTGAATGAATTCAGCAGAAATAAACAATGGTCTTTTCATGAGACATTGTGAACACGAGGGACAAACAAAGGAAATAAACAAGGTTTTTCGTGACTTGAGAAAATCACAATAACTAACCTTCGTTGGCCATTTTCTTGATCACACTCTAAACGATAAGCCTCACGGAGAATGGTTATGTCAGCCCGAAGTGAAAGAAAATGAGGGAAGTTTTGATAAGTTGAAAGGTTAAAAAATAACTTCTCATTTAACCCCAATTTATAGCCACGAAAATGGGTTTAGTAGGGTACAACTGGCAACAACCCATTGGGCCAACAGATCCATCTCATGCGCATGACATACACGCCCTAAAACACATGCGTGCTAATGTCACGATGACGTCAAACACAGTTGAAACGACAGGTCTTCAAGCCGCCTAAATGCCAAGTTGACCAAATTCAAATCATTTTGAATTATTTTACTTATATTTCCCACACAAAACATTTAATGTTGGTGCGCCCCGGAACATCTCATCATAACAAAAGTAGCACAACTTGCATTTGCATTAAATAATAGCCAAGACCACATAGACTGCTACGTCATGACTTACCTTTCCCGGGACCTAGAGATCTGTTTATATGTTCTTAATGTATTTATTTACAGAAGATACATTAACTACCCGTATTTAACTTGGTAACCATCAAGATGACCTAGTGCTCAAGACAATGATGTATTCACAAGAAGGTCCTGATGTTCGAACCATCTCACATAAGCATCTTTCGGGTGACTAGAAAAAAATGATTCACAAAGATCACATAAATAATCGTTTAGACCGAATATATATGAGTCGTGGTGTTCACAAATCAGGTAATCCTCACGAAACCAAACCGAACCAAATAAATTGTGTACTTCGGGTTATTTAGGTCAACCCGAAAATCGAACCGAATTGAAATTATGTTTTCAATTCGGTTTAATATAATTTGAATTCAGTTTGGTTCGGTTCGTTTCTACCCAAAAAAAAAAAAAAAAAAAAAAAAAAAAAAAAATTTAACTGAATAAACCGAAATAAACTAAACAACCTAATAACCAAACCGATAAATATACAAGTTAAAATTAAAATATAAAATTGTTAGCAATTGAAACTCATCCGATGCATACATAATTTAACTTAAAAGAGTTGGATCAAATATCCCATAAGACCCATTAAAAAAAGCCCATTAGACCCAGCCCACTTACACCAATCCAAATATATAAACACATTTAGGGTTTCCCTTCTTTCTTCTTCTACTGAATCGCGCCGGAGCATCTCTTCTTGCACATTTCATAGGTACATCTTCCTTACTTTTCATATCCTTATTCATATTATCATTATTATCCCAATACTAGGCATAAAAACATATATGTTTCTTTTTAGTGTTTGTTATTGTATAGTTTATTAAATATGTTGAATTTGTAGTTGCTGTGTTTAAGGAACTAAGAAAAAATGGTGTCTGGAAAGAAGACGGTATGTTTTTTTTTAATGTTTTGTGTTTTATAAAATTTTTAAGGTTGTTTTATAAAAAATTTAAGGTTGTTTTGTTAAAATTTAAATATTGTGGGTATTTTATAAAATGTGCAGAAGAAGACTCATGAGAGTATCAACAACAGGTTGGCTCTTGTGATGAAGAGTGGAAAGTACACTCTTGGTTACAAGACCGTGCTCGAGTCTCTTAGGAGCTCCAAAGGTGTGTTTCGCCTTTTCGATATCAGATTTTGTCTATTGTGTTAATGCATATTTAGTTGGGGCTTATGTGGTGTGTTGTTTGATGCGGGAATGTAGGTAAGTTGATTATCATTTCCAACAATTGCCCGCCTTTGAGGAAGTCGGAGATCGAGTACTATGCTATGCTTGCTAAAGTTGGTGTTCACCATTACAATGGGAGTAAGTGAATTACTATTAGTTTGATCCTTTCTATTGTCTTAAGTTTTGCTATATTCATATGTGTGTGTTGCTAGTTGGATTTCATCTAGGATTGTGAAGTTGTAGTACTCTCTTTCGTTTAAAATTGATTTGTTTGATTGTGGGTAGTACAAGACTCTTGTTTGACTTTTCGTCAAGTGTTTAAAAACACGATTGAGTGATTAGGCAATATCAGGTTTTTTATAATAGCTACATTTGTAAAGAGGTGGCAGTATAACCAAGAAATGGATTTTTGCAATTTTAATTGGAAGAAAAAAAATGTGTTTTATGGGCTTTAAATTACTGTATTTTAAAACACTAAAAAGGGATGGCAAAAGAAACAAACTAGAACCGAACATCAGCTATCACCTCTAAGATTGATTTCTGTTTGTATTTTCTATTTGTACTTAAGTGCTCATTGTAATTGTTGTACTCAAAAGTCCACTACAATGTTTGATGTTTACGTTTTCTTATTGATCCCGTTCTTCCTTATTTCTGTTTAGACAATGTTGATCTTGGAACTGCTTGCGGGAAGTACTTCCGTGTGTCTTGCCTAAGTATCATTGATGCAGGTATTGAATTTGAGATATGTTATTTATCTATTGTAAAGTATTTGAAAAACCATGTGATTGTTAACTAACCAGTTTGTTTTTTGGCTTTGGTTTAGGTGATTCTGATATCATCAAGAGTCTGCCAGGAGATCAGTGAAGAGGATAAACACTTATCTAGTCTTTTCTCTCAACTGTTCTAAGTTTTGGCCTAGTAATTATCCTTTTGAGTTCTGTGTTTGCTCAATTAATATAGTGATCTTGTTGCTTTGGATTCAGTATTTAGTACTGTGTTTCTTTGTTGAATGTTAATCATCATTTGCATGTCCTGTTTTGGTAACACTATTGCTGCTGGTTCTTATTTTAAGATTGGTTCCTTTAGGTTTAAAATTCTATTAGTATTTGTTTTATTTCAGCAGTGTCATTTTTAGTCACAATGAACAATAATATTGTTCTAGTTAACCAGGATTGAAAAAGAAAAAATATGTATGTAATATTCTAGACAGTGTCATCGCTGTTGTCTTGTACTTCATTGCGCTTGGCTGGTAAGTCATGGTGAGAGCAAGTGCCTTCATGCAGCCACCATTATAAGCACAATGGAGCTGGTGATCAATGCTGATCAATCCATATAATACTATGTTTGTAATTTTGGCTTAGTTTTTTAAATTTTTTAAATTTTAATTTATTTTTTATTTTTTATTTTTATTATTATTATTATTTTTTAATAAACTGCTTATAGGAGATGATGCTCTTCATTTGTTATGTTTAAAATTGAGGGATAGAATGCATATGTGGTTTCCTCATTTGCGTGTCTTGGTTGGCAACGCTTTTGTTGTTGATTTTTATTTGAGTATGGTTTTTTAGGCTTTTGCATTCTATTACATGCTCTTCGATCGAGTTCTGGGTTTTTTATTTTTAGTATCATCTCATTTTTATCACAAGGAACAATGGTATCATCCTCGTTAGACAGGATTTGAAAAGAAAAAAATTGTACGGAAACAGAAGAATGTTATAAACAACAACGATTAATAGAAAAAAAAAAAAAAAAACCGAAACATAAGAAATTAAACCATACGAATTAAAACTACTTATACGTCGTCTTCGGAATATTCTTCTTCTTGTTGTTGGTGTTGAAGACGTTGCTGCCAAACATGTTCCATAAGATCTCGTTGGAGTTGAGTATGCACGCCTGCATCGCGCATTTCCCTTGTCTTGCGCCTCTGCGTATCACACCTGTCGATCCACCTTTCTTGATTCAAATGTGGTGCCGGATCTACCCACATTCTTTTATACTAGCGGAGTGTAAATTTTTGATCTTTTAGAATCATGTTATGCAATATAATGCATGTATACATGATTCTTTGTATCTTGACAATTTCCCATGCACGTGCCGGTTGCTGTAGTATACCCCAACGTCCTTGAAGCACGCCAAAAGCACGTTCGATATCTTTGCGTGCACTTTCTTGCTTCCTTTTAAAATAGCTATGTTTCTCATCAGTCGTTGCCGTGAAAGATTTGACGAAAGTTGCCCACTGCGGGTAAATTCCGTCAGCTAGGTAATACCCCTGTTCATACCTTCTTCCATTTACTGTATATGGTGCCCTTGGGGATTCACCAGCAAGAATGTTGTCAAACAAGTTAGAGTTATCTAAAACGTTAATATCATTATTTGCCCCTGCCATACCAAAAAAAACATTCCAAATCCACAAATCATGTGAAGCAACAGCTTCAAGCATTAACGTTGGGTATCTTTTATCACCCCTACCAAATTGCCCCTGCCAAGCTACCGGACAATTTTTTCCACGCCCAATGCATGCAATCAATACTACCAAGCATACCCGGAAAACCATGTTGATTCTCATGCAATTGATAAATATGTTGCATGTCGGACCATGTTGGTGTTCTTAAAAACTCATGCATAAACAAATCCATAACACACATGTTAAAATTATCAAGACAAAGACGTTGAGTAGACTCACCCATTTGCAAATACTCATCGAACGCATCTGGGGCGGTGTCATACGCCAATTGTCGTATCGCAGATGTACACTTCATAAGTGGACTAATACACGCTCGACCCGTACAATCGATTCCTGTCTTAAAGTATTGAAAGTGGTCTGGAATAACATCGGATTCGTAAGACTCAATACCGTTCACTATTTGCATAAATAGTTTCCGGCTCATACGAAACCTCCTACGAAATTTACTGTGCTTATACTTACAACCTTCAACGAAATAGTCGTTTTTCAAACGTTCTTCAGCAAGCTCACGTTCACAATGTATGTTGATACGGGGCACATGAGGATGAGCTTCTTCTTCTTCTAAGCGTTGTTGTAGCTCGTACGCTTGAACCATAAACTGTATGTCTTCTTCGTCATCAAGGTCTGACCAACTCGGATCAAAATCGTTATTTTTATTTGGATCCATTATGAATGAGGAAGGTTTTTTTCTTATAAAGGAAGTATAAAAGAGTAGAAAATTGGTAGTGAATGTGTGAAAAATATATGTGTGTTAAGTTGGTATTTATAGTTGTTTTAAATTGTTTAAAAGTAATTTTTGGGTGAATTTTAAAAACTAGCCGTTTTTAATTATTGAGGGGGTGAAAGTGGATTTTTTTTTTTGAAAAAAAAACGGCTATAAATTGGAACGTTGGAGGGGGTAAAACAATTTTTTTTTTTTTTTATTCAAGTTTCATGTCTAACGCTGCGTTAGCAGGCTAACGTGGCGCGTTAACGCGCCTCTAACGCAGGAACCCACAACCATAACGCAGGTTAATGCCGGGCAAAATTCCCTTTAACGCATGTCCTGCGTTACGTATGGGCATGCTCTAACCATGCCTAAAACATAATTATAATTAGCAATAGAATTAATCCAACTAATTTCATGCCTAATGATGCCTAAGTACATATTTTTAGTGGCAATGTTGCCTAACCATGCCTAAACTTTATATTTAAAAGCTCCAACGTTACAATATTTTGAATGTACACTTCATGCCGATCGGTGAACATCACCGCATGCCTTGCTGATTTGTGCATGCCGACTAGGAGGCAATGGCCTTGCCGATTGATGCCGAGCCATAAACTCGTACGTTGCCACCCCCTTATTGCCGTACTCTTCACCTTTCATGCACTTTTGTTTTTTTTTTTTTCTGTTTTTTTTGAACGGCACCTTTCATGCATTTGTGCTTCTTGATTAGTGGGGTAAGAGCAAGTGCCCTCGCGTATCCACAATCACAAGGGCGTTCGGCGTTGTCGCGGCCACGGAACGAAGATGCTATTATTTATTGTTGTGTGCTTGGTTTTTTTTTTTTTTTTTTTTTTTTTTTTTTTTTTAATCTGTATAGAGTGCTTGATGCTCTTCGTTGTTGTGGTTGAAACTGGGGGATGGAATGAAGATGCTATTCTTTATTGTGGTTAAAAACTAAGGGCATGTTTGGTTGGGGGAAATGATATCAAAGAAATGGAAATGAAATCATTTCCTGTGTTTGGTAGCCGAGGAAATAAAAAGGTGGAGATTTGCAAATCTTTGGGAGTTGAGTTTATGTACAAAATCAAGGAATTCATTTCTTATGCTTTTGGAGTGGAAACCATTTCTTAGGGAGGATATAATAATAATAATAATAATAATAATAATAATAATAATAAAATATTATTTAAAAAAATATTTTATTTTAAAAAATAATTTTTTTAGAATTGTTATTTAAAAAAATAAAAAAAATATATTTTTTAAAATCAATTTTTTTAGAATTGTTAAAAAAAATCAAATTTTTTAAAAAAATCAAATTTTTTAAAAAAATCAAATTTTTTTTAAAAATAATTTTTTTTAGAATTGTTATTTAAAAAATAAATAAATAAATAATTTTAAAAAAATCAATTTTTAAAAAATAATTTTTTTTAGAATTGTTATTTAAAAAATATAAAAATAATTTTTTTTAAATCAATTTTTTTTAAAAAAAACACTCAGTTTTTTAAAAACACTCAGTTTTTTAAAAAAATAATTTTTTTTTAAAATTGTTATTTAAAAAAAATACTTTAAAAAAAATCAATTTTAAAAAAAAATAATTTTTTAAAAAAATAATTTTTTTAGAATTGTTATTTAAAAAAAATAATTTTTTTCATTTCTCTGGTCAAGTCTCTGTTGTTACCAAACACTGGAATTATTATTCAATTTCCCTGGTAATTCATTTCTGTGAATTCCATTTCTGAGCTTCATTTCATTTCTCTGAATTTCACCCTACCAAACGTGCCCTAAGGTGTGTTGATTGAATCAATATGCTACGGGAGAGCTGTGTTACGAGGTGGTTAGTAGATGCTAATTTCAAGGTTTTTTTTTTTTTTTTTTTTTTTTTTTGAAATATAGGTTGCTTTCTTAATATCTGCCTTTTTTGCGGATTTTGATTTGATTATGAAAACTCAAAAGATTTGGAAGATGTCATTTCTTAGAGCACTAGGTGCAGCTCTTCGAAGACACTCGTCGTTCCTACGTGGAGGGCAATTCGTGCCCGCCGAAGCTCGCCGCTGCACCACCATACGCTCGCCGTTGCTCGTCAATGAAGAGCTCTTCGTCAACGAGCTCGATTTCTAACAGCCATTGTACCCTCTTTCTTTTTTCTTTTTTTTTTTTTTTTTTCCTTTCTTTTTTTGTTGTGTTATATTGTTTGTGTATTTGTAAATGTAAAATGTTTGTAAAGGTTTGTAAATATGTAAGTGTTTAGTAAATATGTAACTGTTTTGTAAATGCAACTATATTAAAAATAGTATTGAAATTACTTCAAACAACGTACAATTATTTTACAACTACGATTACAACATTAAACTAAGAAACGAAAATTAAAACCCCTAAACTACCATACGATAATAAAACTACGAATCAAGAAAATGATTCAGTCTGTGTCATAGCCCTCGTCACTCGAATAGGAGGCACTCGAATCGTTCTCACTCGATGGCACACGGTTTAATCCCATTTTCCATCGTCATTCTGCTCGACGGTTTCTTCGATCCTCTTTAGCTTTTGCATACGCCTCACGAGCTCTTGCCTCACGTTCTTCCTCCGCTTGAACCTCTAACAACATTTGCATATCTTGCTCGAAGAGTTCTTCATCAGTCAACACAAAGGTATTGGGTTGGTTTTGTGGTGGATTGTTTGCCGGTTGATTGTTTTGTGGTGGAATGTGTGCCGGTGGATTGTTTACCGGTGGAAACAGAACTTCTGGTTGAGTGTTTTGTGGTGGATTGTCATATGGGAATACGAGAAACAGATCTTGTGGTGGATTGTCATATGAGAATACGGGAAACAGATCTTCCGGTGGTGTGTTGTAAACCGATTCATTATCTGGTGATGTGTTGTGTGACATTGTTACGTATGAAGAAGAAAAGTGAATTCTGTATGATTTGTGTGTGAATTGTGGGTGTATTGTGAGCACCTGAGAATGCCTATTTATAGGACCATTTTTTGAATTTGAAATTTAAATTGAATTTGAATTTTTAACGTTTATCCGCCTTTTTTTTTTTTTTTTTTTAATTTGAATTTTAAAGTTTTTTTCACACATTTTTTTTAATTTGAATTTTAAATGTTTATGCACACATGTTTTTGAATTTGAATTTTAAATGTTTGACCGCATTTTTTTTTAATTTGAAATTTACAGAAATCCCGCTCAGTTATTGAAATTTGAATTTCTAAACATCCCTATATAAAGCATACCATATCATACTATTTTGCACACACTTCACTTTCTAAACAATTTTACAATGGCTAATCGTTGGTCTGTTGAAGAAGAAAACTTGCTAGCCGACATGTGGCTAATAGTTCACGAATTCCATAGCGAATCCGCTTTTTGAAATGAGGTTATAGAAAGGTTCAACAACCAATCTGACGGTCCTTTGCGTAACAACTTGTTAGGTGAGATAGCTCGTACTATTCGACAGATGCATACTCGTGCTCCGTAGGTCAAAAGGTTACGTGAGCTGCCTCAAGACCATTCAGTAATCAGGGTCGGTCTACAAACTCTTTTAAGAAATGATGAAACAGATTTGCAACTTCAAGTCGCCTTAAAAATAGTCAGGGAACAAGTGTTGCAAGTTTGAGAAGAAAAGTGAGCACTCATCGATAATTACAAGTCTATATAAATTCTTGATGATACTTCATATCGTTTTTAACCGTTTCGTTATTTTACGTTTCGTATGTTTTTATTGTGTTGTATTGTATTTTTATTTAATGAAATGAATTTAGTTTATTTAATAAAATAAATTAAAAAATAAAGTTGTAAGTGGTGGTGCCCAAATGAATAAGTTGAGGTTAGTTGTTTGGTGAGGAGGAAATTAGTTGTGAAGAGGTGTTGCGTGATGTGACACTCGTGAGTAGGGCTGTAAACGAACTGAACGTTCAGTGAACATTTCATGAACCGTTCGGTAAAAAGTTCGTTTATGTTCATTTGTTTATTAAATGTACGAACATGAACAATATTTTACGTTCGTTTAGTTAAATGAACGAATATGAACAAAAGTCTCGTTCGTTCATTTATGTTTGTGAACGTCCGATTAGACGTTCGTTTATGTTTATTTATCTATTTATGTTCATATATCATATCTTTTAATTTTATAATTTTAAAAATTGGTTTGTTTAAACAAAGTAACACTTATAAAAGAAAATATTGTAAAGAATTCAATAAAGTTTATGTTTGTTTGTTTATTTTCATTTATGTTCGATCGTTTATGTTCGTTTAGCGTTCGTTTAGTGTCTTAATGAATGAACATAAACGAACATGAACAATTCATTTTCTTAATAAACGAACATGAACAAGAAAATTCGTCCGTTTAAGCGCCCGTGTCCGTTTATTTGTCCAGTTAAAATTAAATGAACGAACATGGGCAGGGCTCCGTTCGTGTTCGTCCGGTTCGTTTACAGCCCTACTCGTGAGCCCAGAATGAAGAGCTTGCTCTTCATCTACAGCTAGTGCTCTTAGTGTTGTATAGGGTCGAGGGATGGAATTCTGAAAGGAAAACAAAAAGTAAAGAGTATTCACTATTTTTTTTTTTTCATAATTTTGAATAACAATGCGTATTTGTGTGAGCTCTTCCTTTATTGATCGCTAGTTTAAATAACCCCTTTAGCCGTTTAGGGGTGTGTTTGGTTATAGCAGTAGCAGTAATGAGCGGTAGCTCTAAACAGTAGTTGTGAGCATGAGTCATGAGCAGAAGCTGTATTTTTCTAAACAGTAGCCGGTAACGTAGTTGTAGTTGTAATTATAACTTGTAAAACAACTCATAATGCTCAACATTTTTAAATATTACTTCATGATGCGTTAAAAAATGAGCCTTCCAAAAATAGATACAGCTACTTGTTGTTTGGCAAATAAACATAAAAATTCTCAGCTCACTGCTCGGACCCAAACACACCCTATGTGGCTGACATTCTTGCAAGAGAATATAATCACAAAAATTTTACAAAAGATTTGAGTAAAAATTATAAATCCTCTTCGTACTTTTCATTATATTCATTACGCTTTTTTAACTTTTTATTGTCATTTTTCTTCCTTAAGTTTGTTAATGTTGTCATTGAGCTTATTAAAGTTGACTTGCTGCTGTAAGACTACATAATTCCGGAGATACGTTTTATTGATACGATATATATAGAGGTAATACATAATGAAACCCTAATGGACCCAACTCCACATACCGGGCTTGGGCCTTATTTATCATCTAATAATCCCCGCAGTCTGAGTGACGAAATCGCGAAAGCTCGGACTGGAGTAATAAACTAGAAAAGAAAAGAAAAATCAACATAATAAAAAACATAATTTTAGTCGACTCGTAACAAAACCGTACTAACGGTCGACTGGTACCAACGGTCGACTTTACGGACTGGTACCAACGGTCAACTTTAGTCGACTAGCAACAAAGTCGTACGAACAATAACAAACATAAAACAACTATAACTTTTTTTTTAGAACATGAAACAAATTAAACTCTTAAACGCAGATAAGATTGATCAAAACTTGAACTCGAATAAGGACTTCAAACTCAAACGGACCCATCAATAGAATTCCGCAATAGAATTCCGCAATCACCCTCCTGCTTGCTTGCCTTCTTCCATAAGCACTAAGAGAATATATACTTTGTTGCATGCATAAGATTACATGACGACAGATTTAGGTTCGACAATCGTTTTTTTTTTTTTTTTTTTTTTTTTTTTTTTTTTTTTTAATTGACGGGGTGATATAGGGGAGGCGGCTCAACTTAGCCACCTAGGTCTGAGGATCAGACCTGCTTCTATACCATATAAGACTACATAATTCGCCGTAGAAGATACGTTTTATGGATACGATATATATAGAGGCAATACATAATGAAACCCTAATGGAGCCAACCCCATATACCGGGCTTGGGCCTTATTTATCATCTAATAGCTACCTATACCTTTTTAACATTTAGTTGGGTTTTAGGTTTTGATTTTGCTAATGTGTAATAATTGAGGTGACAAATGAATAACAAAAGAAGTAAAAATAAAAGAAAAATGATTTAAATGCTTAAAAACTACATATAAAATTAGACATAAAGATATGATTGGTACATTTGAAAAGTTAATTGGTGGGAAATGATGAAAGATAAAAAGTGTATCAAACTTATCAAAATATGTAGAGTAGGTTTATTGTTTAGTCTTTCTCCCAATAATTTACCGATTGTTTATTTTCTTTAGGCTAATGCTAATGGGCGTTGCACCCCAACCGTAACCGATCAAACCAACGTGTTGCACCCATTAGCAACACCAAAAGAGACGTGTCGCTTGATGACCATTTCAATGTTTCGGTTGATTGAGTGACCGAAACATTTAACAAAGCAACTCTAATTTTTGTTACCGTTTGGCTATTTCAAACAATTTTTTTCTTTCTTTTTTTAGTACCCCAAATACTCTATAAAACCACACTTTATTTTAATTTATGAATAAAAGTTTAAATTATAAAAGAGAAAAGCACAAAATACATCCATGTGGTTTGCCTTAATCCCGCTTTGCATACTCGTGCTTTTTTTTCACAAAATCATTCACCGTTAGTAAAGTTGGCACAAAAACATCCCTCCGTGAGTAATATTAGTTAATGAGGACTAACGATGCAAATGATTTTTCGTTATCTGCTAACAAGAGTTAAAATATTTGCATCATCAATCCTTATTGAGTTAAAATATTTGCATTGTTAGTCCTCATTGAATATAGAGTTAAAATATTTGCATCGTTAGTCCTCATTGAGTTAAAATATTTGCATCGTTAGTCCTCATTGACTATTCTTACGTTTTATCCTTTTTCGTCTGTTTTTCTTACGTTTTCCTCCGTTTTCGTCCGTTATTCTCTTGTTTTCATAGGTTTTTATCAGTTTTCGTCCGTTTTTATACGTTTTCATCCATTTTTCTCATGTTTTTATACGTACAATTTGGATTATGGGAATTGTTATTGGAATTAGTGCTATGTGATACGTGAAGTTACCTCGTACAATTTGAGGTTTTAGCACAACATGAGTCGGCTAAGGTTATGTGTTATATGAGCTGCAACTATATAGGATTACTGTTGTATGTGCTGCATTTGTTCTGGATTTTATTTGCATGCTGCATTTGGGCGGGATTATATTTGTGTGTGCTGCATTTAGTACGGGACCATATGGTTCACCTATAGGAATCATTATTGCGGTTTGGTATACTTATGTGTGAGCATGATGTATTGATTGCGTGACTTAGTCAAGTATAGAAAATTTATTAATTGATTTGGTCCACTATTATTAGTTAGGAAAACCTATGAACTCACCAGTGTTAGCTGACTTTTTTAGCATGTTTATCAGGTAATGAATGATATTGTATTGGATAGCTAGTGTTTGAAGGCTTGGCAAGCGGCATGGGTGAAGGATCAATTAAGACTCTGATTTTTTGGGGTTGTAATGTTTTAAATTACAGATAAGGCTATTCTGTTTTTTTATGCTTCTGTTGTGAACCAATCACCGTAGCACCCCAAAGCTTGATTAAGTCTTCCGCTGTACCAAATTTTAGGGGTGTTACAATATCGGTTATTGGTTATTTGAGTTGGTGATTATGCTTTATTGAAGTTTATATGTGTTTTCTAGGGTGAAATGATGTGAAAAATGGAAATTTCAAGATGCTACTTTTTAATCTGGTGTGTGTTGATTCCCCAACGAAAAAGAAAACCTGAAACTGAAAATAATAAATCCTTTTTATAAGCACTAAATATCTGCATTTTGTGTGCATGGTAACATAGAATGAAGGATCCAGGAGTTAGTTACGTGGTTCCGTGTTTAGGAGGCTTATTGTTATTGTTGTTGTTGTTGTAGTGTTCGTGTGGGGTGGCGGGACAGGTTGTTTATGTTCTGGAATCATGGCCTGATCTCTTTTGCTTTTTTAATGGATTGAATTTATGTTTGCATGCCTGGAATAGGAAAGGAGAAAGTAGGACAGCTTGAGTAAGCTTGGAACTCTTGCATGCTCAACCACTTTTTTGTTTTGCTTCCTGCTGGAACTCTTGCATGCTCCGAGCTGGCGTCCTTGCTGGAAGTTTCATCACTCAAGCCTCTCACTTCTTGGAGCATCTCTTTGTATTGGTATGCAACACAATATATATTCAGTTTATATGGTTTAATCTCTATCTTTTATAAAATTTACGTGTGTACTTCTAAATTTGAGTGGACTTCGGGTACCAGTAGAGCCATTTTCCAAAGAATGAAAATTACTCCGTTAGTCACGCTCTTTCCCATTGATGATGTAAGAAGGAATACTTCGGCTTATAGGAGCATTTGCATGTAATTTTGCTTTAATAGAACCCTTTCAATAGTGTTAGTTGTGATGATAAATTTATGGCAAATGAAGAAAAAAAAAAATCTATTGCGGCTGCCGGGTAGTTTTTACTTTACAACCCAATCTGCTTTTTAAGGAATTTGTATAACAAATTGGATACATTCTTAGGTAGCCCTATAAGGCAGTTTCGGTAGTTGGGTTGCTTTGTTATACGTCTTAGGTAGCCCGTAGCCCTATAATGATGATACTTATATTGTGGGTTTTAGTTCTGAAATGTGATATTGGTACAGATATATAAAGTTGTTGTTATGATATTCACTTTCTACCAAGTCTGGTCTTAAACTTAAATTTGAAGGGTTTTTGGAGTTGCTGCAAATTGCAGTTTTAATGGGGTGTTTGGGTATTATGGGTTTTGTGGGTATTTTTGATTGGTGTTCAGGGCTGCTACGCAACAGTAGCAGTAAAGGGGTAAATTAGATCGTTTGTAATTTGTGTTTTGAAGGCTTTTAATGGGACTTAGGGTGCTTTTTTTTTTGCCTGCTGGAGCAGTAGTAAAGAAGTGGCCAGATTGTTTTTGTAAGGGGTTTTGGGTGCTATAAATGAGTATTCAAAGCTGCTGTAAAACTGTACCAGTAAAATGGAGTTTTAGGATGCTGTAAATAGTGGTGGTATTAAGGAATAAGGATAACTTTTAAGAATCCGCTAATGTAACATGTGGCGTATATACAACGGTTAATGATTAAATGTGTCTATTTGTGGCAGGTGCCCAGAGAGTCACGGTGCAGAGTGAGGAAATCAGGTGTGACACTGAGGTCGAATGCAGCTAGGAAGGACCAGACACACGTTGTTTATGCTAATTGTAACAGTTTAGGGAAACTTAACCAAATTACTTTCCAGCAAGTACTTCAAACAGTTTTTCACTTTTTCTTAAAGTAGTTTGTAGTTATGTTTAATGCAGGTTTTTCTTCTTCTGTAGCTAAACGATCCGTCACAAAGCGCGGGTTTACCATGTGTGGGAAAAAAAATAGGATGATAATGACAAGTTTCACCAAAATCATCATAAAGTTTTGGTAAAGAAAATCATGTCCGAACCTATTTGGAATGGAAATGTATAAATACTTACGAGAGTTTTAAGAGATCTCAAGGATTATTTTAACAGAGCATTATGTGTACTACTAGCATATTATTTTTATTTTCCACGTTAGCAGATCTTAATTTTATTAATTGGAAAACGGATCGGATGTCGACAGATCTACTAGGCACGTGTGATGAGTTGAGTGGCGAATTGCAATTGTTTAAACCACCCAATCAAAACCCCCGAGCCACCATCAAATGTCGATACAGCCATAGGATATTCATATGGGGCCTATAGTTTTATTTTTCTTATTACACCCATAAACTTATTATACTTTTCGGGGATAACATCGCTGTTGTACACAGCAGGTTGTTATGTGCTGTGTGGTTCAAAAAGTTGAAAAATGAAATCTTAAATCCTCACTTTGCAGCCTTCAACTTTCATAATTTTACACAAATAGTCCCTCGTTTATACCTTACAGCAGACAAAATTCCCTGCAGTAAACTGCAGGGATCATTATTTTCCCATACTTTTCACACTATCAAATGCAACACTAGTGATAGTAAAGCCTTGACTATGTCAATATATGATACAGTAGACAACTTTTTTGCTTTGAATATTATTCTTGATTCTAGATCTTATGACTTAGCAGGTCTAAGACATTGAAAATGATAATCAAAATATTCAACCCACAGTTTAGAGTTAATACTAAATTATTGAAGCTAACAATAAATAAGTTGGTTAGAGTGCACAGTGCAAGGGGTTTTGGTACGCCACTCGCAATTTTTTTGACCAATAGTGTTATGGTAGTCCACCGGGTAGCCATGCCATTCGTCCTTTCGTTGGTCCACTCTTGCCCGTTACTCGCATTTTTCCTCATTTTGTTGGTGAATGAGCTATTTCTTGGTGACGTGTTATGATTTTTAGTTATTGTGGTTTTATTGAATATATGTTGAAATGACACACTAATAACGTTTATTGGTGTCATAGTGCACCTAGCACTCTAAAGATGTTGCTTATTTCTACATTACAACTTTTAGACTCGAGAGTTGGTTAACGCTCACATAGGATGCCGTTCTTTTTTTAAGACTCACATGTCACATAGGATGCCATTTTTTACACCATTGTTTTAAAAAAGTACTAAACACAAATGTAATTGTTACTCTAAAACCAAAATGCCTTTGTCAATGTGTCTTCTATAAGTTGTGTACCACTATCACATATTCACATGGCATAAAATTCAAATTTATAACTTGTTGTTAGGTAGCTTTGTTTAACTTGCTTACGTTTGGTTGTGCATGTCAGTCTCATCCTTTGTACTTCTTTGTTTTTGTGTAATGCATTTTACCAAAGTGAAAAAAAAAAAAAAAAAAAAAAAAAAAAAGTCAAATTTATTGGTGCAATTCATGTGTCGTTCTTATTGTCTAGACATTTGAGTTATTTATACGAAATTAAAAAAATAAACACAAAACCATCGTAAAATAAACATCTGCTTTGGCAGAACATTTCAACTACAACATTCATCCCGCCCCGCCTGAACTAAGTACACTACACTGATGTAGGATCTATAAACTCACCCTTACCCGAAGATAGAGAGGATATTTCCAGAATTCAGACAGACATCCGGCAATAGCGAATTCATAAACGTCAAACGACTTATGCGGACAAAATCGAAACATATATTTACCAAAACTTCACCAACATACAGTCAT
Source organism: Artemisia argyi (assembly GCA_030686995.1). NCBI lineage: Eukaryota > Viridiplantae > Streptophyta > Magnoliopsida > Asterales > Asteraceae > Artemisia > Artemisia argyi. Next base: position 143,507,202 of record CM060686.1, read on the forward strand.
TTTCCCACACTTGAAAACAAAATATTACTACAGTAAAACCTGACTATATCAGATCCAAACTTTTTACATAACGTATTAAAAATAATAATACTAACAGTAAATTTTATAAAAATTATACCGTAACAAAAATCAAAATCAGATCCAAATAAACTACTCCGGCAGCGCGTGCGCACTTCACAACAACCAAAACCACCACCGGAAGCGCGTGACAGCGCGTGAGCATCACTCAACAGCCAAAGGCAGCGCGTGAAAGCGCGTGAGGTGACTACTCATCATCGTCACCGTCACCACCAAAGATAGAAAACTTATTATACAACAAAAACAACACAATCAAAAGCACAAACGCCACACCAACAGGAGAGCCACTAGCACGATGAATGGAGTTCGGTTCACCGGTATTAAATATACTCGAAACGAAAGATCCGTTATCCGAAGACAAATACTGAATGACTAACAGCAATATGATCGGAAGTAGTAGCAAACCTATCGGAGATAGAAGCTCCGAGATGAAATCGGTGACGGCTTCTCCGCCGTCGCCGAGGAAGATCGGGATTCCGATTAGAGTGATGACGACGATTGCGAGGAGGATGCCGTATGGTGCGCCGGCTCTTCGGTCTTCTATCATGATTAGTGAATGTGTGTGTTTTTAGTGTGTGTGTTATAGTGTGGGGAGTGGAGGAGGATGTGGAGATGTGATTGGGGAGTGTTTGTCTTAAGGTGTGTTTGAATAATAAGGACGCGCTTTGTGGAGATGTCAAGTGTTTACTTGGAAATAACCAAAATGGTAAATCACTTTTTCATTTCCTTTTTTTTTAGCCGAGAGGCGGTAAAAAGTTAGTGGTGTCTTTAGTTTTTTTTTTTTTTTTTTTTTTTTTTAAATCTTTATTTTGTTTTTTGTATTTCAATTTTTTTAGAAACAGAGAAGAGTTTTTATCCCTAGAAACATGCTATAAAATTAGATAACGTGTTTAGCTAATATTTTGTTTAAAAATTGAAAAATGTAAGAGGATATAAAAGAATAGAATATAGGAGGGAATAAAGAACTCTTTTCTAAATTCTAGTTATAATTTGGAAAATGATATTCATTATTTGTGTAAAATTTCTTTAAAATGTGACTAAACGGGTTTTATTTTTTTTCAGCTTTTAATGAAAATTTTCTTAGAAAAATTGGTAATTTTTCACCAACTAAACACACCTTAAGATGTTTATTTTTTCTTTTTTATTAAGAATCGGTAAGATGTATTGTCTCTTACTAGCGCTTTAAATACCAGCGTTTAAAGGATGGATGAAGTATCTGTTACACCCTGTGCCCGATTTGACCATAATTTTAAACTTTTACACGTAAACGACATGACCCAAACCTGATCTTCTGTTACTCTTTAAATAATTGACAACGACCTATTATATACCAGCCCTTAAGACTATTTTTAAATGAAACTAGACTCAATTACCTTTAAAATGATGGGTGGTACAACTTCTAACGAGTTACGGATCAAAAGATATGATTTTTCTAACATGACACATTTTCTGCACTAATTGTTGTCCCGTTTTCATACTTAACCAAAACGACTAAAACTCAACTTCTATAACTCGACAATTTACAAAACTTTTCAGAAATCATTAGGACATTATAAACATCAAATATGTACATAAACATGGTCACAACAACCCTCGAAAACATGCTTTACAAAGTGACGGGTGAAAAACACATGTTTTGACCCATTCGCATACAACACTTAACCATATCACCTTTAACCATAAAGTAACACTTCAAGTATGAACTAAACACTCATTTAACATTAAAAACCATGACAACTTTGATCCATGACCATTGACCCGTTCACATCCCAAAATAGGTCCAATTAAATGTTATGCCAAACGCCCCCTTTAACTTGATCGTAAATACTTAAAACATACTTTTTACACACCACTTGAACACTAAGGTATACACTTTTCATTTGACCATACTTTACAAAACATTAATGACTCACGGGGGTGCAAACATGACACTTGAGCTCGGTATTCTATACTAAGCTCCTAAATGCACACTACCTTTATTCTTGCATATCCAAATCCTTAATCCATATATCCAAGCCATCCACAATCACAAGAACCTACAAAAAGGTTAGACAACTAAACCATAAGCTTTCGCTTAGTAAGTAACTAAGTTAACACATGATAATACATCAATTCACATTTATGCATATGCACACTTAAACCATTCAACACATCATGCCATATTAACCATAACACATATTCATTACAAACATACCTTAACCATTCATAATCATAGTCTTAACTTCCGGTCATCTAACTAAGCAATTCCTCTACCAACATACTTCCTAATCCTTACATTTCAATCATATTACATACTTGCAAATATACATATTAACACATATTAACTATAGCTACTTACCTTAGCTTGGAGCTAAGCCATAATCATAATACCACCATCATCTTCATCATTATCACCAACATCATCACCATCCTAGTTCATAATCATCATACATAACACTTAATAACACATACCCAATAACTATAACAACCATCATAACCTTTAATCTTTTTTAATCATCATATGACCAATATGATCATATGATACTTAACCCATTATCATTAACTTTAACCCATCATAAACCATCTTATAATCATCATATCATTACTATAACTCTTAATTGAGCTTATAAACACCAATTACCCACTGCCCTTGATTAGGGTTCATAAACCCTAATCTCAATTTCAACAATTAACACTAATAGATAGGTTACTTACTTTAAGGGATCATAGCTAGGTACATATTATTAATGCTAGAGCTTCAATCCTTCACCAATTTGCTTCACCACCCAACTAGCTTCTTCCCTCCTTTTCTTCTCTTCTAAAACTGTACATACAAGCACACCCAAGAATGGTGTTGATAATACTAGAATTCCCTGAAAACTTGTAGATAACTAAATATTTATCTACTTAGTTGGAGGTTTGGCCAATTGGCAACCTTAGTCCCTTAAGTTCCTTTAACCATTCATCCTTAGTACTAGAACAAGTTGATTCTAGTGGCAGTTTAAGGAATTGGCAAGATTAGTCCCTATAGGCTAGAACAAGGTGGTTCTAGTGGTAGTTTAGAATTCTGTCAACTTAGGTCCATCAAGTTCTTTTCCTTTATATTAGTGACAAATAATACTTTCTAACCACATTACTCATTCTTAATACTTATAGTTTGACTACCGGGTCTGACCACTACACAATATTCGTTGACTAACCAATCACGTAAGGCCCTTATCCCAATACATCTAGGGTGGGGTCCAAGTACCCGGGAAACGGGTCTAACAATTCTACCCCTTATTTAGATTTCGTCCTCGAAATCTCTCGTCTATTACTATCCAAAACTAAATCTCGACATAACAACTTCTTATTCTCATGCTCACTAAGCCATTACCCTGCAATGATCAAGATGATCTTACAAAGTCTAAACTTGCTATACTTAATCATAATTCATATTATACTATAGGCAACACTTCTCATCATAAGCTCATCTAAAATTTCCCACAATTGACGACTAGTCATATGAAAAATTAACTATTTTAACTTTATATAAGTCAAAATTCACACTATCATCACTTCATTCACAAATGCACTAACATGACCTTAAGTCATATACCGGCCAAAAATACACTTTACACAATATCAACACTTATCTACTTCCAAAAAACCGGTAACTTATCTCGCAATATATACATAGTACCATATAAATGGCACTTCCAAAAACCAAATCTACGCATTACTAAAGCAATCTTCTTGTTAAGTCGTGGGAATTCCACCCAACATCTTAGCAACTTAAAGCAAAAACTCATTATAGGCGTCTATCTTAAGGTTCATATAGGACCTTAACGCCGCTACAAGCTTTTATATCTAATCTTTCTTATAATGTCTAACTTGTTTTAGTTTTCACTTTCTCATATCTCTACCCGTATTCATGTCATATCGGCTACACATAAGCCCACTCATTTATAACTCTTTATTTACATAAAAAGGCGTCCCAATCTATGCAAGTAAGGAATTATAAACTTATGGTTCGGTGATTTACAATTTATTTATTTAAATGAAGAGGCGTCCCAATCCATTTAAATAAGGAGATTATAAATCATCCTACTCACGTACATCCAACACAACATTCATACTTACTTTACTTTCCATCTTTTCTAGCCATGGATCCAATCTCTCTAACTTTTCATCCATGTCTTAAAGACAAGCTGGCTATCCCGAAAGATACCGTAATATCCATGCCCTCGTGGCAAGCTGGGCCACCCCGAAGGATGCCAAATATCCATGCCCTCGTGGCAAGCTAGGCCACCCCGAAAGATGCCAAATATCCATGCCTTATATACAATTAATACACAATTTAAAACACTCCATCACTAATATGTGCAACTACCTAAGCACAATGTACAATCTAACTAAGCTTTCAAAATATATTTACAACTAATTAATGCACGCATAAAGCAATTCTACACATATAATTGATAGTTAAACTCTTGTACACCCCAAACTCAAATATACAATTATATCTCCAGGTTAAAGAAAAAAAAAATAACGATGTAGCTTTGATTTAATTGTCCATAACATCCGAATTCAAAGAAAAATGTATTGTAATATAATACTACAACATTAAATCCTTTAAAAAATATTAAGACACACTTGCTAATTTACAATATTTTAAGAAAAACTCAAACTAAATAAAGGTTTTCATTCATAAATCGACCTCAAAGAAACATCATTTGCCACCAAAACAATAATAAAAAACACAAAAGGTGTGAAGACAACAAGATAACAATTAAGAGTAATCGACCTTAGACCCTTTGTTTGTCTTCCTTGGTCAAACAAAAAGAAAAGAAACTAAGATGAAAAGAAAACAATCAAGAACTAAAACAAATATCTACCATGCCCTAGCTCTTATTAGTCGACCCAACCATAACCCTCACTATCACTCCACAACGCCATCTACACTTAAACAAAGACTCGAACCAAACAGAAATAAATCAAAGGGATCTCAGTTTGTTCTACATGGTTAGAGAACTTTATAGATCTTGAGTGTGTGAAAATAACCCATCATCGATCTATTAGAAGCTTAGCTCCTTTTTTATATCGGAAAATGGTTAAGAAAGAACAAAAATAAACTTGTTTCATTCCTTCCTTCATACGGCTTAAATTAAAACAAAGCAACAAACCTTACCCGAGACCCCAATTAAGAGATCTTGAAGCATGACACAAAAGTCCATTGTAGGTTGGAAAAATCGAGCAAAAATGTTTTGAAGTTTTTTTTTTTTTTTTTTTTTTTTTTTTTTTTTTTTTTGTCCGGTATATTAACAGAAAATAAGAGTGCCATATGTGTTTGAGATTCGAGTGTGATTTAGGAGGAAGAAGAGATCTTTTGCTTTGAGAGTAATTGTTTGGGTGGTTGTGTTTGGATAGAGAGAGGCGGATGAATGTTATTGATTTTAGAGTTTGTTGTAATGTGAAAAAATAGAACATTCAATTTCTTATTACCCTATATGATGGACTGAATTGGTGTTGGGCCTAGCCTATTTTCGTTAGATAATGTTATTTTTTAGTATATTATTGGATTATAGTTACATATGAGCTTTGAATTGAGAAAATGACTAACTTTTTGGGTTATATTTAAATGATGATTTCGGGATATATCCTTATCAAGATTCATTACGAATGTCAAAAGCTGATAGTTGTTGTTTTTGTTCTTCGCATAACAAGATAACAATTACATAAAGAGGTTTTGGTGTTCGATTATCAAGGGTAAGAAAGGGACGAATTAGGAAAAGAAAACAAGATTTTATTGTTTGAGTGTTGCGTTGGAATTAGGAAAAGAAAATAGGAGATCTATTTTAACTATTTGCAATTATACTACTGTCTTAACTAAAGTTATTGTTATTTGTAAATTAATTGTAAAAAAAAATTATGGCCGCGTAACATTATATTGCCAGAAAATATAGTCACAGGGTACCCGCCACCGCATCGCGCGGGTACCCTGCTAGTGTTTAGTAAAGCACACATCTTTTCTTGGCTAAAATTGAAAATGGGCTGAAATATTTGGTTTTTACATAATCTAAAACTGAAATTGACTACTTTTTCGATTCAATTTTATCGGGTTCAATCGGTTTTCGCCGAAATCTATTTTAACTAATAAAATAAGGTTTTTTACAAGCACCCTAAAGCAGGAGTATTAAAAAATAAAATTAATTACACCTTTAAAATTCCTTATTTAGAAATAAATGTACAAGCACCCTAATGCATTATTTTTTTCTAAAAGTCAAATACCATGCATTAATAGATTTCAACTCTCAAAAACTGTGGTCAAGCATCCTCTTTGTGTTATTTTTGTAAAATCAGTAATCACCATTCAATGTGTTCCTAAAAAAATGGAGGAGCTTCACTTTGATTGATACATTTAATGTTACGCTCCTCCTTCAATTTTATTCACGAACATTTAATCAGAAAAACCTTTCCAAAAATCATTAAAAGTCATTCTTCTTTGACACGCTCCTTCCCAAATCGGTTACAATTCACCCATTAACTTCCTCTACACGATTCAATATCAGTTTCAATACTAATTCAAAATCACATTCAATATAAATTCAAAGTCTTACGAATAATTGTGTATTTGTCGATTTGCATACGCTTCGGCATCGAACACCGGTATGTAACTATTTAATTTTAGTATTTAGGGTTTTGAATTATTAGTTTTAAATTACATTTTTGGTTATCGATTATGTTATGCAATTAGGTAGTTTTGGGTCATGCTTCTGATTCAATCTTAGTAAGATACAATTTTTGAACAGCATTTGTAGCGTTACATGTTTTTCAGAAAGAAATTCTTTCGGGAAAGAGAGGCGGAGAGGTGGTGGGAAGATAAACAACAAGAAGGCTCACAAGAGCTTATATTAGGCTTGGAACAATCTACATAAGCGCGTTTGGAACCTACTAACAGGAGGAGGTGTGTATTTTTGTATCATTTTGTCGATAATACTGTTTCATTTGCTTTATTTTATCAGCATTTTGTTGATAATACTATTAATGTTGTACAAATTGTTTATTATGGGTAGCTATTGTTAGAGGACAAAGCTTCCCAAATCATTAGTTATAGGTAGCTATTGTTAGAGGACAAAGCTGCCAAAATCATTAGTTGTGGGTAGCTATTGTTAGAGGACAAAGCTGCCCAAATCATTAGTTATAGGTAGCTATTGTTAGTAATTTTATGCCTATATAATGTTTTTAAGGTTCTCATTGTAATGGTAATTGTTTGATGATTTCTTTGTCACTGTCAAAGCAGGGGTTGAATCCTATCACACAATCATGGAATAGGTGGTTCGCGGCTGTGTTTTGCCACTGCTCAGATTGCAGGTATGCGGACGACCATTGATAAACTTTCTAATGCAGTTGGTCTTATTATTATCCCATAAAGGTATACTTAGCAACTACTACTTTGGTCTAATATTTTATTTCTTTTAATTTTGGCTTTTGTATTTTGTTAGGTTCATCTTTTGGTGGTAAACACGAATCCTGAAGTTGTCGACTTTGTTGAGGAAATTAGTTTTCATTTCTTACCCGGAATATGGGTTCTTACATGCATTAGTATTGCCACTGCATGTGACGTTCATGCTCTCAACTTATGGATGTTGTAAAACTGATGTGACTGGTGGATCAACTTCAGACTATACTTACACTGAATGAGGTAATTTTAAACGTTGTTGCTTAACTGTATAATGTTGTTGATCGGTAATTAGAGCGATAAATGATGTCGATCAGAAAGATAATTATTGATATATAAAAAACACTATTGAGGTACTTCAAAACATATTTGTTCATCGTTAGTATACAATAATTTGATTATAATTCGTGTATGTAGATATGTTAACAAGTTTATTTATATGATGAACCGTTTGACCAATTTGAACCGTTCTTTTTCTTTTTGAATCTCCTGATCCCAAAACAGTTTTTGCATGAGTCTTACTCAGGGATAAATCATTATAATCACGCTTCCTTTTCTGATGAGGCTATTTCTGTTATGATATGTTTATCAGGTACACGTACTTTCTTCATTTTCTTTCCAAAAGATATAGGCAATAAGGGTACAATTAAATTTATAGGTGGGTTTAAATCTTATTCACAGTCTAAGTCTAAAGAAGTAAATGATAATGCTAAAAAAGTAGATGAAAACATCTTGATTTGGTTTTGTTCTGTATTATGGATCAACATAAAAGAATTTTTGCCAAATGAATGCATCTTTTTATTTAATAACGACATAGACAAAGTTGGGATCTCTTGATTCAAGTTATTAGATTTCATTGCCCTTCGATTTGATAAATTTAGTTTTGTGTTTAGATTACTACAGCTCATGGGCATTTTGCGAGCTTAAGAGGATTGGATTGGATTGCATTAGCTATGCCTAACACGGGTCAGTTCATTAAATCTTAAATAACAAGAAATAATTAGTTCAAATAAGGCGATAGGACCGGTCTCATTTATGAGATGTATATTGAAAACTTATTAATTCATCCCATCATCAATTATCTTGAACATGTTATATCTTTTCTCTCGGTATGGGGACCAAAACTGTTGTATTATGAAATCTTGCATGTATATCTTTTCTTTGTTTTTGCGTATCTCACTTGGTTACGAAAAAGTTGTTTGGATGCAGAGCCTAACAATGTATATATCATGGGAGATACCATCATGGAAACCAATACAATGTAAAATGGTTGCTGCTACCGCTAACACAAATCGTTGTTGCTATTGCCATATCTTGCTGCTGCAGTTACCGGGTCGATATTTGTTAACTTTCCACTTCAAATGCTCAATCATTAAGAACAACCAGTTATCATAGCGATTAGTTCATGTTGGGCAAGAAGGTTCTCATGTATGTGTAACAGTAACAAAAATTATGCAACAAATAATGCAAAACAGTGTTAATTATTATCATTTTATATGAAAGGCGGGCTCCAGTTGTTGGCAAATCCTGCCACATACTACTATTAGAATCCACGCGTGGAGGAGGCGAACCATATCCGACAAGTGTAAGCCTACAAAAATCATTTCCTTCAGTAAAGAAAATCATAGGCGCATAATGAAATTAACATTTTGACTGAGCAGGTACCATGAGATGATGCTCCCGACACCGCATTTGCAGATACCAGTAATCGAAGCAACTGATCAACTTGCGCAGAGGCAGTTAACACCTTTGAATGTGCTAAATCAAGCAGGTCCTGAAAGGTTTGTGGTATGTCCCATATTTATGTTGTTTAAAGCATATTGACCAAGACATTTGTCACATTCTTCTGATCAACTATGCATCAACATTTGTCACTTTTTTAGCCTGGAAGCAGACTCATTGCTTGCTACAAAAGTAACTGATTTACTGAGCTATATCCCAGAACCAGACCCGTATGTATTTCCACCTATAAAGTTCTCATATCCCAATCATGAATAAGATAATTTGGCACTTGGGACAGTTTGTTGCAGAAAATTAATATTATTTAAGTTTTTACTTATAAAAGTACACGTTGTTTTTTTTCCTTTAAATCTATACTTAAGTTGTTAATTATTCATAAAGTTCAAAAATGGATAAAAAGAGATATGGTCGGCCTATTTTGACCCGTTACAGATTTATCCATTTTAGCACAATGTGGAAACAAGTGATTTTGGATTTTTTTTGTTTAAGGTTTCCTTAATTTATATTTTTTACAGAATTTAATGTAACGGATTCAGCGTTTTGCGGTTTAGGAAGATATAATGGTTGGATTATGTGTCTATCACCAAGAATGGCTTGTGGAAATGCTTTGAATCATCTATGGTGGGATCAGTTTCATCCAACAACTGCTGTGAATGAGATATTGGTAGATAATGGAATTGTCAAGTGTTTGGATTTGCTTATGCCATATAAAATGTAAAAGAACACATTTTGTTAACAATCGGATAGATCGTCTTGGAGTGGCTGAAGGGTGGGAAGATGATGAAACACGCAATCCAAAAGTCCCTGCTATCTCTCATACAAGAGGTCTAACACCATTTGTCTTTGTTCCTTTTGAAGAGGTATGTCTATTGAGAAAATTTATATAGACTATAGACTTCTAATCTCTTCACAAACAAGTCCATGATTTTTTATTCCCAATTTTGCATGAGTAAATTTATTGGCTTACTAATCTGTGACAAAAGTTAACTTTGAAGCCTGTTACATGGCAGACAATATTTTGTTGACGTGGTAATAAAAAGCTATAGGATTTTTCATGCAAAAAAATATTTAGGCCTTCTTAGATGAAAATAGTGAAAGTCCATAGGGTTTTCCTAAATTCTGCTTCTATAACTGATGAGGCGAAAAATAAACCGTTTCTAGGGGGTCATTTAAGCCCGGAATTGAATTTATTTGATCAAATATTGCCCTAAATCGTTTCTTTTGTGATTTTAGGTACTTTGGGAGTGAATTCTGGAAAAGGAAGCATTTTAGACGTTTTTGGAGCATAAAAGTAAAGAAAACGGCAAAGACTTAATTTTCCATGCTGAGAACCGTACATGACGCCGTCAAGAAGGAAATTTTGACGGCGTCAGGAGTAAAATCCATGACGACCCAGAGAAAACCTGAAGGCGTCAAGAACAATTTTGGTGACGGCCTGCAAATGGAATACACATGACGGCGTCAAACCCAGATCTAGGAAGTCCGAGAATTTATTTGGCGGCGAGATGACGGCATCAGAAATTTACTCTTGACGTCGTCACCTCACAAAATCTATATATACTTTTCTATTTTTCATTCATTAGGAGAGGAACTTGTGTGGAGAATACTAGGGTCGAACCTAATAAACCCTAGGTCGTTTGTAAGAGTATTTTCAAGGGTTTTCACCACTTGAAACCTTTCATGTTCAATTAAGATAAGTCCTCTTTCAATTCATTCAATATGTCTATGTGTTGTTTGAATATATCTTATGCTTGTCTTGATTTTAACATGCTAGGCTAGATCTATCATGTGTTTGCTTAGATGTAATGAAACCTAGATGTTGATTATAGGTTGATTGCTTGTTTATAGTTGTATTGGATGAATGATTTCAATGTTAGGCTTAAGAAAACTGGCAGATCTCCATTGTGTAACTTGCTTGAACGTCTTGAGAAACATGAACCGATGTGTACTAGGTTTTATTGATTGTATTTAATGCATGAGCGAATTCTAGTGATCCCATGTTAGGAGTTTCTTAGCCGGCTCAACATAGGAGTGAAGTAGGAGCTTATAGGATTGGGGAAGTAAGTACGCCACCCCATGAATGGTATTAAGGAATACAATCCGTCATCCACGCAACTGTAACAAGTAATTAACCTGTAAAAGATATCTAGGGAGTAGTGAAATCTAAGTAAACACAATTCTCCCATATATTGCTCACACCACTAGTATAATTTAGTTTATTTTCATTTTTAGTATTTTATTTTGATTGCATCTTAGTAATTGGGTTAGTTGACTAGCAACTAATTCCGCCCAATTCCTTCAAAACCGAGATTTTTATTTGCTTTTATAAAAAATACAAAAAGAATCATCCCTCATCTCTAGACCTAGTCTTTAGGTTTTCTAATCCTAGCGACACTATTCCCAAGTTGAACGATCAATCCCCCAGTACTTGTCACTATACTATACTACAACGATCAGGTACATTGCCTGGTGGGGGTTTTAAGCTTCTCGAGATCCCTCGAGAGGTAAAGCCTGGTGCAATCCCTACGCATCAATAACTCTAACTGGTATACCTGATTACAGATAAAATTATTTGTTATAAAGATCCTTTCGTTAAGGATTAGTAAGTTACAAGTTTCAGTAAATTTGTTTGCAATTAAAACTATATGAGTAATCTTTCATTTTAGATGTATGGACAAAGTAGTATTGCATTTCCGTTTTTCATTTGATATGAATTCTTATGTATTTAACTATTAGAGAATGATCATGTTGCTTCCCTCATAATTGAACCCCAAATGTTATAATCCTTATATAATTTGGCCAAAAGTTAGTTTATAATTAGTAGTATGTATCGCTGCTAATAAGTGTCTTTGTATACGTGATCTATAATAGGAACCGCATTTTGTTACAACTGCAGTATATACGTGTCTCCTCATGTTGATGAAATCTATAGCAGCAGTGCAGATTCCAGATTCTTGACCTTCTCAACAAGTGGGTAACTTCTGAGTTATGACAAGAATGATAACTACGTCGACGATACAAACAAGACAATACAAACAAGAATGTTGTGTATAAAGTACTACTTCAACTATTAAAGTTCCAGTTTCATGGATGCTTAAAGTCGATAATTTAATTTTTTGCTCAATATATTCGTGTGAATACATATCAACTCATTTTTTTTCATTTGCTTAAAGGTGACTATTAATGTATTACTATTATGTTAGCTTTGTGACTTCTAATTGAGTTAACAAGTGTTTGACTCAAATTTCTTAAGTGTTAAAGCTGTGAATGGAGTCAATAATGTGATACCCATTGTGTAACAATATATGTGTTGTTTTTATCAGCTTTTCTCATATCCAGAAGTTCGACGATAGTCTGCTTTATTGAATTACTTATTGTCATTTCGAAATGGTTTTGCAGGTATCATAACATGTTGTCTTGCATGTGTTGCCTCTGTCAGATTGCAGTGGTGTTGGACAAAGGTAGAAGTTGTAATCTACATTTTACTTATATGATTAATTATTAGTATGTATTCTACATTTTGGGGCAATTTACTTATGATAAATGCATCTTATTGAGAGATGAGATTATTGACCTCACTTGAATACACAACTTGGTCGGAATCTTAGATGTTTAATAGTGTGATCGTTATTTTTTTTGGATAAATTGCGTTGTTTATTAGGCGCACATTATGATTTGCTTAGGTACAATACTGTAGTAGTAACGAGTGTGCCATATGTTCCACCGCAATGCACGGGTTGAAATCCTCATCCTATCACAAGCTTAAAAAGCATCTCTCGCTTTAACTGAACCACAAAGATATTGATTGCTTTAACTGAACAACAAAGATATTGAAAAACTACATGGGCGAAAGATACCGAAAATAAAATATAGAGCAAATTGCATTTTCGCTACCTGTAGGTTGACCAAATTGCATTTTTGTAAACCATTAAACACAACATTCATTCATTATCAACGGACTATTAGATGTGCACGACATGGATATTGGGTTTTTAATCAATAGGCGCTCACACACAGCATTTGCTACTCAAGACAATCATCATCGCAAGGATTGAGTTTTGAATCGATAGGCGCTCACACACATCATTTTATGTTCAAGTCAATCTATTTAAGATTAGCCAACGCTATGGTTGTAAATAGATGGGCGGAACACACGTCTTTTTCTACTCACCACAATAAATTTTGGAGACCCCAAGCTTGGACGTTTGTTAGTGTAATTGTAACATAAGCAATTTCTTATCTTATAACAGACGCATTGTCTCATTTTTTGTTTCATATTTTAAATGGAACAAATTTACGTTATTACATTTCTTATCATCTCATTTTTCTATTCTTTTTAAAAAGTACCCGGTGTCAACGGGTTTTCTAAGCTAGTTAGTAATACTTACGTCGTCTCGCAAAATATGTGCGAATTACTATTTTGTCTATCCCAGAATAATGACAATATTACATATGAATAGTATTTAGGACAAATGGTATAAAGAGGTACCGAACTTATGTTCAATTTCAATTTAAGGTATCCATTTTTTTTTCCCTCAATTTAGTGTATCAAAGTTTTTTTTGCTTGCAATGTTGGGTAACTTTTACCTACACAAACAGTAGCAGGTCACCTTCATCTTCTTCGGCTGACTTTCGGGCAACGTCCGACCAACTTTCGAACGAAAAACTTATTTTTGTTTTTATCTTAATCACTTTTTGGATACACGCATTTTCAACAAATTATTTATTTTCCTTCACATTAAAACATTTACGTGGTCTGTAGCCTTCACGTCAAAACATTGATCAAACACATTTTTTCTTAGTTCTCATACAGTCACCAACACACATCACACACTGCGAACTTTCCTCTTGAATCTCTTATTTGAACCAATTAAGAAACCTAATCTATAAACTAAGTGTTTTGTTGATTTGAATAAATCCTCATCAACAAAGTTATTTGAAGACACCTCCCTCAACCGAAACTTTTCAGCGAGCATTAATGGTCTACATAAAAAGGGTCTTTACAGTTCACTTGAGATTTAAGAACTTGAAAACATACGGGGTTAAGTCTTTTTATTTTATTTTTTTTAATTAAAGTAGCTTTCTTGGCGATGTATTACCCGATGCCGGACGTAGTTCAAAAGAGGGGGCCAAAATTGGAGAAGGTCGCCGGAGTACGAGAGGGTCGCCAAATCTTGACAGGTTGCCGGAAAACACAAGTTGCTGAAAAAATATATTGTTGGAAAAGTGAGTGACTTGCTGGGTGTGTCTTTGTAACCTGGTAACCTCTAAATTGTCTAACGTTGAAAAAAAAAAAAAAAAAAAACTTTGATACACTTAATTGAGAAAAACATAGATGAGTACCTTTAATTAAAATTGGACATAAGTTCTGTATATTTTTATGCCATTTGCCCTAGTATTTATTACCGTATTATCTTTCCTATTTTGCATTTTTAACAAAAATTGGAATCAATTGCTTATTTTTTTGAGACGGAGAGAGTATTAACATCAATTTAACAACCATAAAATGACGTAAATTTCAAACACTAATATCAAACGTTTTTTGTTAACGTTTAAAATATTAGTGATTAAAAAATTCCTGAAAGTAACACTAAAAAATAATACTTGGTAACAAACAATCATTATCAAAAACATTCAAAAGTCTATTTGCTACCATTTTGTCAAAAGTATATCATACTTTCTATGGTTTTCTATAATGATTTTGTGATTTTGTCTAATTGATTTTGATAATTTTATTTCAGAGTGAAAAAGGATTATAATTTGATTCTTAAAATAATTTGTGATATAGGTTTTTGTACGAAGCTTTTTAATCAAAATATGAAGTTTTTTGTACATATGTGAAATGCCAGCTAGGATAGTTTGGATTGTGCATGTATGATGTGTACAGCATTTTTTTTATGAGGTATGCTACATCCACATAAAATTCCCACAAAAAACTCTCACTCGCTGACGTGTCAGCGGGTGATTGGTTTTTAGTGGGATGTGGAACCCACAAAAAACCAATCACCCGCTGACACGTGAGCGAGTGAGAGTTTTTTGTGAGAATTTTATGTGGATGTAGCAAATTTCTTTTTTTTATGTTGTTTTGTTTAGATTTGTTTGGAAGTATGAATAAAGAATATTAGTATATGATAAGAGTCCAGTTATTCTACAAATCAAACATTCCTCACAAAGGACTTATTCTCACCATTCATCTAAAAAGGAAATCAATGGTTGAGATTAAAAGCATTTTATTATTTCACCCATTTTTTATAATTTAAATATCTCTTAACCGTTAATCGGTAAGCGAAAATAATTACACCATCGCGACGGACATTTAATTATCTTTCTATAGACGGGCACTTTGATATACTTTCAAAAAATTAAAAAAAATCATTTTTTTTCACGTTTTTTTCTCGTGACCGAAAAAATATCATATATGATATTGCATATCATATATGATATGTAATATCATATATGATATTATATGATATGTAATATCATATGATATTACATATCATATATGATATGTAATATCATATATGATTTTTTCGGTCACGAAAAAAAAACGTGAAAAAAGCGAAAAAAAAATTGTCGAAAATATACCAATTAGCCTATCTATAGAAAGATAATTAAATGCTCGTCGTAACGGTATATTTTTTTTCGCTTAACGATTAACGGTTTGAAAGATATTAATATTTGAAAAAAGAGGATGAAAGTGGGTTTTTTAAATTGTTGGTATTAATCTCATCCATTAGATCAAATAAAGATGGAGGGTGGAGATTAGTCTCTTGGTATGTAAAAAAAAGTTTGGTCCTCAAATGATCTTATATCATATGATATCTCGTTAAATAATGGCATGGTTTTATCAATGGTTTTTTTTTTTTTTTTTTTTTTTTTTTTTTTGAACTTAGCCTTCTTTAAAGGGAGGTGATTTGCACACTCCCAAAAATGATTGACACACTCAAAATGTGAGTGTGTTGACATTTATACCCTTACAGGATAAGAATAAGTCCAAATAATGTGAGAGTATAAATGTCAATACACTCAAAATTTAAGTGTGCCAATCATTTTTGAGAGTGTGCAAATCACTTCCCTTTTCTTAAATGGTTAAATGAGAAGTTTTATCATTAAATTGAACACATCGCCAATCTGCCTAACTTTACTTTAGAATTCGAATTCTAAACTACAACATCTAATTTTGATTTTTAGCAATATGTCGATAGCCTATCGCCTAATGAGTGGTGGTTCAACGTTGGTCTAACAATATGTAGTTTTTTGCCCTAGCAATTTTTTATTTTATTTTTATTTTTTAACTACTTAAAGATCTATAGGATTTTGAGACTTAACCAAACAAATAATTATAATAATAATAATTAAAATTAAAAAAATGGCCCATTTTACGCACTCAACTTCCACCACATTACGAAAGTATTCGACACAGTTAAGACTTCTTGATTGCACTAAAAAATTCACAATGCATAATGGTTTTGTTACTCGATGCATAGGGAAGATATAAACTATCAACTATAAATCCCTTGTTGTCAAATGTGGGCCAATAGTCTATTGCTACGTCTGAATAAGGTGGGCATTCATCTTAGGGGCGTTTAATCTATAAAGGGTGAAAATGAATGCCCTCCTTATTCAGACGTAGCAATAGACTATTGGCCCACATGGGTCCTACACACCCCCTTATCTAACAGAAAAAATAAACGCCCCTAAGATGATTTATATATCCAATAACTTGCACTCAACTACTCAAGCACCATATTAAGCGTGTACCTTTCATTCATTTAATGTCTTCATACATCAACCTAATCAAACAACATCCATTTACTAACAATTAAAAGCGTGTAATATGTTTGCTCAAAAAAATGTAATAGACTACTCGTAGCAGGTGGTGACCAACATGAAGCCTCACGCGTGACGAGGAAGAAAAAGAGAGATAGAGACGACTGGCCTCATTTCTTGGTTCACGTGAAAAAAGCGGCACCTCCTTTTGTAACATTGCATTATATAAAAAGAAATTTTACTTTACCCCAATTTTTATATGTAAATACCTTTAAACTTCAACATTTTTAAACACAATTCTCATAATCTTACTCAATATATACACAACTTAAACAAAATATATATCATTCCTCATTATCTAAATGAATTCCGAAAACGTTCATGTTCACCAACTCATAGGAAGAAATAGAAGTTGTTAGTCGGGACTTGAATTTTTTTAAAAGAGCGTTGTCGTTTATTAAGAATAGACGACGAGCAAATAGACTGACGAAAAACATCGTACTGCGAGATCGTTATAGTACTCATGATCGTTTGGTTGCCGTTTATTTTAGTGCGAATCTGATGTACGATGCATATACATCCTGAAAGAGGTTCCGAATGAGTCATCGCCTTTTCACAAGGATAGTTGAAGAAGTAACTAATCGTTCTTTATTCTTTCGTGATTATATTGACTATACCGGAAGAGAAGGCATTTCCTCATTGATAAAATGCATCGTCGCAATTCGTTAATTAGCATACGACACCGTGTTTGACGCCCTTGATGAATATTTGCAAATAGACGAGAGAGCTGCTTGTCTATCTCTTGATCATTTTTGTATTTATGTTATGCAAATTTTCATAGCAGAGGCGAAAACCCACCATCATTGATATTGAAAAGCTTTATCGGTTTCATGAAGAAACACATGGGTTTCCGTGAATGTTAGGAAGACTTGATTGTAATTGGCGTGTTTTGGTTATCCGAACACATATAAAGCACAATATTGTAGACATGATCATGGTCCAAATCCATTCATTTTGCTGGAAGCTGTTGCGTCATAAGACTTATGGATATGACATACTTTCTTTGGTGTTTCTGGGGCGAACAACGACATCAGCATTATACAACATTCTATTTTGTTAAAGAATCTCAAATTCGGAAAAGCACCAAAGATTCCGTTTGTAGCTAATAACGTAACTTACATATGGGGTATTATCTGGTTGACGAGATATATCCGAAATAGGTTACACTCATTAAGTTGATTCTAGAACCAGCGGACGATGACCACAATCGAATAAGGAATAAGCGAATGCATGAAGTGGCAACTGCAAGGAAATATGTGAAACATAAATGTGCGTTTACATTTTTGAAACATTTAATGATTTTTTTTAAATGCAACATTTTTTGTATTTAAATTGCAAAATTTGACACCATTCGGACATTTTTCCACATCAAAAAACAAAAAAACGTTATGATTCAGAATTAGGCTTCTCAAGCATCTCTTAAAACTAATATGTGATACACATATTATAACCCAAAACAATTTAATGAAACAAAAAAAAATACCTAAATTACAAAATAATATTTTCTTTGTAGATGAGGAATCAATTATTTTGAAATGGATGAAGTTGTGTTGTTGTAAAACTATACAGGTATTATGTTTAGTAACATGGGTAAGCACGGTTCGGTTTTGGCCAAAATTGAAAGTGAACGGAAAAATTCGGTTTACACATAATCTAAAATTGAAATTGATTGCTTTTTTCGGTTCTATTTTATCGGGTTCAATCGGTTTTCACCCAAATTAATAATACTTACGCCGTCTCACAAAAAATGTCTGCATTACTATTTTTGTTTGTCCCAAAATAATGACAATATTACATATGAATAGTATTTATTACCGTATTATCTTTACCATTTTGCACTTTTAATTAAATTTGGAATCAATTGCTGATTTTGCATTTTCAATTGCTCATTTTTAATTTTTATAAAAGGACGTAAAACTTAAAACACTAATATGAAACTTTTTTCGGTTAACGTTTTAAATATCAGTAATTAAAAAGTTCCCGAAAGTAACACTAAAAAATAATACTTGGTAACAAACAATCATTATCAAAAACATTCAAAAGTCTATTTGCTACCATTTTGTCAAAAGTATGCCATACTTTTTATGGTTTTCTATAATGATTTTGTGATTTTGTCTAATTGATATTTGATAATTTTATTTCAGAGTGAAAAGGGATTATAACTTGATCCTTAAAATCATTTGTGATATTGTGATGTGGATTTTTTGGTACGAAGCTTTTAATCAAAATAGGAAGTTTTTGGACATATGTGGAAATGCCAGCTAGGATAGTTTGGATTGTGCATGTAATGATGCGTACGTGAATAGCTTTTTTTATGTTGTTTTGTTTAGGTTGTTTTGGAAGTATGAGTAAAGAATATACAGTATGTCGATGGCTATGGTTTTATCTTGCCTTTCTTAAATGGTTAAATGAGAAGTTTTATCATTAAATTGACTTTACTTTAGAATTCGAATTCTGAACTACAACATCTAATTTTGATTTTTAACAATATGTCGATGGCCTATCGTCTAATGAGTGGTGGTCCAACGTTTGCCGTTTGGTCTAACAATATGTAGTTTTTTGCCCTAGCAATTTTCTTTTTTTTCGGCTGCTTAAAGAGGTATAGGGTTTTGAGACTTAAAAAAATAAAAAATAAAAAAATAAAATAAAAAAACCTTGTTTTACGCACTCAACTTCCACCACATACCAAAATATTCGACAGTCAAGCAGTGGCGAAGCTAGACAATTTTCAGTGGGGGGGTCGGGATCTAAAATTTTTTATTACTTAATGTATAAAAAAAATCACAATTAAAATGGGGGGTCGAAACCGAATATACCGAAATTTTTTTACACGAAAACCCCCTACATCGCAAAAAAAATTCGGGAGGTCGGACACCCCCTCCACTCCCTATGTAGCTGCGCCATTGCAGTCAAGACTTCTTGATTGCACTTAAAAAATCACAATGCATAATGTTTTTGTTACTCGATACATAGGGAAGATATTGGGTGTGTTTGTTAAAAGTAGCAGTGAGCTGTAGCTGTGGGTAGTAGCAGTGAGCTGTAGCCACAGCTCACTGCTCAAAGCTTCTTAAAAAAAAACATTGAAAAAATGAGTATTCTTAAAAATTAGTAAAGTTCACGGCTCCTTTACCAAACTGCTACTAAAAATAAATAAAAAAAATAAAAACTTATTGATTATCATTCATAGCTCTAAAAAGTTTCACACCGCTCCGTGCCAAATATAATCATAAACTATTCACTATAAATCCCTTGCTGTCAAATGTGCCAAGGCCCATTTACAAGTCTAACAAGATATATAATCATTTTTTATTTTATTTTATTTTTATTATTTTTTTTAGTTATTATTTATTTTCTTTTTTTTTTTTTTGTTGAAAAATAGAAGAAAGATGAGGCAAGAAATGATCCATGCCATATCATAAAGTTATATAATTAGCATAATCTTAGGCTGGGCACAGTAAGGGGATTCAATCCCCTTACTTTTTCATGCCACGTCAGCTTTCTCTCTCCAGCGACCTGCAGACGATTCAGTGCCCCAGTAAGGGCGTCCTAGTTCATTTTTTTTTTATTTTTTTTTAACACAAACTCAAATTTCATTAATAATTAAAACGTTACATATTAATTCAAATAAAATAAAATACATTACAACACTTATTCAAATTACATTAAAACAACCAAACTAATTTGGATTATGATAATGCCAAATGTCTTCCACCAAATCTGCTTTGAGGTTAAGATGAGTTGTTTTGTTGCATATCTCCCTGGTAATTTTCAGCGATTCTTCATGCGTTCTTAAAGGGTCATAAGAACGGTGCTGCTCCGCTGGAAAAAATTCGGGAGATATCGCCCGCCCTTCGTCTTGAATTATCATATTATGTAATATGATGCATGTGTACATTATATATCCAAGACGCTCTTTGTCAAATCCTTTAGTCGGATTTTTAATCATTAGGAACTTCTTCTTTAGTACACCAAAAGCACGTTCCACATCTTTTCTTGCTGCTTCGTGCATCCTCTTATACAATTGACGCTTTTCATCATGCGTCCTTGGATGTTTAATGGACTTCAGAATAACAGAGTATTCCGGATATATCCCATCAGCAAGATAATATCCCTGTTTATAAGGTACGTTGTTAGCAACGAATTCCACATCCGGTACTCTCCCCATTTTGAGATCATTGAAAAGTGAGGATGCACGTAAAACATTTACATCATTATTCATCCCGGCGATACCAAAGAACGCATGCCAAATCCATAAATCTTGGGAGGCGATCGCTCCCAATAAAATGAAAGGAGTTTTCCCATGATCACCCCTACAAAATTGAGCTTTTAAAGCATGTGGGCAATTCTCCCACGGCCAATCTTTACAATCAATGCTGCCTATCAGGCTAGGAAAACCATGAACTTGATAGTGATGCTCATAGAGTCTGTCAACGTCAGTAACCGTCGGCTTTCGCAAATACTATGTACCATATAACTCCATGATGACCGCACAAAATTTATAGAGACACTCACGAATTGTTGACATACCCATTTGCACATATTCGTCTAGCATATCAGGATTCACTCCGTATGCCAATTGACGAATTGACGAAGTAACTTTTATCAATGGAGAAATACCAAGTAAGCCCGCACAACTAGGAGTTTGTTGGAAATAAGGTGAATGGTCGGTTACCTCTCGAACAATTCGTGTGAATAGTCTTCGGCTCATTCGGAAACGATCATGGAATTGTTCTTCGCCGTATGTTGGGTTAGCGCAGAAGTAAGCAGTCACTAAACGGTTATGAGCACCCAAACGATCCCTGGTAATTTGGTTTCGTGTTTCTTTAGGTTGTGACGCTTGATAAGCCTCCTAACAATCTTCCGCAAACATCAAAAACTCGGTACTAACTTCATTTTCGTCATCCGAAGACGAATTGGCAAGAAAGATATCGAAAGAATTCATGGTGTGATTGAATATAGATAATGTTTAAAATGAGGTTTGTGAATTGGAGTGTGTTTTATGTTGTGTATTTATAATAAGGTATTTAAAAGAATTTTTTTTTATTGAATCCTAACGGCTAAATAATAAAAAGGAACACAAATATGTTTTTAAAAAGTCGATCCACCTCTCGACCGTTTGTCTCTTTTGTCTTGCCTCGACCGAATACCCACAAAAGCATGGATCGACTGGGATCGATCGACTAAGTCAATCCCCATGCGTTACTGTCGCCGGCCTTAATTTCAGTACTAATTTTTATTGCTTACGTGTATGCTCTTTTACTTGTTTTCTTACATCATCAAATATCATTTTTGAAAATCAAATAAAAGAAATTGGTAAGTTGATATTCAAGACAAATTGTTAAAAGAAATTTTTAGTGGTGGAGTTGCCTCAATGATGGTAAAGTGGGCTAATGATGCATGTTTACATTATTATGGATTCTTTATGTTTATTTTTTTCTTAAAGAGTTAATTGTATAAATCGTCCATGAACTTTAGTTAGATTGCATGTTTCGTCTCAATCATTTCGAAAGTGCAGAAATCGTCCCTGTGAGAAACCTTTGAGTAAATTTTCGGCCCTGGGGATGAAACATACAATCTGACCGAAGTTCAGGGACGATTTATGCAATTTACTCTTTCTTAAATACTTTTCTAATCTCTATATCTATAACACATATGTCTAATTGTCTCAATTTATAACAGACTAAGATGATTTATATATCAAATAACTTGCACTCAACTACTCAAGTACCATTTAAACTTATAACTTCTAGTACTGTAAACGAACTGAACGTTCAGTAAATATTTCATAAATTGTTCGGTAAAAACTTCGTTTATGTTCGTTTATTTATTAAATAAACAAACACGAACAATATTTTACATTCGTTTAATAAATGAACGAACATGAACAAAAGTCTCATCCATTCATTTATGTTCGTGAATGTTCGATTATGCGTTCTGTAGAACCGTAGAGGGGGGGGGGGTGAATACGGTTTCTTCGGCTTTTTAGATGTTTAAAAACTTTAAGCCAAAAAGAAAACCAAGTGGTTGTACAATTAATCCAACAACCACTACCACAACCAAATTATATAAAGCAAGTAAATAACACAACGATATATACTGGTTCGGGATGGGGGTTTATACCATCCGTACGTCCAGTTGCGAATCCATGACTCCGATACTATTCACTAGTATAATCCTTTCGGTGGACTACAAACCGTTACAATTCACTCCACCGATATTCACCAATATCGATGCTCACAAAGAAGAAGTTGCTCACCAACGGTATTCCGCCCTCGAAAACCACCCAAAAGAATCTCACGATTCGACTTTACCTAAGGATCACAAAGATCTCTACCAAGACTTTCACCCAGAAGTATCAAACCCCAACTAGATCACCAATGATCTAGGCTTGGTCACCAAGACACAAGACTTCCCTTACAAACAATTGAATGAATGAATATATGTTTGTTCAACCAAGTCCTAACCTAACCTAGAGACTCGATTGTAATAGAAAGGGTATAAGAAAGAAGACCCTCGACACAATCAGAAGAGTGGATTAGGTTCTTGTGATTCTTCCCTCGCAAAGATATGTGTTCTTCCAAAGATGTTAGTGTGAAAATCAAGAACACAAGATTGAGAGATTGAGAGATTTGAGAGTGTTTAGAGAGAAAGAATAATGGCAAGGGGTGAGGAATACAAGAGGCAAGGCATGGTATTTATAGGCAAAGACCCAACTTGGAAATATTTTACCGAGCCCGGCGCGTCACCCACGCGTTGACACGTGGGAGGCGTGCCAGACACCCAGGAAAAATATTCCCGAGGCTTTAGGTGTTTGGCATTATAAATGCCTTACCTTGCTAAACCCCCAATTGTACTTCACACTAAACCTTAACATTAATCATTCTAAGGTTTACCAACTCAAATAGCCAATTTGGAAAATCATTTGTGAAGTGTTTAAAGAGAAACCAAATTACCAAGGGTTTAAAGTGTAGATAGGGTAATTTAGAAGGGGTAGAAGTGTACCTCCTCACATGTCATAGAAAAGAGAGAAAGAATATGCAAAGGAATATTCCAATACTTGGGGGGAAGAAGGTGATGGAGGGTTGAGATGAAATGGTTTGAATTGGATGGCTAGGATCAAAGGGAGCCTCCATTGGTTTTCAAACAATTTGGCATTGGAGAAATGTGGATGGATGAGATGATCTCATTAGAGATGGATGGCTAAGATCAAGTATGCCTAGGTTAGGGTTGAAGAGGATATTCCAAGGAATATGCTTTGCTTGGGGGGAAAGGAGAAATGAAGGGTTGAGATGGTTTCATTTAAAATGGATGGATGAGATAAAAGGGAGCCTCCTTTGCTTGAGGGGAAAGGTTGGATCAATGGTTGGGATTGTTTTGGTTTGAATTCAATGGCTAAGATCAATCACATGTGGTGGTATAGGGAAGAGGGATTAAATGGATGGTTGAGACCTGTTTGATTTGAATTCAATGGTTAGGATGGGAGGAGCCTCATTAGGGTTTCAAACAATACCCCATGTGTTGAAAATAATGGGTTGAGATGTGTTGTAAGGGAATGGGATGGTTGAGATGTAGTCTGTAAGGGAATATTTAAGGGTGTAAGAGATTGTGTAAGAGAATATTTGATTTGGATATGATTGAATATGATTGGTTTTGTCTTATGCATAAATGAGATTAAGAGAGGATTAAGGCATAATCTAATTATCATTAAGAAGAAAAGGTTTAGGAAATTAAGATTATAGGTTGAGAAAATCATAGGTTACTTATAAGTTCAAGTAACACAATGTCGAGAATCCATAGTTTCATATCTCGTGACTTTCCACAACTCGACGTTCTCAACTAATACCTTGGTTCAAACAAGTTAAGTGATTTTCCTTGATGTAAAGCATAACCCAAGTGTGAAATGATGCATTTACGCAAAGTGACCTTTGAACTTAGTTCGACCAATAAGGGAGTAAACCCGTTACGTAATTAGAGAAGACGTAAGCACGGAATATGAGCATATGGATGCTTCAACACGATGTTACATGAAATATACAAGCTCCCTAAGTTTAGAAAAGCCTTGGCTAGAAGCGGTAGTTAGAAAACATGAGTTGGTGTTTTCCCGTAAATGGGTGCTTTAAAAGTAGGATCTCTCAAGTCTCAAAACTCTTTTCGAGTGTTCTCAATTAAGCACATAACATATTCATACACGTTTTGAAAGATCCACATTTGTCGGGTAAGAGGAAAGCCGACTTTCAAAATTCGCCTGGAACCATACAGACTCCTGGCGCGTCACCCGCGCATTGACGCGCGGGCAGCGCGCCAGGAGCAGACATTGGCTCTGGCGATTTTGAGCTAACGTTTGTTATTTTATGTGTTTCGATGGTTTATTTGTCATCATTAAAACATAAAGAGATCTTGATCATGTTGCCTCAACAATCTCCCCCTTTTTGATGATGACAAACAAAAACCGAAAGCAAATAAAATTACCAAACTTAGCGAAGACAAAGCGCGCCTTTGGTGTAGCTTGCGTCTTGACCTTTGCCTTGTAATTTGGTGAAGCCTTTAACATTTCTTGCATGGTCTTCACGCTCTTGCTTTCTTTCTCCCCCTTTTGTCGAATCAAAAAGGCGGGACTTCCATTTGAAATGGGAAAGTAGCTTGTTTCCGTGCTCCCCCTTGAACATAGCTCCCCCTAGATCATTGCTCCCCCTTGTTATAAGGCGGGGATCCGTGGGTCAAGAGCCTCACTTTTTGCGGTGGCCTAGCTACACATAGAAAGCACAACATGCAACCAACAAGAAAATCCTCACATGTGAAAGTCCAAGATGGGTTAGGTTACCATTTGGATACTTGCAACATGGGTTAGTTCACAATAATATGACAAGTTATATGAGTTCCAAAAGATTGCATTTCATACCAAGCATACATGAACAAAATATGCTACACATTTTATTATACAAGAACTATCCTAGTACTTTATCTAAAAGCACTATACTAGTACTTGATGGCAACATAAAGATGTGATGTCTAGATTCCTAGGTTTGTGCCTAGGTTGAACTCTTCTTTCATTATCTTCCCTTTCCCATTCACCTTATCATCTTCCAACTTCCTATTCATTTTGGACATAGTGGCAAGCAATTCCATGACTCCTTCATGGATGGACAAGAGCATTACCCTAAACTCAATCCTTGATTATTTGAGAGCATTGACCATTTGTGTGGTGTTTTCACAACAAATGAAGTACTCATCTTCACACAACCTTGGACTTAATGGTTCCTTGATTAAGTCCCACACTCCACTTTTCGCAAATGTCCTTAACTCATACTCAAACTTAATCCTATCATCACCTTCCTTCTTCATCATATCCGTGAATGACCTTTTCAATCTCTTAGAGCTCTCCGGGTATTGATTACCTTGACTATTGTTAACGGACCCTTCCGAATGAGACATGATTCCTATTGTGATTGTTATTTTCTAAAGTTTGGTGGAAGAAGTTATGTGTTTTAAGAAAAGTCTCTAGAGATTTAAAAGAGGATGAAGATGTAAAAAGGGGGTTATTATCCAATGGTTAATACAAAAGGTTGTATGATTATTTGTGAAAAGTAGGAGTTTGGTGGATCATAATTAAAGACTTGTACTAGAGATTCTTCAACCATTTCCTATTTATCATTTATATCCTCATCATCTTCTAGTAATCTCATTCCTAACCCTAATCTTAAATAATTGAATTGATCTTTATCTAAGGGTTTTGCTAAGATCTTAGAGATGTTGTCATCACAAGGAATTTTCTCTATGGTGATATGGTTCTTAGTGATGTTGTCTTTTAGAAAGTGATGTCTAATTTCAATGTGTTTCGTGCGAGGGTAATCAATTGGGCTTGAATTTAGATTGATAGAGCACGTATCGTCACATAGTATAGGCACTTCGTTTAATATGACATTATAATCAACAAACGCTTGCTTCATCCATAACGCTTGTTGGCAAGCCCTTCCGGCCGCAACGTAATCGGATTCCGTTATGAAGTTGGCGAAGGAAGTTTGTTTCTTAGAGAACCATGATGTTAAACAAGCACCTACAAATGTGCATATTCCACTAGTGCTTTTCATATCAACTATATCTCCCGCATGATCCGAATTGGCATAAACCAATACTTTTACCCCTGAATCCTTTGGATACCAAAGACCTAGATGTTGAGTTCCCTTAACATACCTAAATATTCTTTTAACGGCCTCTAAGTGGGAGATTTTGGGATTTTCTTGAAACCTAGCACAAAGGCAAACACTAAACATTATATCAGGCCTACTTGCCGTTAGATAAAGCAAGCTTCCAATCATACCCCTATACTTAGTACTATCAACGGATTTGTTGTCATTGTCTAGGGTGAGAACTCTTTTTCTAGAGATAGGGGTTTTTGTAGCCTTAGAATTTTCCAAGCCAAACTTCTTAAGCATTTCACCAATATACTTAGATTGATTGAAAAATATCCCATCACTTAATTGCTTGATTTGTAATCCTAGAAAGAAACTAAGTTCACCCATCATGCTCATTTCAAACTCATTATGCATTAAGTTTGCAAATTCATCGCAAAGCGATTGGCATGTTGATCCAAAAATGATATCATCTACGTAGATTTGAATAATAATAAGATGTTGTTCTTTTGTTTTAGTGAACAAAGTATTATCTACCATACTCATTAAGCAAGAGAAAAGATTGTAACCTATCATACCAAGCTTCAGGAGCTCGTTTAAGTCCATACAAAGCCTTTTTGAGCTTATAAACATGATTAGGTTTTTGAAAATCAATAAAACCGGGAGGTTGTGCAACATACACTTCCTCTTCGATGACTCCGTTCAAAAATGCACTTTTCACATCCATTTGAAAAAGTTTAAAATTATGACTACAAGCGTAAGCAAGCAAAATTCTTATAGATTCTAATCGGGCAACAGGTGCGTATGTTTCATCATAATCAATACCTTCTTGTTGGTTATAACCTTGAGCTACTAGCCTAGCCTTGTTCCTACATACTACACCATTTTCATCAAGTTTATTTTTAAAGACCCACTTGGTTCCTATAATAGTGTAACCACTAGGACATGGGACTTAGATCCATACATCGTTTCTTAAGAATTGATCTAGTTCATCTTGCATTGCCATGACTCAATTTTCATCTTTTATGACCTCCTTAATGTTCTTAGGTTCTATGGTTGATACAAATGCAAAGTCATTTCTTTTGTCTTGGGCATGTGACCTAAGGGTTTTTTCATCTAATTCTCCTATGACTTGATCTATGAGATGATCTCTTATTTCCTTAATATTTTCCACTCTAGGTAGTATTTCCTCTAGATCATTATTAGACAATTCAATCTTATTTTGACATGCATCTTCTTCTATGATGTCATCATCACCTAAAGGCAATGTTCTAGATTTTGGGGGAGTTTCGTCAAAGATTGCATTATATGATTCTTCAACTTTTAAGGTTTCCTTATTTAGCACAATGTAGGCCCTTGATGTTAGTGAATAACCTAGAAAGATCCCATTGTAATTACTAGTATTGTTAGAGTTTTCTAATGAGTTGACGATTAAGCATTTACAACCAAAAACTCTAAAGTATTCTAGGGATGGCCTTTTACCTCTAAGAATCTCATAAGGTGTTTTATTAATGATTTTTCTAATCAAGACCCTATTAAGTATGTAAGATGCGGTTTTTACGGAATGACACCAAAACTTTTGAGGTATGGATTTTTCATTTAACATAGTGTGACTCATTTCTTGTAACGTCCGGTTCTTCCTTTCAACAACTCCATTAGATTGAGGAGTGCGAGGAGCCGAGAAGTTATGAGATATACCATGTTTATCACAGAAGACTCCAAATTGAATTTCATTATCAAATTCTCTACCATGATCCGTTCGAATTGAAACAATTGAACATCCAAGTAGGTTTTGCAAATTTTTCCCTAAAGCTTTGAATTTATTAAATGCTTCATTTTTCGTTTTTAGAAATAGTGTCCAAGTGAATCTTGAGTAATTATCCACTATTACCTAAGTGTAGAAGTTTTTTCCATAGCTTTGAATAGCGGATGGTCCAAACAAGTCCATATGTAATAGTTCTAAAACTCTTGATGTAGAAATCATGTTTATAAGCTTATGACTTGCATGGACTTGCTAACATACTTTACATGCATCACAAAAATGATTATCAAATTTTTCTTTAGGTAATTTCCTAACTAATTCCTTAGATGCAATGTTGTAAATTAATCGCATGTTAGCATGACCTAATCTCCTACGCCACAAATTAGAATTATCTACAATGGATGCAAGATTAATAGTGTGATTGCGAGACACATTACCTAGTTTTGTATCCTTTTCCTTAGAGATGATTTCAAGTAAGGTATGCATAACGTCAACATCATTACTAGGTTGAGATCTTGAAAGTGGTCTTTCCTTAGAGCATACCTAACATTTGAAGTGCATCTCAAAATTTTGGTACCCATTGTTTCTTGGGTCCGACATGGTTAGCGCATAAAAAGCCCAAGTTGAAAACTCTTGGGTCTTGAAGGAATAAATACAATTGTTCTATTCCATATTTTGAAAGGGTAGACCAAGGATTGTTTTGAAAATATGTTTTGTTTCGAAAGTTGGATCTTTCATATCTTTGATCTAAAGAATATGGTCTCATGTTTGGGGTAGGTAGGAGAGGTCTTTGATCAATTCTAGCGTGAATATATTTAAGACCATTGTATGTACCAGGGTTGTAGTATGGTTTTGAGGGTTTTCTCCATACAATGGGTCTTTGATTATGTTGAGTATTTGCAAGAGGAACTTGAGTATTGATAGGTTTGATAAAACTTTTATTTTGAATACCTCTTTCTCTCAGAATCCTGACACGCTTCTGGCGCGTTGACGCGTCAGTCAGCGCGTCGGATTCGGATGATTTGAGAGCTTTATTTTTGTTTACTTTCTCAAAATTTAGGGGTTTAGCTATATTTTTGGAAGTGGTTTTCTCGTTATTTGCAAGTTCAAGACCTTCTTTATTTTGGGACGTCTCATTTAAATCATTTTCACTCTTTTTGAGTTTTGTAACATTTAATGACTTTTGTTAAAGTTCCGAGACTTCTTCACTCAAAGAGACAACCTTAAGTGTGAGGTTTTCACAACCTTTACATGGTTCAACATTCTCATGTAGAGTGACAAGTCTCTTTATTTCAATTTCAAGTTTCATTATTTTTGTGAAGAGCTTTAGAAAGTTCCTTTTGAAAAGAGCGTTTTTCCTTCATAGTTAATTTTAATTTTCTAAATACTTCCTCATAGTTATTAAGTAATTCCTCATTTTCCTCTTGCAATTCATTTATAAAAGAAGTTTTGCTAGTAGTAGGGTTATGTTGTACCTCATGAGACTCAATCGCCATAAGACATGTTGCTTCCTTGTTTGCTTGATTGCCTTCTTCATCGTCACTCCATACATCACCAACAAACGCTTTGTAATGTAGAGGATTTGGACAATCACTAATGAAGTGATCCTTTTCACCACAATTGAAGCATCCATCATCACGCTTTGAGCCTTGACCATTCTTGTTTCTACGATCATTAGTGCGGCTATCAAGCCGATTCCTTCGTTGAAACTTTCCTCCTCTTCTAAAGAACTTTCTAAAATTCTTAGCCATGAGGTTGAATTCTTCATTGTTCATTTCTTCTTCATCACTTTCTTCAAGGCTACCACTAACGTCACTTGTATGACTTTTAGTGACTTTAGCTTTAAGTGCCAAAGATTTCCCATTTTCCCTTTTGTTTTTTGTCACAACTTTGTCACTTTCAAGAATCATTTCATAAACTTTGAGATTCCCGATAAGCTCATCTAGAGGAAGCTTCGCCAAGTTCTTTGTTTCTTCAATAGCCGTAACCTTAGGTCGCTACCTTACCGGAAGAGCACGAAGGAATTTTCTAACATGATTCTTGTTGTAAAAGCTCAGATCCAATGTCATGAGGCTTGTGATAATAGCATTGAATCGTGTATAACCATTGTCAATGGTTTCTTCTTCCAAGATTACAAACTTCTCATATTTTTGAATGAGTAAGTTAATCTTGCAATCCTTAACTTGTGAGTTCCCTTGATGAGTGATGATGAGAGAATGCCAAATCTCCTTGGCGGTTTTGCACACATGGACTCTCTCGAACTCCCTTCGAGGTAGAGCATTGTAGATCATCATCTTAGCCTATTGATTTTTGACAATCTTCTTCTTCTCATCTTCTTTGAGTTCCGAATATGGCTTCTCAACCATCAACTTGGTTTCCGGATCAAGCATCATGAAAACAAAGTCTCCGTTTTGAATGACCTCCCACAAGTCAAGGTCCTTGGACCTAACATAGGTCTTAAACCGGGTTTTCCAAAAACAAAACCCTTCAATTTCTAGCAAAGGTGGTCTTTGCATGGAACATCCCTCTACATAGTTCTCTTGAGCCATGTATCTATATTCTACTTTACCAAAAATCTTAGGTAGGATTTTTTATTTTTGGGAAAGAAGTTTTTGACTTAAAACGACTTCTCGGGAAGGCTTTAATGCTCAAAAACTTGAGTATACCGCTCTGATACCAATTGTAGAACCATAGAGGGGGGGGGGGGGGGGGGGTGAATATGGTTTCTTCGGCTTTTTAGATGTTTAAAAACTTTAAGCCAAAAAGAAAACCAATTGGTTGTACAAATAATCCAACAACCATTACCACAACCAAAGTATATAAAGCAAGTAAATAACACAACGATATATACTGGTTCGGGATGGGGGGTTTATACCATACGTACGTCCAGTTGCGAATTCGCGACTCCGATACTATTCACTAGTATAATCCTTTCGGTGGACTACAAACCATTACAATTCACTCACCGATATTCACCAATATCGATGCTCACAAAGAAGGAGTTACTCATCAACGGTATTCCGCCCTCGGAAACCACCTAAAAGAATCTCACGATTCGACTTTACCTAAGGATCACAAAGATCTCTACCAAGACTTCGACCCGGAAGTATCAAACCCCAACTAGATCCCCAATGATCTAGGCTTGGTCACCAAGACACAAGACTTCCCTTACAAACAATTGAATGAATGAATATATGTTTGTTCAACCAAGTCCTAACCTAACCTAGAGACTCGATTGTAATAGAAAGGGTATAAGAAAGAAGACCCTTGACACAATCACAAGAGTGGATTAGGTTCTTGTGATTCTTCCCTTGCAAAGATATGTGTTCTTCAAAAGATGTTAGTGTGAAAATCAAGAACACAAGATTAGGGATAGAGAGATTGAGAGATTTGAGAGTGTTTAGAGTGAAAGAATCTAGAGAGAAAAAATAATGGCAAGGGGTGAGGAATACAAGAGGCAAGGCATGGTATTTATAGGCAAAGACCCAACTTGGAAATATTTTACCGAGCCCGGCGCATCACCCACGCGTTGACGCGTGGGAGGCGCGCCAGACACCCAGGGAAAATATTCCCAAGGCTTTGGGTGTTTAGCATTATAAATGCCTTACCTTGCTAAACCCTCAATTGTACTTCACACTAAACCTTAACATTAATCATTCTAAGGTTTACCAACTCAAATAGCCAATTTGGAAAATCATTTGTGAAGTGTTTAAAGAGAAACCAAATTACCAAGGGTTTAAAGTGTAGATAGGGTAATTTGGAAGGGGTAGAAGTGTATCTCCTCACATGGCATAGAAAAGAGAGAAAAAATATGCCAAGGAATATTCCAATGCTTGGGGGGGGGGGGGGGAATGTGATGGAGGGTTGAGATGAAATGGTTTGAATTGGACGGCTAGGATCAAAGGGAGCCTCCTTTGGTTTTCAAACAATTTGGCATGTGGAGAAATGTGGATGGATGAGATGATCTCATTAGAGATGGATGGCTAAGATCAAGTATGCCTAGGTTAGGGTTGAAGAGGATATTCCAAGGAATATGCTTTGCTTGAGGGGAAAGGAGAAATGAAGGGTTGAGATGGTTTCATTTGAAATGGATGGATAAGATCAAAGGGAGCCTCATTTACTTGAGGGGAAAGGTTGGATCAATGGTTGGGATTGTTTTGGTTTGAATTCAATGGCTAAGATCAATCACATGTGGTGGTATAGGGAAGAGGGATCGGATGGATGGTTGAGATGTGTTTGATTTGAATTCAATGGTTAGGATGGGAGGAGCCTCATTAGGGTTTCAAACAATACCCCATGTGTTGAAAATAAAGGGTTGAGATATGTTGTAACGGAATGGATGACTGAGATGTAGTGTGTAAGGGAATATGTAAGGGTGTAAGAGATTGTGTAAGAGAATATTTGATTTGAATATGATTGGTTTTGTCTTATGCATAAATGAGATTAAGAGAGGATTAAGGCATAATCTAGTTGTCATTAAGAAGAAAAGGTTTAGGCAATTAAGATTATAAGTTGAGAAAGTCATAGGTTACTTATAAGTTCAAGTAACACAATGTCGAGAATCCATAGTCTCATATATCGTGACTTTCCACGACTCGACGTTCTCAACTAATACGTTGGTTCAAACAAGTTAAGTGATTTGCCTTGTTGTAAAGCATAACCCAAGTGAGAAAGGATGCATTTACGCAAAGTGACCTTTGAACTTAGTTTGACCAATAAGAGAGTAAACCCGTTACGTAATTAGGGAAGACGTAAGCACGGGATATGAGTATATGGATGCTTCAACACGATGTTACGTGAAATATACAAGCTCCCTAAGTTTAGAAAAGCCTTGGCTAGAAGCGGTAGTTAGAAAACATGAGTTGGCGTTTTCCCGTAAATGGGTGCTTTAAAAGTAGGATCTCTCAAGTCTCAAAACTCGTTTCGAGTGTTCTCAATTAAGCACATAACATATTCATACCTGTTTTGAAAGATCCACATTTGTCGGGTAAGGGGAAAACCGACTTTCAAAATTCGCCGGAAACCATACAGACTCCTGGCGCGTCACCCGTGCGGTCAGCGCCCCAGGAGCAGACATTGGCTCCGGTGATTTTGAGCTAACGTTTGTTATTTTATGTGTTTCGATGGTTTATTTGTCATCATTAAAACATAAAGAGATCTTGATCATGTTGCCTCAACACGTTTATTAATGTTTGTTTGTGTTCATTTATTTATTTATGTTCGTAGACCATATCTTTTAATTGTACAATTTTAAATTGGTTTGTTTAAACAAAACATCACTTATAAAACAATATATTATGCATATTTTAATAAAATTTATGCTTGTTTGTCTAATTCATTTATGTTCGTTTAACGTTCATTTTGTGTTTTAATAAACGAACATAAACAAACAGGAACAACTCGTTTTCTTAATAAACGAAAATGAACAAGAATATTCGTCCTTTAACTGTTCGTGTCCGTATACTTGTTAGGTTAAATTTAAACGAACGAACATGAACAAGGCTTCGTTCATGTTCGTCCGGGTCGCTTACAGCCCTTGCACCTTCCATTCATTTAATGTCTTGTCTTCATACATCAACCCAATCAAACAACATCCATTTACTAACGCTTTTAACAATTAAAAGCGTGTAGTAAAACTACTCGTAGCGGGTGGTGTCATGTACCACACTTTTTACCAACATCAATAAAAAAAAAAAAAAAAAAAAAAAAGATATAGACAATCGGCTTGATCTCTTGGTTCACGTGAAAAAAGTGGGGCCCTTCCTTTTGCAACCTTGCATTATATAAAAAAGAAAATTTACATTACCCTATTTTTTATATGTAAATACGATTGGTTACTCAATATATAAACAACTCAAACAAAATATCTATTATTCCTCATTATCCAAATGATTTCCGAAATGTTCATGTTTACCGACTCATTGGAAGAAAACGAAGTTGTTAGTTGGGACTTGAATTTTTTAAAACGAGCGTTGTCGTTTATTAAGAATAGACGAAAAGCATCGACCGACGAGAAACATCGTATTGCGAGATTGTTATGGTGCTCATGATCATCTAGTTGTCGCCTATTTTAGTGCGAATCCGATGTACGATGCATATACATCCTGAAAGAGGTTTCAAATGAGTCGCTGCCTTTTCACAAGATAGTTGAAGAAGTTACTAATCGTTCTTCATTCTTTCGTGATTATATTGACTGTACCGGAAGAGAAGACATTTCCCCATTGATGAAGTGCATCGCCGCAATTCGTTAATTGGCATACGACACCGTGTTTAACGCCCTTGATGAATATTTGCAAATAGACGAGAGAACTGCTCGCCTATCTCTTGATCATTTTTGTATTTCCGTTATGCAAATTTTTAGAGCAGAGTATTTTCGAAAACCCACTGGCATTGATGTTGAAAAGCTTTATCAGTTTCACGAAGAAACAAATGAGTTTCTGGAAATGTTCGGTAGCCTTTATTGTAATTTATCGTGGTTTGGCCTAGCTAAAATTTTACTATAAGTTATTTATTAAAAAAAAAATATATTTAGAAAGAAAATAATAATTAATTGTTGAGTTAATTACTATAGGGTCGTAGAAATTATATTTTTCAAGTTCACGATATTATTTTGCACCTTTAGGGTAGTGGCAACATGCCGTTGGACCAACGGTTTGCCCCCAAACCGCCGGGGAACACCGCCGCCACCCCAGCGGTTTGGGTGGGCGGTTTGGTTCAGCGGCAAAGAACCCAGCTGCGGTTTGCATTTGAAATGTGAACGTTGTTTTGGGAATGTGAACGTTGGGGGAAAAAACAAAACAAAGGGAGCGTGTTTGTAACAAAAAAAAAAAAAAAAAAAAAAAAAAAAAAAAAAAAAATTCTATAAATACCAAATGAAGAAGAACCCAAAGGGAGCATCTGATGAAACTGAATCATCCTCCTCATGATGATCATTATATCCCATGAACTCAATCTTGTTTTCTTGCTCAAATGAAGAAGAACCCATTTCCATTTGCATCACCATCTTCTAAATCTTTTCTTAATTATATAGTCTTTAAAGGCAAAAGAGGATAAGAAGAACCCATTTCCATTTGCTTTGGAGGAAAGTGACTCAGATGAGATGAGTGGATTTAAAGGCAAAAGAGGATAAGGATACAAGTGGTATATCTAATTTTTTTTTTGTACGTATTATGAAAAAAAAAAAAAAAAAAAAAAAATGGTGGTTTGGGAGGTATGAAAAAAGTATGGTTGCCACTAAAAAAGGGTTGGGAGGTATGGAAAAAGTGTGAGTGAGGTGTAATGATATTATTGGTGGGTTGGGAGGTATGAATTTTTTTTGTAGTGATGGTTGCCACTACCCTTAAAAGTTTAAAATACTAAATAATCCAGTTTGTCAAGTTTGAGATAATACTATGTATTTTAACTTAAAAATTAAGTATTTAATAAAATATATTTGTAGAAATTAATTATTATTATCATTTCTTCTTCTCATGATTACCTATTCATTTACCCAAAAGTCAAGTTAGTGTGATGTAACATGGTCGCATTTTCTTTGCAACTTCCTCTTCTTTTTTTTTTTTTTTTTTTTTTTCTTTTTTTTAAATTATCTTGGTAGTTGGTACCACATGTGTTAGGTGTTGATTTGTGCTTTATTAAATACTTCGTCTGCAACTTCCCTTCAGATCCAATCTAGCGATCCATCAAATCTAATCTATATATCTAGACCTACCCAACACACATACACAATCAAGCACAAAAACACTCACTTCCTTAATCGATGTGATCTCAGGATACTTTGACCGGACATGTTACAAACGTAAGTACTATCTATAGTCACGATATTAATCTCAAATTTCCCATATATGTTTTTAGCTCAATGGATTTAATATACTTGGGGTATGTATGTCATGTTTTATTCTTATGTTTGTATGATATGCAATGAAATTATTGCACATGAAAAAGTTGTATGTTTTACATTGTTTTTAAATTGTTGTCGAATTTATTAGGTTTGTCTATTGTCTGGGAATGTTATTAAAGTGTTTATGACCTTTGAAACTTAATTACTCTAGTATATATATGTTTCTTTTGAACGGCAATTTTATTAAACTATCAAGGAGCTAGATAAATCTAATATATGTATAAGTGCCTCATGCTTTATTTATACAACTGGGATTAGTTAAGGAAAACTATATACATAAGTGGCTAGCTTATGATAAAGCAGCTGTAGCTTCTATGTATTTATAGGCATAACAAACAATACGAACAATGATGTCATGTTCATTATCCCTCATGTTTAAGCTAATTAGGGGTGAGCATCGGGATCAGGACGGGAGTCGGGTGTCGGTCGGGATTGCTCACCCTATTTAAGCATTATTTTGCGGCTTGACTAGTTGACCGATCAAGTTATATGTAGCCTTAGTACATGTTTGCTTCTTTTCATGGATACTTGAATCAGCGGATATAAGATTAGGTAGGTACTAGCAATGTTTATATGCGTGAAATAATAAATGTTTGTATGTTGTCCCAACTTCGTCATGTTCATTTGCATCTCCTTTCTAGATCGACGACTTAGATCACTCGATTTGATTTGTGTCATTATTATTTGATCAACAGATGATGGCAGCTTTCCTGGAGGAGTTTCGACATCTGGAGGAGATAAAATTAGCCACCAAAAACTTCGAGGACACCAATGTTATCGAAAGTGGTGGATGTGGGAACATGTACAAAGAGTTCATGATGGTTTCTCATTACACACGTGAAACTCTCGTCTCTCTTCGTAATTTTGTGGCGATGATTATGAGAAGATCCTCGTTTATGAGATACTATGGAAGTCTCGATAGCCATCTAAGGGTTGGTGCTCTTATGAGGCCAGAGATATCTGTCGGTGTTGCATGTGGGCTAAACTACATTCATAATAAAAAAGGGGACACAACATAGAGCACTTCACCGTGACATAAAAAGCAGCAACATCTTATTATTAAATGAGATTAGGAAAGCTGAAGTCTCTCATTAAGGGCATTCAAAAATTGCCCATTCCAAACAATGATGTTGTATGTACCCTTGGTTTTTACATCCGTCCTCGTTGGTGATAGGTACCCTAACAAAAGAGTCAGACGCATACTCTTTTGGGGTTGTATTGTTTGAATTCTTGTGTGACAGGTTATGCTTTTTAGGAAATCGCATATCGATGTTTGCAGAAATCTCAAACATAGAGCTCAATTCTTGACACCTCAAATCTCATACGCGACGGTATAGTGAACCTTATGTTAATTTTAAGCTCGATTGGAAGGAGTTTCGATATATCCCTCGAGTACAAGTTAACAAGGAGACAAAAACTTACTTTCGTACTTTACAGACGAACGTGAAGATGAGTGGATGATGATTGAATTGTACGAGTTTACTATTGATCGTAAAATAGTTGTAACGTCACTCAATTGGAAGGAATTTCGATATATCCCCTTGAGTACAAGTTAGAACAATGAGACAAATAATTAGTTTCAGTTTAGATGTTTATAAGTCGCTGTAGAAAGTAAACATGGCAAATATTTGCACTCATTTACATAATTTTCTATATTTTACTTTTTGTGTTTGATATCTAGTACTACTCCATATTTCATTGTAATTATGTAAGGGCACCTTTAATGGGAAGTTAGATGAAAATACCAAAAAAGCTATGCAACGACTTTTTTGCATTTTAGTTAGACAAAATTTCACCGTTCGTCCCTGAACATGTCAAGATTCTCGTGAATCGTCCTTAAACTATTTTTTATCACTTTCGTCCTGAACTTGTGAAACGACGGCGCGTTTGGTCCCTGGGAGCGCGTTTTGGCAGACGGACGTTATGTCCGTCCGTTATCTGATGTGGCAAGCTTGGGTTTTTTCGTCTTTTCACCTATTTCAAATTCTCACCATTCGTCCCCAATGCCGTTTGTATATTGTAGCGAACGCTTTGCATGTTTCGTCCCTAAGATTTGATGCGTGTTGTGTAAAAATTCGACCGTTGGCCAGAAGTGAACCATGTAAATACCCGTCCATTGTGCACATAATAAGTATGTAAAGCGTTGTGTAAAAATTCGACCATTGGCCAGAAGTGAACCATGTAAATACCCGTCCATTGTGCACATAATAAGTATGTAAAGCGTTGTGTAAAAATTCGACCGTTGGCCAGAAGTGAACCATGTAAATACCCGTCCATTGTGCACATAATAAGTATGTAAAGCACACATCTTCTCAAAAGAAAAACAGAGCAACGATGGTGGTCTGCACATGTGGTAAACCCGCTGTTGTCAAGACTTCTTGGACAAACAGGAATCCAGGTCGCCGTTTCTTTGGCTGCCCGACAATTGTAAGTTTGTCATTGTGTTGTTTATTTAAAAAAAATGTGTTGCTCATTTACACACTTTGTTGTTTCAGGGCTCAAACTTTCCTTTTCTGGGATGGTTGGATCCTCCGATGTGCCCAAGGTCAGTAGACATTATCCCTGGTTTGTTGAGGAGGATTAATGCTCTACGAGGTGTCGTTGAAGAGCTTGAAGAACAACGGTCCAAGTACAAGAAG
Source organism: Artemisia argyi (assembly GCA_030686995.1). NCBI lineage: Eukaryota > Viridiplantae > Streptophyta > Magnoliopsida > Asterales > Asteraceae > Artemisia > Artemisia argyi. The sequence continues at coordinate 143,546,698 of CM060686.1, forward strand.
TATATCATCATCAGTTGGGTTTTGTTTGCATTGTATGTTTATTTAACTGCTTGACATGTGTTGTGTAGTAGTAATTGTTAGTTTCTGATGGTGGTGGGTGAATGCTTTTAGTATTTTCGAGTAGATGATGGTAGTTGGGTGGTGAAGCTGTCGTTTGTAATGGTTGTCAATGGTCAATGAAATTTCTTGTTTGAATAATGGCTAAATCGAAATGGTTTGTGATTAAGTGAATGTGGCTTGTTATTGTCAAGTATTTTGTTTGATTGTTCAATGCATAATATGACTGACTTTGGGAAGTTAACAAACCATAAGGCTGTACTTTGACTTAGGGAAGTCAACAAACCATTAGGCTGTAGTTTAACTTAATAAAGTCAACTAAGTAAACCATTTTAATGGTAACTATTTGCGCATGGTGCCATAAACCTTTTTTTTGATAATATTAACTAAAACAGTACATGACAGTTAACAAATGCAGATTCATTACCAATAATAAAATAACATAAATCTGTTCTTCATTACAAAAGAGATACTGGTTATACCATGAAAACACATTATTATCATGAACTGGCATAACTAAATGCTATAAGTTTCCTTTTCCTTGAGTGGCTTCAAGGCTTATTTGCAGGAGTGGAGGTTGAATCTTTGTTAGCTTGAAGCTTTAAATACTTGCTATAAGCAGAATTAGCAGTACCAATGATATAATGAGAGCTTGTTGGAATGGTGCTTGAACGTTTTGGACCTATAAGCTTTAAATACTCGGCATAATCAGGATCAACAGGACCAATGATATACTCAGAGGTTGTAGGAGTGCTGGTTGAACCTTTTTGAGCTTGAGGAGTTAAAAACTTGGCATAATCATCATTAACAGGACCAATGATATACTCAGACCTTGCAGGTTTGCTTTCTGCAAATAAGGAAAAATAGAGCATCAAAAAACAAAAAAAAATATAGCTTCACAAATAGATAAATGTTAACAGAAAACGACCCTATATTGACCTTTTTTAATTAAATACAGCCAATTACATATCAAAAACAGAAATAACAATACCTTTTTTGTTTGTGGCCTTCATTTTGTATGAAGTAACATTATAGGATATTTAGGTTTAAGAGAAATTTAGGTTACAAGATTGATTATGTGGGTTTGTGTGCGTGTTTCATCGTTTGGGTGGGTATTATATGAGATGGGTTTAAATGATATGGAAATATGTGTGGTTGATCGGTTTGGTGGGTATTTAATGGGTTGGGTGGGTATTTAATGGGTTTGGTTGGCTGGCATCACACGGCTTTATCGGCTCATCAGTACTAAGTTCCATATTTATAACAGTATTAAAATCTTAGTACTGGTAGTACACAATTCCTTGTAACATAATATGATTTAGTTAGGGAAGTTAAGAAACCATAACAGCAAGCCTGAGAGGGCCAGTTTTCGTGGAGTTGAACGCAACGCTTTGCTTGACATGTCTACCGATGAGTTGGTCAAGATGTTCACTGCTCGTGCTCCAAGTTGGTTTCAGAGGGGTTTGTAAACATTCATCCCATTGAAGTGAGGATGCTACTTGTTTTAAAGGATTATGTTTTTAAAGGATTATGCTACTAGTTTTAAAGGTTTACCCCTTGTATGTTGTCATTTCAGAAGGTTAAGATGATACTTGTTTTAAAGGATTTTGCAACTTTATTTGTTTTGTGTTTTTTCAAAAAACACGTGAAAAAGGCTGTAGTTTGATTTGAAAAAGTCCCCTTTTGCATTAACAGTATTAATTTTTTACTACTGTTCGAAAAAAAAAAAAAAAAACTTAATACTGGTGAGCCAATAAAGGGGTGTGAAGACCATCCAACACAACCCAACCCATTATATACAGTACATAGATACATTCCCAAATAAAATGGAAATATAAATGTGTTCATATTTCCAACATATAATTGGGAATCGAAGAGTCCAATAAAAGGCTGTAAAATTTAATAAAGACTCTTCGTTTTCCCCATTATGTGTCTATATATTGGTTACTGCCACATTATGCATCATACTAATCTAATACTAGCAAACATCAAACAACTTAAAGTGTAAGTAAAATGTCAGGAACCAAGAGAGCAAGAGATGCTGTTGCAACCGACAACACAGAAGAAGAAAACAAGGAAGTGATGAAACGAGCAAGGGGAGATCCAAAAGAGCCAGAAGTGCCTTCGTTGGAAAAAGGCTCTAACGATAACGATAAAAAGGAGGTGGATGAAGAAAAGGAGAAGGCTACTCCTCCGAGCCCTGCTTGGTGCGTAGGGATTGCACCAGGCTTTACCTCTCGAGGGATCTCGAGAAGCTTACAACCCCCACCAGGCAGTGTACCTGATCGTTGTTGTATAGTATAGTGACAAGTACCGGGGGATTGATCGTTCAACTTAGGAATAGTGTCGTTAGGATTGAAATTAATCTAACTAGCTCTAAAGGTGAAAGATGATTCTTTTTGTATTTTTATATTTTATGAAAAGCAAGTAAAAATCTCGGGTATTGGAAGGAGGGGCGGAATTAGTTGCTAATCAACTAACCCAAAAGCTACTAATTAAACTAATGTGCAAGAAAACTAAACTAAGGTTCTACAAGATAAGTGAAGCATGTCTACCCATGATATGTTACTCCTTGCTAGCTATCCAATTCTACCTGTTGAATTGTCACACCTTGTTTTAATTGACGGGTTGTATTCCTTAATACCAATCATGGGGTGGCGTACTTACTTCCCCAATTCTATAAGCTCCTACTTCACTCCTATGTCGAGCCGGCTAAGAAGCTCCTAACATGGGATCACTAGAATTCGCTCATGCATTAAATACAACCATAAAAACCTAGTACACATCGGTTCATGTTTCTTAAGACGTTCAAGCAAGTTACACAATGGAAATCTGCCAGTTTTCTTAAGCCTAACATTGATGAGACATTCAATCAAAACAAGAATCAATAGGAAACAAGAATTATAAACTAAACCAACTAGATATATTGAAGTTGTCACGCCTTAATTGATGGAGATAGACACACACATCAACAAGCCCTCATTGATGGAGATAGACACAAACATCAACAATAAATCAATGAGATCTAATCAATTATACACAAGTTTCACACAATCATAAGTAGACAGAAGGTGAATTAGCCAAACATAATTAATAAAGAACAAGCAACAATAATGATAATTGAAGACATGAATTAAGATAGAATCATCAAACCATTACATGATGTTTATGGAGTGATTGAAACCCTCTAAGTTGCTGGAAAAACACCCACCTAAACCCAGGAATCGACCTTAGGGTTTAGGGCTTACAAAAAGTGAAGTTATGATGTTATATTTATAGGCATGTTTTCTGTCGGCACATCTTGAAGGAGTCAGCCCGTTACTCTTGACGGCGTCACGACCATTTTTTCACCAAATTGTAGATCTCTTCGTCCTCTTCGCGTGGGCTTTTGAATCACCTAAATCCGAGTTCGTATGCAAAAGTTATGACCAAAACAATATCAGCTACTCCGCGCGCAAGTTTTGATAAGTTAACACGTGACGGCCTTGGGTGACGCCTTCACGTTCTCTCTGGGCCGTCACCACTTTTACTCTTGACGCCGTCATCTACTGTTCCCAGCAAGGAAAATTAAGACTCTGCCGTTTTCTTCACTTTTATGCTCCAAAAACGTCCAAAATGCCTTCTTTTCCAGAATTCACTCCCAAAGTACATAAAATCACAAAAGGAACGATTTAGGGTAATATTTGATCAAATAAATTCCAATTCCGCCTTAAATGACCCCTTAAAAGTGGTTCATTTTTCACCTCATCATATACCCTTACACTTGAGATTTGCTTGTCCTCAAGCAAATGCGCTTTTATTCTAGTCAAAATACAAGTTAGGGGTCATTTAACACTAATATAAAAGTAATTACAACAAATAATCGTTCCACTAAAGACCAAAGACAAGCACGGAGGTCATATACTAGTACCTCACAAATAGTGTTTAGATACTCACATCTCTCGGGTGTAATAAAATATATATCACATTAAGGAAATGGAAAACATTTCTCACTACCTGTCACAGCAAAATAGATTACCATAGGCTTGGGAAAGAATCAAACCTCCACCACATGGCGTAAGCACCAAGGATAAACTATCAAAGAGGTCTTTTTAAAGAGTTGTAACGTTAGGTGTAGGGATATGTAATACACGGTTTTGTTGGATATAGGCAGTCTTTACTGGTGGCGAGTTAACAATCTTGGTTAATTACATGTACAATATGGCGTTGCTAAGCCAAGACTAGACTCGACTTAAGCTAATAAATGAAAAATAACAAAAACATAAAATGAACATAGAATGAAAAAGATGGTAGTCCTTATGTTTTTTTTTTTTTCTCTTTTTCTTTTTCTTTTTTTTTCTATTTCTTGATTTTTTCGATTTTTTTTTTTTTTTTTTTTTTTTTTTTTTTTTTTTTTTTTGCATACACTCTTACCCTACCATCAAAAATAATACATCATAGGGAATGAACATTCCCCTTACATCTGAATTTTTACATACTTTACAATAAACTAATCTGATGACTCGAATTAAGATAATCAAAACACTAGGAGTACTTTTAAGATTAACGCACATATGGGGGGTAATAAATGATGTTCTTCCCCATTACTCCATAAAATAAGTACTTTACCCATGAGTCTCAATCGTCCCAAAACAATATGTACAAGGATATGACTCGACTTAGCAACCATGTAATCAATTAGATAATTAACTAAGGGTTTAACAAATAACAATAATGCACTAAAGATGAGTGCATACACGGAACGCTAAGACGATTTGGGTTTCCTTTAAGTAAGATGCTTAAAGTTAGAAACGAAAAGATAGGATCGGATGGGTGTACTAGAGGTTTCGTGTACTAAATATGAGTACAACGCTAAGGTGTGGGAAAATTAGTTGACTTAACTAGCCAAGTAATATGACTTAAATGTTCAAGTAATTATGATACGGGTTTAACACAAGGGCGATCATAATGCCTCTTATCATGTAGTAAATCCTACTACACGAATGTAGTCTCACTAGCGGTCTCGGGATGCATCACTAACGCAAGTTCTAGAATCTAAATGCTACCGGTACACTCATAAGCACTAATAGTAAATGCTTTTCCTATTAAATCTAAAGGCGAACCTCACATATTTGGGTGGAAAATTTTTCTGAATGGTACGGTTTTGTGCTAGTCATACAATCTCCTATCCATGAGACGCTTGCTATGGCTAAAGTTTCACTCCTAAATGTTGTAAAAAAATTTAAATTTGGCGCTAAAATTACACTAACAAGTATTTCTCATAGTTTTATTACACATCTGCTATCAAACAAACAAACTCAAGTGAAAGTGTATCTGTAAGGTATCATCATTTTACCCTCCCCTTACACTTAGGATGAACATTGTCCCCAATGTTCAAGTAAAGAATGTAAAAGTTAGATAGGTAAAAGAATGAAATCAAATACTCCCCTGATTCGCTCGGTATGGATAATAAGGTAGCCAGGTTAAATCTTCCTCCAAGAAAATGAACAATCAAAGCTTCCTTTCCAGAATATAGATCATCTTCTTGTCATATATAACCTGTTAAACCTGAGAAAACAATAACAAAAACCCAAAGCATCAATCTGAACAAAGAAAACTTACAACTAGATGTAATTCCAGACTTAGGAATAAAAACAAAACAATTAAAGATATAATGCTTGTGGAATGAATGTTTGCAGATTTCCTGGAGTTTATAAAACAAAAGAATCAACAAAAACTTTAAGACTCCGTTAGAAAAACAAAACTCGCAAAATTTTCAAAATTTTACACATGACGCCGTCAGGAATTAATTCCTGACGCCGTCAGAAGTGACCTGCAGAAATCTTTATGTTAAGTTTCCAGAAAATTTCTGGTAAAACTTATTTCCTACTTTCTGGAAAATCCTGCAAAACATCATTATGACTCGATATAAGCATTTGACTCAAACAATTACTAATACACATGTTCATTTAATATTGTTGTGGTTCATGCTCAATTTCGTTCTTATAAACAAATATGGATCTCCCTTACACTTATCTTTTGCAAAATACCTTTATATGCAATTAAGACGAAGTTAAAAACAAAATAAAGCATTTTCACAATTTACTTTGAAACATGAGCCACAAATAACAAAAATAAAACAAGCATACGGAAACAAATAAAATCAAATAAACAAACAAACAAACAATTAAATAAATAAATAAAGCTTGGGTTACCTCCCAATAAGCTCTTGTTTTTGTTCGAGTCACGAGCCTGACTCTACCCTACACTTTGAATTAATTGCGGGTGGAGGTAGCGCTACACACCCTTAGGGTGGAAATATGCCACATGAGGTGAAGGGGGTGAGTGAATGGCTTCCTTCATCCTATAACTACCCGGATAATATTGGTTGATGGGTGGGTCGGTTCCTCTTTTGTCTCCTAGATGTATATCTAAGGATGGAAAGTTGTATAAAGGTTGAGGTTCTGGTTCATCAACATTAGGAAATTCCCTAGAACTAGGAGTAAGGTTATCACTACAAGTATTCAAACCTATATCCTCAAGTGGTGCCTGGTCCAAGGGTTCTACCTCCATCGGAATTCCTAAAGTTTCTTCTACTCTTCCGGGTTAGTCACGGGCGGTGTGTGTGCCTTAAATGATGGTTGAGTATTTTGTGGGCTTATGTTATTGACCTCATCATTCCATGTGTTAATATCACCTATATCCTCAACATGTGTTTTATTATAATCTAACCCTAACATTTTTCCAAGTATCTCAAGTGCTTCTCTAGGCATCTCAACTTCTATATCCGAATCATAAGGATCATCCTCAATATTCTGACTGCTATATACAAATTGCCCAAAAGATTCATCATCTGTTTCTTGAGATTCATCATCATCGATCATAAAACCTAGGTCTTTTTGATCAATGTGATCATGTTCGGCTAAATCCTCCTCAATTGTTTTCTTAGGTAGTGATAAAAGCAAACCTAGTGCTTTATCCAACTTATGATTTGTTGCAACGGCTCTCTCCATAATTCCTTGGCAAACTAGGTCGCATTTCCTATTGGCCTCACTAAAACTAGATCTTAAACATGGAGGTTGTTCATAAGAATCTATCCTAGGTGAAGGCTTATATGATTCATAGGTGTCTCTAAATGAGGTATTTTGAACTCTTTGATGTTCTAGCCACTCAACCTTATCTTGCAATCTTAGAAGTCTAAGTGTAAAGTCCATTTGAAGCAAATTACAAATAAAATCACAAAGAAAAGATAGACTACGAGAAAGCTACAAAATAAAAAGAAAAAAATCTCACTTGATAGGAATCTAATGAGTAGATGTAACAACCCGCATTTTCGGGACATTTCTCCTATTCACTATTCATCGGTTACTATTCATCATTTACTATTCACCGGTCACTATTCATCATTTTACTATTCATCGTTTTCGGAGTCAGTTTGTGATTCCGAGAAGCGTTCAGAAATTTTACTATTCATATGACACTATTCATTCCCGGAGGGAATCACTATTCATGATCATCATTCACTATTACGTAAACTGAGTTTAAGAGTCTTTAAATTCGCGTAACCAGTTAGGTTTAGCTGCGAATTCATGCATCATTCATTAATGACATTTCATATAGACTGAAATAGTCTACACATTATCATCATCATTTGAGAACCTACACGGATATGCATTATTTCAATTTACGTATGCTTAATTTGTAATTAACGATACCACTCAGTTTTACTACTAACATATACCCAATACTCCCGACTATGATCCTAACATATTTACATACTCATAATAATAATATAAAAATTATATTATTATTTTACCCGGTATTTTCTAATCAATTACTATATTGTACGGTCGGAGCTTATAACTCCGTTGGTTTGCACTATTTCAATTCAATAATTATTTTAACACCCGATTATCATCTGGAATAATATTTTACAACTTTTACAACTTCGTCGTATTTTATTTCACCTCGTTAACATTTATTTCAAGATAACTCGGTACCCGATAACACCTAAAATACAAAATAACTAACTAATACTTGTGTTTGGAGACACAATCTTTAATTAGCCCACAAACATCCTCAAAACCCTCCTTTTGCTTCCTTGAGCCCCCCCCCCCCCCCTATGCCTCCTCCTTGTTTTATGGATCTTGCATCCCTAATATATAATTACTTGAATTTGACCAAGACTTTCAAAGAATATATATTTGCTTCACCTTTTCATTTTTCATTCAACACACACCAAACAACTAGCAAATTCTCTCTTTCTCTCATCTTCATCACATAATCGACCAAGGCAAGAAGAACAAGCAAGATCCAATGATTTTTCAAGAACAAATGTTTAATCAAGTCCTAATCATGATCTAGTTGGGGTTTTGTGGTAAAAACCCTAGGATATTATACATTTTCTCCTCAAAATCACTCCAATATCTCAAGTAAGCTTCAAAAACACTTTTGATCCTTTCATACTTTCATTTACTTTATATTTTTATGTATTTTCAAGATATATTGGTAAAACATGCAAGTATGTAAGATTCATACCACTTGTTACTCATTTTGTTTTTATAAACACTAGATCTATAATTTTCACTAGTAATCTCATGAGATCCACCAAGATTGGTGATGTTTAGGAACCCATGACACCCTAAGAAGGTGTATGGTAGGATTGGGTATTTGTGAAGTTGATTTGAGATAGTTTGGTTAAGCCTTGAACAAGTTACAAACTAGAAAAGTTGATTTTTACAACTATATAAAAGCTACTGTCCCTTTTTGTTAAACGTGGGAAACTCAGGGTCTAGGGTGTAACTTTGGACCCAAGATTTAGAAAATACATTCCAAGACGAAACTATGGCCGAAAACGGGGATAAAATCCGAGTTACGACGAGAAAGATATGCTATTTTCAAGATTAACAACGAAAACTATTTTCTGAAAAATTACTTGCTGTTGAACAGTTTTCATGGACTGTTTCGAGGCCTAAAACTTAATCTAGCCGTCCCGACTTATCAAAAATATATTAGTATGTTGTCCCACGATTCCGGGGATATAAAGAACATAGAAAACGGGCTTATAACGAAAAAGATACAAGTGTTTGAAATCCGACGATATATATATATTTCCATCAGCTTTGTACACTAATAGAGTTTTGACGTAAACTGTCTTTGCGAGACACCACTTTCACGGCTGTTTTTCTTTATGATCGGATCAGTTTGAGTCCGAGCCGTAGTTTTATGAAATCCAGATCTCCCAGCAAGCTTTTCAAATCAATTGGCCGTTTGATCATTGGACTCGTAACGAATAAACTACGACCTCGTCTATATACCCGATAAACCATATATATTTTGACAGCTTTCACTATAATAAAATTTTCTAAGTGTTGAACATAATATTTTCAAGTAACAACAATGAGAGTCGATTTTCTCATCGATCAAGACCCGTATAGCCAAAAGTTTAATAACACGACTTCAAGATATTGTTACAAGGTTTTCAAAAACGCCGAGCTTGACCATTAACACTTAACGTACAATATTTCGCGACTAGTTTTGCGAGACCATTTTGGGCATATTGTCAAGTAATGAAAATGTTATATTTTGCGACGAAAACCTTATATTTACCGATAAAGCACCAAACAAGGATCGTGGAGTACCGTTTCAACATATTTACCTGAAAAGTGGGTATTAACTTAACGAGACGTCAAAAATATATTTTTTTTCGACGATAAACGTTATTTTCGAAACTAATGAGTGGTATCGATAACATACGTACTTGCATGTGTAGCATCATTTCGTTTCTTACATTAGAAACTATCATTCATATTAGGTTGCGATTAGAGATCGTGCCTCATTTCAGTGTATCCACTTTTGTCATCATAGCTATCGCACCAGGTGAGTTCATACCCCTACTTTTACTTGTTTTTATAACTGTTTTGGGGGAGAATACATGCTCATTTTTTTAACTAAACTCAATGATTGTTTATTTGAATGCGCAATTGCATACTTAAACACTACTGTTTCTCTGGATACTTGATTGATTATTCAAATGCACCTATGTGTATATCGGTTGCATACTTGATTATTTTCTCACATACACAAGCGTTTTATAAACATGCAACACACTTTATGAACTCTTGCTCTTATGCTACACACTTTATGAACTCTTGCTTTTATGCAAAACACTTTATGAACTGTTGCTTTTATGCAAACACTTTTATGGACCATACTGAAACTTATGCTTTATTTAAACTATTACGCGGACTAGCCTAAGCCCTTGAATCCCACTATGCCCAAACTCATGAACCGTCAATTCCTGCTGGGAAGCGCGAATGTTATAAATAGATCTATTGGTGGTGACTCCCCCGTTCGGTTTGACCGGATAGGCAAACGCGAGCGTATAACATGTCGAATTACAAGTGTAACGGGATAAACACTTGCCGGGCCTTTATGTTTAACATGCTTCTAGAGCATGCACACTGTTATAGCTTCGGTTGCATGAACTTAGCGCTAGCGTAATAGACTATTTTTCTATGTGATATTATATTTGTTGTAATGATCACACATTATGCTCATGGTCAACAATCCTGATTTTACTGTAAGGTAAACTTTATTTTTATGACATTGTGAGTCACACAATGGTCACAGAACTCTCTATTGAACTCACAACATTATTGTTTTAATACAAACTTATGAACTCACCAACCTCGTGTTGACACTTTAGCATGTATTTTCAGGTATTAAGCTATGGCACGCTACAGGAGGTTTTGGCAGGGCATGTCATGGTCATAGAAGACTCTGATATTCATTTGGGGACCGTTTAAAAGTATTCTAAAGGCCTACCTCCGCACTATTTTTAACAATGCAAATTCAACACTTTTGTTAAACGATTTTATTCTAAATGAATGAGATGAAAACCATTTTTGAACTTGTGATGTAATACCAATTGAGTTACACCCCAGCTACACGTATGCTTCCGTTGGACCCGCTTTTGGGGGTGTGACAGTAGACCTAATAAAAATCAAATCCAAACTAAACAATAACTATTCCCCGGGCTGCGGCGCCAAAAACTTGGTGCGTAGGGATTGCACCAGGCTTTACCTCTCGAGGGATCTCGAGAAGCTTACAACCCCCACCAGGCAGTGTACCTGATCGTTGTAGTATAGTATAGTGACAAGTACCGGGGGATTGATCGTTCAACTCAGGAATAGTGTCGTTAGGATTGAAATTAATCTAACTAGCTCTAAAGGTGAAAGATGATTCTTTTTGTATTTTTATATTTTATGAAAAGCAAATAAAAATCTCGGGTATTGGAAGGAGGGGCGGAATTAGTTGCTAATCAACTAACCCAAAAGCTACTAATTAAACTAATGTGCAAGAAAACTAAACTAAGGTTCTACAAGATAAGTGAAGCATGTCTACCCTTGATATGTTACTCCTTGCTAGCTATCCAATTCTACCTATTGAATTGTCACACCTTGTTTTAATTGACGGGTTGTATTCCTTAATACCAATCATGGGGTGGCGTACTTACTTCCCCAATTCTATAAGTTCCTATTTCACTACTATGTCGAGCCGGCTAAGAAGCTCCTAACATGGGATCACTAGAATTCGCTCATGCATTAAATACAACCATAAAAACCTAGTACACATCGGTTCATGTTTCTTAAGATGTTCAAGCAAGTTACACAATGGAAATCTGCCAGTTTTCTTAAGCCTAACATTGATGAGGCATTCAATCAAAACAAGAATCAATAGGAAACAAGAATTATAAACTAAACCAACTAGATCTATTGAAGTTGTCATGCCTTAATTGATGGAGATAGACACACACATCAACAAGCCCTCATTGATGGAGATAGACACAAACATCAACAAGAAATCAATGAGATTTAATCAATTATACACAAGTTTCACACAATCATAAGTAGACACAAGGTGAATTAGCCAAACATAATTAATAAAGAACAAGCAACAATAATGATAATTGAAGACATGAATTAAGATAGAATCATCAAACCATTACAAGATGTTTATGGAGTGATTGAAACCCTCTAAGTTGCTGAAAAACACCCACCTAAACCCAGGAATCGACCGTAGGGTTTAGGGCTTACAAAAAGTGAAGTTATGATGTTATATTTATAGGCATGTTTTCTGTCGGCCCATCTTGACGGTGTCAGCCCGTTACTCTTGACGGCGTCACGACCATTTTTTCACCAAATTGTAGATCTCTTCATCCTCTTCGCGTGGGCTTTTGAATCACCTAAATCCGCGCGCAAGTTTTGATAAGTTAACACGTGACGGCCTTGGGTGACTCCTTCACGTTCTCTCTGGGCCGTCACCACTTTTACTCTTGATGCCGTCAAGATTTTCTTCTTGACGCCGTCATCTATTGTTCTCAGCAAGAAAAATTAAGTATCTGCTGTTTTCTTCACTTTTATGCTCCAAAAACGTCCAAAATGCCTTCTTTTCCAGAATTCACTCCCAAAGTACCTAAAATCACAAAAGGAACGATTTAGGGTAATATTTGATCAAATAAATTCCAATTCCGGCTTAAATTCATTTTTCGCCTCATCATATACCCTTACAGTTGAGATTTGCTTGTCCTCAAGCAAATGCGCTTTTATTCTAGTCAAAATACAAGTTAGGGGTCATTTAACACTAATATAAAAGTAATTACAACAAATAATCGTTCCACTAAAGACCAAAGACAAGCACGGAGGTCATATACTAGCACCTTATGGTTTGTTTTTATTTTAAAGCACAATCCTTTAAAACAAGGTGCCTCCTCACTTTCTGAAATGGCAAAAGACTAACAGGTTACCAAATTAATAGTCTTTCATGTGAAAGATAAGTGGTGGTACTTAATGGTTTGGTTTGGGTGGACTTCACACGTTTGGAAGACTCAGCAGTACTAACTTCCTTATATCTAACAGTATTAAAATGTTAATACTGGTAGTACAAAAATTTGTCTAACCGTATTAACTAGTTAGTCCTGGTACTGTTGTTATCTTATCAGCAGTACATGGTTAGTGTACCATTCAACTGCTTGAATTACAAATACCCACAATAGTAGTACAAAAGGGTAGCATCATGTTTATTCAGGTTATAACAATATTATTCAATCAGACCACGTCATAAATCAGCTATTACATTTTGTTTTTACCCTTACCTTTTGGAAAAGGTTTGGCAATTGCTGGAGCAAATGGTTTGATACCATTGTCTTCACAGAACTGATCACTTGGAAGGCCTAGCACCTTTTCCCTTTCATCAAAAAGCTGTTTCTTTGTCTTTTTAGGATTCTTAAACTTCCTAGCATCAATCTTTCTTGTCACAAAACCTGAATAAGTCTTTGGAAAATAGCCTTCCCAGCTGTTGGTTGCAGTTGAGTCACTCCAGTTGTTGATGGAGCTTGAATCACTGCTGTTAACGTAAATGATTTCTGCAAATAGGTTAACAAAACCATTAAAAAAAGTATGCTAGAAATGAAAAGGAGCAGGGTGTTGCAATTGAGGGTGTGTTTCAAACAACCTTTGTTCTTGGAACTCATTATTTCAGCAGCTAGAATTGGGTGGTGGAAGACTGGTTGGTGTCTTTGGTTTTATAGAGAAAAACTTATGCTTGTTTAGTGTTTACAAAATGCAAAAGTATTCACGTGACTGAACAGAAAAAAGTAGTCTTTGACGCCCTATGACAAGTCATGCCATGTCTTACTTTTATCATGTGTGCAGACATGAGAAGAAAATAGTATTTGCATAACCAAGGCCAAAATAGTCATTTTCAAACACAAAATGCCACCACAATTATGGGTTTGTGAGCATTTAATACTCCTTAACCTACCTCATACAATCAAAGTCAAACGGGTGTATTTCAAAATACAAAAATATGGCACAACCAGCAGTGTTAAGTAAATGATCCAACCAACTTGGATAGTCAAGTAAAGTCTCATCTTATTCCAAATTTATCCAAACCAAAAATATGGCACAACATGCAAGTCCAAATTTAAAGAGAGAGACAAGTGGTGGTTTTATAGGTCTGGGTGTTCGAACTGGTAATGATCCACAGGTACAGGTGTTGGATGAAAGATGCTTTATTTGTTGTATGGATGTTAATTGTTAGAGGCATGCAAACACAGGTGGAAGTGTTGTTGTAGTCACAAAAGCTGTTGGTGCTGAGGCAAACAAAGTAATTGGCGGTGTTATAGGTCTGGGAATTAGAACTGCGGAAAAAAAGAAGAAAAAAAGAAACCCAAGAAAGTTGATTACAAAAAAACAACAAATTTGAATAGCTATATTGTGGTAGACCACTGTCATGGTTTTGGGCATGTCCAAGCCACACTTGTATGTGATATGTACGTTTGCATTTTCATGCTTCCTGACTGTATTACGGATTGATTAATGTGATGCTCATGTTTATGTTTCTGATACATATCAAACACACTAAAAAACTTAAAACATATATGAACACATTATTCATTGAAAAATTGAATCATAAGACCCATTACATTCATTAAGCATAACATGGTGATGTGAACAAAAGAAACCCATGACCAATGTCCAACAAACAATAACCTCATGGATATTTCTTTCTCACAACAAATTAAATCTTCTTGAACATCTTGTCCTTGACTTGGTTGGACATCATCAACAGTGCCTTTGCCCGACGCTTATCAATTGTCTGTAATATCCTAAGCTTCTTGGTATTGCTCCTTGCAATTCTTGCACGTGAATTGTTTCGAACTTCAGCAATCAGCTCCCCCTACGTCCGACCCTTTCAGAAATTTTTTTGGACTTGTACTCCAAATCATGTGCTTGCTGCAAGTTTTCAAGAATCTCTGTGTGGTAAGGGTCAAGCATTACTTCAGTTAGCACATACGCATTACAAACAACCTTTTGATCAATATTAATTTCAGAGTTGTTCATGATTAAGGAAATAGGGAGTTGTGTATTGCAAGTTTTGAGTTGCAACAAATGAGGTAGGACGGTAGGTAAGTATTAAATATGAGTACTAAATGAGACACAAATAAAGCAACCCATTTTCTCTAAAACGCTACTACAGTACTACCAGTTGTCATACCTTTGTGACACATATAAAAACGTTAGAATTAAAAAAATTGCATATATAATTAGGATTTTTAAAAAGTACATAATAAATTTAAAACATTGCATAAGTGTAACATAAAAATTACATAAAACTTCAGTTGTAATCCGGGTGATCCCATGTCTGAGAGTTGTTGTACAGGTAACCGTCGTCGTAAGTAGCAAAGCTTCCAACCTGCTAAGCTCCCGGTCCTTTTCTTCGTTCCAGCCCCCATCATCAGCTGCCACCACATTTTCTTCAAAGCTTAGCTTAAAGTGCTCCAGATGAGGGTGTTGCTCAACAACTCTCGGTGCAGCATATGAAGTAGATGCACCAGCATCACATGCTGCCACATTATCCACATAACTCCAACGGATCTTGTTAGAGATTTGTGCCTATATTTGAGAAACACAACCCCACAGCGACTCAGCAATGGCAATGTCCTTGCAATATTCATCGTACAGAAACTGGTCGATGACGGCTTTCCTCTCTGCTGAGATATCTTGGCACGATGTGTATTGTTCTCTAGGTTGGTTTTTAACTTTTTTGGCAAGGTCAAACTGTTTGATCACTTCAATGATAGCATTCTGCCGAACCGTGTCGCCTTTCTCAGTCTGTTTCTTGATGTATGTTTGCAATTCTCCGACTGTGTGAGGAAGTTTGCAAGCCATTTATGTTTTGAATTGTTGTTTGCAGTGTGTGTTAATTGTGTTTGATGGTGGTATTTATAGGAAGTCAAATTGGTAAGTTTGCAAGCCATTATAAAAAATAATATATATTTCTTACTTTCAAACGGTAACAAACAAGTACAACCACATGTTGACTTGTTTGCTGCACTTGACTTTACTTAGTGAAACCCCGTTTTTATAAACAATGGTGAATCTTACCCGTTTTGTTACCCATCAATCACATAAGTAGTTTTGGTTGACAAAATGTATAAGTCAAATAGGTCACAAACCATCTAAAGTAGCCACACAAGTTGACTTATATAAATTTGCCTTAAAAAGGACTTAGAAAATTGCCACATATGTGGACTTTCAATGTCTGCGTATAGAAGGACTTAGATGAGTGCCACATATGTGGACTTTGATGTTCGCCACTTATGTGGACTTTCAATTACAGACGTTTCATAACACACATAGTACTAAAACTCAAATTTGTCCTGAATTTAAAACATGGCTAAAGGATAGCCCATTCACTGTCATTGACTTGGCTTGATTGAGTTGGAATAGGAGCAGATAGTCCTTGGAAACTTGAACTAGGACCAGGTTGAGACGCACCAGATACTCCTTGCACAGTTGACCTCTGACCACCTTCAACAGCTACATCTCCATATTGGACAACTGAACTAGGACCGGCTTGAACAGACCCATTACCCTTAGCTTGCCGAGCTCCAGCTTTGTTGAAACCTACATAAGAAAACAGGTTATAAAAATGTACCAAATATAAAACAATCAAAAAACATAACTATGAAAGTCTAATAATTACCTTTTCTAGGAGGTTGACCTTGTCCTTTGCATGTAGTCTTGTTGTGTCCAGCGTTACCGCATAGTCTGCAAGTAATAACTCTCCCTCTTTTGGTCAGTTTTCTAGAATCTACACAGGGTGCATCCTCATACTTGGACCTTCTTCTCTTCTTCTTTGGTCTTCCAACCTGGACATGATGCTTTGGTGGCAAGAGCTCTGTAGCATGGGTGGTCTTCTCCCAGTAGTTGTTGCCTCTAATTGGTTCCACTAAGTGAGAGTATACTTCCTTCCATGTGGACAACCAATAACAACTATGTACCCAAGACTCAGGAGGTCCAACTTGAATGCCATTGAGTCCCATATTCCAACAGGCTGCAACAGCATGCTTACAAGGTATCCCTGTCAATTTCCATTTCCTGCATGTACATACCTTATCCTGTACATTCACAACATACTGGTCACCCCATGCCCCTGTTACCTGATACTTAACTCCTCCATTCCATATCACCCGCAATGATTCAGCCTCGCTCTTAATCTTTCCCAATATTTTAGCTACAGTTGGGGTTAGAGGCCCATCAGTTTTGTCAATCATACCTTGTACAGCTACTATTCTCTTCATGCAGTATTCTCTGATGTACTCTAAAAGTGTAATGACTGGCTTGTTCCTTGCTGGAGCTATTTTACCATTGAACACCTCACAAATATTTTTGATCAATAAATCTGTAACTGGTCTACCTATAGCACAAAAATATGAAACACTTAAATGATATACATGTCTACTATTGAACCACTTTTGTTGAAAACAAACAAACAATTACGAGAAAAATGAAATCTTACCCAATGTTCAGCTGGTATCTTGCTCAACCATTCGTGTGCTTCCTTCTTCATAGCCTTCAAATGTTCCATACACTTTACAAAACCAGACAGGGTTGTAACAGATGCACATCTCCACAAAGCTTCCTTATATTCCAAGCCACTGAACTGCTGTCTCATATTTTCATGAATGTGCCTCAAGCAAAATCTGTGTTTTGCATTAGGGAAGACAACTTTTAAGGCTGGAATGAGTCCCTGCATAAACCAACAAAGTTAGCAAAATAATAATTTATATTTTGTTGGTTATTAAAGAATTCAATTAGAGGACCATCATTTACTAACCTTTTGTCTATCACTCATGAATGTGAAGTTAGATCTAGGGCCTAGATCAATGTCATCACCCAAGCACATTAAGAACCAAGACCATGAACTCTTAGTTTCAGCTTCCACTAATGCATAAGCCAATGGGTAAATCCCATTGTTAGGATCTAGTCCAACAGCCACCAACACTTGCCTTGGATAAGGACCTTTCATGAAACAACCATCTAGCCCTAACAATTCTCTTTTGCAAGCCTTGAAGCCTTCCTTCAACGGTCCCAAACAAACATAAATTCTTTTAAACACCCTTCTAGACTCACTAGGATTAGCAGAATCTCTATCAATTCCAAGCTTCACAGTCGTATTAAGGTTTGTAGACAGCAATTCACCAATATAGTCCCTAAGCATCGTATACTGCAGGTTGTGATCACCTGAAACATCTTTTTCTGCTTTGGCTTTGGCCCTGAATGCTTTTGTCATAGAAACCTGAAGATGTAATTCACGCTGGAGCTGGTCTTGAACTGCCTTTCCTGGGATCTCTGGATTAACCTTGACTAGGTCATATATCTTGTTTGCCAGGTATTTATAAGAAGTTCCTACATCGTTTCTCTTTCTTTTTCTCCCTCTACCTAATAGGCCACTTGATCCACTAGGCCCAACACCTGTATCTACAGTTGGGCCTGTTGATCCACTTAAGACTGACTTTGTAAAGACAGGAATTTGGTTATCATATACAGCTCTTATCCTAATACCATCATTCTTGACCAACTTCAAATTTCTCCTGGTCTCAACTGCATGCATGTACACTCTTTCCTTCACCTCTTCTGGGGTTGCAAACTCTTGTCCAGTGAAAAAATAATACTTCATAATAGGATTCTCTGACATGTCAACTCCAATTGCTCTTCTTATTTCCCTTAACTGTTTCCTAACACCAGTATCTGGTTCACCATCACTACCTGATTGACTCTCGAAACCTTCAACACAAACAGGTTCTACTCCACCCACAACCTCTCTAACTAAACTGCTCTTGCCAATGCTGTCATAAGCTTTATTTCCTGTTAGTCTAAACTTATTTACTTGATCGCCACTACTGTTGCCAATACTCACACAAGGATTATCCCTTGCTAGATGAAAACTGTTTAGTTGCACAGGAGGCTCAACTCCAGTGTGTCCTTCATCATTCATAACTGCAGCCTCTCCTTCATCACCTGAACCTGCATTGTCACTTGACCCTCCTTCATAATCACTATCATTGACATTATGAATGTCATCCTCCTCATCCTCTAGTGGCCCGACACCATTACCATGCTGAACCTCACCCTCTAGTGCGTCTTGCCTGGTATCCTGTTGACCCTCACCTGTATGTGTTTGGGGATCATCTAGGCCAAAAACAGGCAACCCTACATTTAGGTCCAGGTCAACAACACCAAAATGTTCATCAGGACTTAATCCACAAGCGCTGTCAACATTCATGGCATCCAAATAACTAAATGACAGAGGCACATCTAACTCATTCTCTTCAAACTCCATCATCCTGACTATATCAGCAAGTTTCTTTGCCACAATCTGTAACAACCCGCATTTTCGGGACATTTCTCCTATTCACTATTCACCAGTTACTATTCATTGATTACTATTCACCGGTCACTATTCATCATTTTACTATTCATCATTTTCGGAGTCAGTTTGTGATTCCGAGAAACGTTCAAAAATTTTACTATTCATGTGACACTATTCATTCCCGAAGGGAAATCACTATTCATGATCATCGTTCGTCTTTTCGTAAACTGAGTTTACGAGCCTTTAAATTCGCGTAACCAGTTAGGTTAAGCTGCGAATTCATGCATCATTCATTAATGACATTTCATATAGACTGGAATAGTCTACACATCATCATCACATTAGTTACTACACGGATATGCATTATTTCCATTTACGTATGCTTAATTTGTAATTAACGATACCACTCAGTTTTACTACTAACGTATACCCAATACTCCCGACTATGATCCTAACATATTTACATACTCATAATAATAATATAAAAATTATATTATTTTACCCGGCGTTTTCTAAACAATTACTATATTTCACGGTCGGAGCTTATAACTCCGTTGGTTTGCGTTATTTCAACACGATAATTATTCAAACACCCGATTCTCATCAGGAATATTATTTTACAACTTTTACAACTTCGTCGTATTTTATTTCACCTCGTTAACATTTATTGTTAGCTAACTCGGTACCCGATAACACCCAATGTACAAAATATCTAACTAATACTTACATAACTAGACATAAACATTAATGAGTCCACAAACATTTTTCCTTGTTTTGCTCTTGTTGTGCCGCCCCCCCCCCCTAGCCCCTTTTTGTGCTAGTACACTTGATTACAAAGACCAAAAAAATTGACCAAGACCAAATATAAACTTCATTTTTCACCATATTCTTCATTTAACACATCAACAACTACCAAAAACTCTCTCATCTCCCTCTCTTCTTCATATTTTCGGCCAAGACAAGATGTCCAACAAGAAACCATAAATTTTTCAAGATTCAAGTGCTTATCAAGTAATAGTATTGATCTAGTTAAGGTTTTGAAATAAAAACCTCAAGATTATTAAGTTTTCTTGCTCAAAAATCATCAAATCTTCAAGTAAGTTACTAACACTCTTTCCTACTCTTTTAAACATCTACTTTACATATTTTTCATGATCTAGTAACAAAAACATGCAAATATACTATGATCAATACCACTTATTGTTTATTTTTGTTTATAAACATAGATCTATAATTTTTACTAGTAATCTCATGAGATCCACCAAGATTGGAGATGTTTAGGACCCATGACACTCTAAGAAGGTGTATGGTAGGATTGGGTATTTGTGGAGTTGATTTGAGATAGTTTGGTTAAGTTTTAAACAAGCCTTGAACTAAAAAAGTTGATTTTTACAAACTATATAAAGGTTCTGTCCAAAAACATAAAACGTGAGAAAATCAGTGGGTTTTGGGTAACTTTGGACCAAAGATTTAGAAAATACATTCCAAGACAAAACTATGGCCGAAAACAGGGATAAAATCCGAGTTACGACGAGAAAGATATGCTATTTTCAAGATTAACAACGAAAACTATTTTCTGAAAAATTACTTGCTGTTGAACAGTTTTTATGGACTGTTTCGAGGCCTAAAACTTAATCTAGCCGTCCCGACTTATCAAATATATATTAGTATGTTGTCCCAAGATTCCGGGGATATAAAGAACATAGAAAACGAGCTTATAACGAAAAAGATACAAGCGTTTGAACTTAGACGATTTTTACAAATTTCCATCAGCTTTTCTATTATTATTTTGCCGCAAAACTATCCTTGCGAGACACCACTTTCTCGGCTGTTTTTCTTTATGATCGGATCAGTTTGAGTCCGAGCCGTAGTTAAGTAAAATCAAGATCTTCTAGCAAGCTTTTCAAATCAATTGGCCGTTTGATCATTGGACTCGTAACGAATAAACTACGACCTCATCTATATACCCGATAAACTATATATATTTTGACAGCTTTTGCTATAAGGAAATTTTCTAAGTGTTGAACAAAATATTTTCAAGTAACAACAATGAGAGTCGATTTTCTCATCGATCGAGACCCGTATAGCCAAAAGTTAAATAACACGACTTAAAGATATTGTTACAAGGTTTTCAAAAACGCCGAGCTTGACCATTAACACTTAACGTACAATATTTCGCGACTAGTTTTGCGAGGCCATTTTGGTCATATTTTCAAGTAATGAAAATGTTATTTTTGCGACGAAAACCTTATATTTGCCGATAAAACACCAAACAATGATCGTGGAGTACCGTTTCAACATATTTACATGAAAAGTGGGTATTAACCTAACGAGACGTCAAAAATGTATTTTTCGACGATAAACATTATTTTCAAAACTAATGAGTGGTATCGATAACATACGTACTTGCATGTGTAGCATCATTTCATTTCTTACATTAGAAACTATCATTCATATTAGGTTGCGATTAGAGATCGTGTCTCATTTCAGTGTATCCACTTTTGTCATCGTAGTTATTGCACCAGGTGAGTTCATACCCCCTACTTTTACCTGTTTTATTAACTGTTTTGGGGGAGAATACATGCTCGTTTTTTTACTAAACTCAATGCTTGAATGCGCCATTGTTTACTTAAACACACTTTATGAACTATTGCTTTTATGAAACACTTTATGAACTATTGCTTTTATGCAACACACTTTATGAACAATTGCTTTTATGCAACACACTTTTATGGACCACACTGAAACTTATGCTTTATTTAAACTATTACGCGGATTAGCCTAAACCCTTGAATCCCACTATGCCCAAACTCATGAACCGTCAATTCCTGCTGGGAAGCGCGAATGTTATAAATAGATCTATTGGTGGTGACTCCCCCGTTCGGTTTGACCGGATAGGCAAACGCGAGCGTATAACATGTCGAATTACAAGTGTAACGGGATAAACACTTGCCGGGCCTTTATATTTAACATGCTTCTAGAGCGTGCACACTGTCGTAGCTTCGGTTGCATGAACTTAGCGCTAGCGTAATAGACTATTTTTCTATGTGATATTATATTTGTTGTAATGATCACACACTCTACTCATGATCCACAATTCTAATTTTACTGTAAGGTAAACACTATTTTTCATGACATTGTGAGTCACACAATGGTCACAAAACTCTCTATTGAACTCACAACACTACTATTTTATTATAAACCTATGAACTCACCAACCTCGTGTTGACACTTTTTAGCATGTATTTTCAGGTATTAAGCAATGGTATGCTACTGGAGGTTTTGGCAGGGCATGGCATAGTCATAGAAGACTCTGATTATTCATTTGGGGACCGTTTAAAAGTATTTTAAAAGGCCTACTCCCACACTACATTTAACAATGTAAATCCAATACTTTTGGTTAAACAATTTTATTCTAAATGATTCAAGTGAAAACCATTTTTGAACTTGTGTTGTAATACCAATTGAGTTACACCCCAGCTACATGTATGCTTCCGCTGGACCCGATTATGGGGGTGTGACACAATCTCCTTACTAGCAGGTACAACAGGGGTGAAACTTAAATTTAAACTTTCAAATTGTGAATCAATCTGGGGAAGTTCATTGTTTTCATTTTCACCACATTCACTTAAAGTCAGTTGTGTAAAAGGAGTGCCTTGACTTGAGTTGCCAGGAAGTGGAACACTATCAGTATTATCAGGCCATGTGAGGGGCAACAGTTGAGGGTGTTTAGTTTCCTTAGAGGCTCTAAGTGGACTAAAACCTAGTTCCTCTATTACTACCCTCGTTTTACCAGTGACCCTGGAACAACCGTTCTCTATATAGACTTCAATCAACTTGAAACGACCTACCATATAACCCAAACATCTGACATCATTATCAGATGGAAGGGGAAACAATCCGTGGTCTAAAGTACTCATTGGACTAAGATAATGATAAAACAGAGACTCTTTCTGACCTGTGTAGCCCAACTTAAGCACCATCTCGTCCAGATCAAAGACTGAGAATACATCAATATCCACCATGTCAAATATGTCTTCAGTACCACCAACGTATTCCCTGTTAGGGAAACGCATAAATTCCCCACCATGATGTATTCAAATGGTGAATAAATTGCGATTAAATTCTGCAATATAAAGTGAATTACTTAGTACCTAAACATATATAAACACAAGCTAACAGCAAAATAACCTCAAATCAACTGGACTTAAACTCATTACCGTAGTCATTCTCACATTGCGCCTCCAACTCATCTGCAGGGACTGACACTCCTCTTGTGCGCATCTTCCACATTGGTGCGGACATTGGTCGGGATGCTTTGCAATACTTTTGTGATTTTGGCGTTGATGTGATTGGGCGAGAAAGTTTTTTGTAGGTGTATCTTGGAAAACGAAAGCTTCAGGCAAAAGTTAATAGAATCTTCTTTATAGGCAACTTTTAAGGACGATTTGCGCAAATAACTGTACCAAAACATCTTGGAGCTATCTTTTAGGGACCAACGGCGACAGTTACTGTTGGAGATGTTTTGGTGTGAAAT
Source organism: Artemisia argyi (assembly GCA_030686995.1). Classification (NCBI taxonomy): domain Eukaryota; kingdom Viridiplantae; phylum Streptophyta; class Magnoliopsida; order Asterales; family Asteraceae; genus Artemisia; species Artemisia argyi. The sequence continues at coordinate 143,570,492 of CM060686.1, forward strand.
GACGAAAGTATCCATGGTATACACGTCAGCTAACGCTGCATTGCAACGTCCGTTTCCCAAAAGGACCAACCACGCCAATATCGACAAGTTCAGGGACGAAAATGAAAAAAAAAAAAGTTTAAGGACCAACGGTGAAATTTTGGCTTTTAGTTATTTTTTCCTTTATTATATATATATATATATATATATATATATATATATATATATATATATATATATATATATATATATATATATATATATAATACTGAATTGAATTTAATGGGAATTTACAAGTTAGATGAAAATGTTATTTTTGAAAAATGACATTTTTATGACAGAAGCTTATGAAATTTTTATATGACAAAAGCTTTTGAAACGGGTAGACGCATTGTGTGTCCTATTCATACGACTCACCCAGAGGGGTCTCGGAGGGGTGTGCAATAGGTGCCGTCGCACATGGCCTCCACTTTAAAGGGGCCACATTTTTATTAGTTTTGCATATAAATACGTATATGAGTCATATAATTCAAGTTTATATGCAATTTTTCTTTCGTTTACAAGTGTAATAGGGCCTCTTTGTTGTTATTGCATAGAGCCACCGAAAACCACGAGACGACCCTGGACTCACCTAGAGCCTAGAGGATACTTTCATGGGATAAAATAGAACACTTTCGAGTATGTATTTTCATCCATATCAATGAAACTCTGATATTAATTATATGTTTTATAATTTATAATAAGAACATGAAGTTTTGGATAATACTATGGTGGATACGCAACTATTATCAATTTTTAAGATATATAGATTGGGAATAACAATTGCCAAATGATTATAAAGTATGGTTAAATAACACAATGCAACTAAGAGGGAAGGGTGTGGCTCGTCGTTGGAGCTCGCCACTCCAACGTGGTCCTCGTTGCAGCTCGTTGCGACACCATCAACGCCTTGCCATGCCTCGCCGTTGGAGACCTCCTCGTCTGCGTGACGAGGGTGGTTTGCCTGCAAATTATACTTTTTTTCTTTTTTTCTATATTTGTGTTTTATGTTTGTGTGATTTTGTGTTTTTTTTTTTTTTTTTTTTTTTTTTTTTTTTTTTTTTTTTCAGATCTGTACATTGTGTGTGTGTGTTTTGGAGATGAAGACATGTTTTTTTTGTTTTTTTTTTATTTTTTATTTTTTTTAAATGTTATTTATACTATTTTATAAAAAAGAGATAATGTCTTTTTTTTTTTTTTTTAATTTCGTTACAAATTGATGTATTTTATCTTGTATCGTTTTTTTAATTACGTTATTTTTAGTTGTGTGTAATATTTATTGTATTTTATTTTATTTTAAGTATTAATGAAATGAATAAAAATAAATAAAGTTGTAAGTGGTGGGCTTCAAATGAGTAAGTTGATGTTAGTTATGATTGATGAGGGATTAGTTGTGAAGAGGTGTTTGGGTGATATGGCACCCGTGGGCCCCAAATGAGGAGGTAAAACTAGTTACCATACCCTTCCCTCTAAGCACGAACTCTACTGTTTTTGGTCAGCTATAAAGGCTTATTCTACAACGCATCGAGTTTAAATGAAATGATATCCACTCTTTTATTTGTGATATTGTAAGAGAAGTTCCATCAATAACGCACGAGGTGCGTTAAACGTGATTTAACGTGCGTTATTCTGGCGTTAACCGATGTGAGCTCGTGCGTTAACGGGCCAAGTTAATACACTAACGCTGCGTTGAAGCTATGAACGAACGAAAAAAAATTACATTTTACCCCCTCCAACGGTAAAGTAGCCGTTGGTTTCAAAAAAAAATTACACTATACCCCCTAAACGTATATAAACGGTTACATTGTTTAAAAAAAACAAAAAAAACAAAAACAAAATCAACCTTTTTACTCCCAATATAAAAACCCATTCAACTCAATTCTTTTTTTCACACTTTCACAACTCAAAATATTAACTACCACACTTCTAATAGCCAAAAAAAATGTCTCAAGGCAACAACGACAACTCGTTTCAAAACCTTCTCGGTGGGTGGGGGAACCCATATGCGGGTTCATCGTCAAATCCGAATTGGGATAACCCTACCCAATTCGGTACGTCGAGCGAGGAAGTTTTCCAACAACATCAAGAGTTACGGTATTGGCAAGAAAGCCAACAACGAAACTCTCTAAATACCAATTTCCAAAACATCCAATTCACTCAACAATCACAAAATTCTCAAACGGAAACAAATGAAGTTCCCGAAACACCCACCTCTTCACCAAAGAAATCGAAGGGACGTATTAAACGAAAGGCCAGAAGAAACAAAGAACCAGTTGACGATGATGAAGGAAATAAAGAAGGCATACATACACGTTGGCAACCAAATGAAGAAAAATTACTTGCTACGTGTTGGTGGCCGCTAGCGAGGATCCGCAACTCGATCGTTCCCAATCGGGGGAAACGTTTTGGCAACGGGTTCACAGTGAGTTCAATAAAAACAAATTTCAGCAATGCGATAAAGATATGATACAAGGGAAGTGGCGCACGTTGAACCATGCTTGCTCAAAATTTAACACGTGTTTCAAACGTGCTCAACGCGATCAAAAAAGTGGAGAAAATAATATGGATATCCTCATACGTGCCAAAGAATATTATCGTGTGGAGAACAATTCCGCCCCGTTTAATAATAAGGCGGCTTGGAATGTTTTTCGTTCTCATAAAAAATGGGACGCGCCGAATCCGATTGATTTAACCGGTGATGTTCCAAGCAACACAAACGAGACGTTGTTTGGAACTGATGCACATCCACGTCCGATTGGAAAAAAGCAGGCTTCAAAGAAACAAAAATCCGAGACAACGACAAGCACCGGGGGCGCGAGTACCAGAGGATCTGTTTCGTTGGCCCAATTCGAGGAGGCTTTGCGCGAGGAATATCGGGATAAACGTGAAGATGCGGCCTTGGCTTACAAAGCAACCGCTGAAAACCAATACTCAGCAATACTGACGAGGGACTTTGAATTTTTGTTGGTCGACACTACCGGCAAAGATCCTTACTACGTGACGTTGGTGAATCTGAAAAAGGACTGTATCATTGAAAATTACAGGTTGCCAAAGCGTACGGAATGAATAAATGTGTTGTGGTGTAATGTTTTTTTATGTCTTTTTATTTCGTAATGTATTTTTTTTTATTTCGTATTGTATTTTTAATTTCGTAATGTATTGTTTTTTTTCGTAATGTAATATATTTTAAGAATTAATGTTATGTTTTTAAAAAAATGAAGTATTAGTTTTAGTTTAGGGTTGAAATTGAAAATATATGAAAAGTTGAGTTAAAGTGAGTTAAGGCTGAGTTATTGTTGTGGGTGTTTTTTTGTGAGTTAAGGTTAAAGTGTTAAAGCTGATGTGGCGCTGAGTTAAGTTATAACCTAAGTTACGATTGTAAGTGACATGCTTTCGTGACTAAGTATTTCTTTTGAACTATTCTTTTTGTACACTTGTTTCTTAGAGCATGGGTTACATGCCGATGAGTTATCTCATAACTCACCACCACGTCAGCGCCATATCAGCTTCAACGTTTTAACTTTAACTCACCACTTTCCACTATGGTACAATAACTCACCTATACCTCAATTTACAAATTAACCTCTTAACTATTTCATTCATTCAACAACCCAAATATTTCATTAATAACCTTAAAAATTACAATACAAAAAAAAAAAAAAAAAAAAAAAAAAAAAAAAAAAAAAAAAAAAAAAATTATTAACTTAAAAAAAACGCTACTAAAACACATGATGAATAATGTAAACACCATAATACCACAGGGACCAAATTGCAAAGTGGAAACATGTATCTTCTTCCTCACAAAAACACACCTGTACACACACTAAACACATACACACACACACACACACTGAAAACACACACACAAAACACCAACACAAACACATCGCAAACATAACACACAAAGAATCAGGGGGCAAAAACGAAAATTCTTTTTTGATCTTAACGCACGTTAAAAACTTGACACACCACGTTAACGTGGCTTTGCCCTTCAATGTCGGTAAGGCTTAATGCAGGGATAACTAGGGTGAGTTATGTTATAACGCAGGGGTAGTGAGCATGTTACCGGGTGCTCTTAGGCAGGGACGGAACTTAGTAGAGACCAGAAGGGGTTGCGCCCCCCCCACCCCCAAAAAAAAAAAAAAAAAAAAAAAGCTATAAGTATACTTTTAACTCTTACTTTTTGTAGTATTAGCCATTATTAGTACAACTATTAAATGAAAATGTAAATTGACCCCCCTAAAACAAATATGTTACTGTTTGACCTCTTTAGTTAAACTTGTCAAGTTCCTTCTATGTTTCATGGTCACCATGTTTAAAGTCATGATCTAGAATATTTTTCGCAAATCTACTTATTGAGTTAGTTAAAAGAATGAATCTCATGGTTACAAGCCTTATATATAAACTTCGATATCTAATACAAATACGCTTATTAGGTTTGCTTTGAACATGAGTATATATTCATAAGCCCATGCATAATGTAAACCACCAAACATGGTGGGTTTATAAAGACAATCTCATTAAGATATCACACTCCTAAAGATGCCTTATACAAACCAAACACATCTTAATTTAAAATAAAAATATAAACTTAATTCTCAATTAACTCATGAAAGTTACCAGTCACACTTATTTTGTTTGTGGTTATTTTCTATCAAGCATATGAATCTATAGCTTAAGTATAGCTAGTATAATAACTATACAAGTAATTTACTTGATTATTTGACGGTTGATTTAGGTGTTGTTTGTTTATCAAGTGCATATTGGTTGTTATACATGGTTGCCGAAGTTCATTTACTCTTAAAATTGTTATTAGGTTTATGTTTGGGAAAGGGGGGTTTAAAAAATGGGAGAAATGGATAATTGACAATACTTAACGGACTCATAGTTGATTAACGGATGCTACATCTTACTTTTCCCTTAATATGCCTACAGTAGGAAAATGAAAGGGGATTTTGAATTTAATTGAAAAATTAAAAGTTGAATGCTTAAATTAAAAAAATTTTGCAAGTTGGAATTATTATTATTATTATTATTATTATTATTATTATTATTATTATTATTATTATTATTATTATTATTATCTTTTTTTTTACCATTAGCCTTAGATTATACTTATACCTCTTATAATAAACTGACTACACACCTATTGTTTTGCCTATATTATGTTGCTAATTGATATCAAAATTTGGCAATGTGTGATAAATAGCTATACACCAATGTTTTACACAAAGGTGGTGGGAAAGACAATGGTTTTAGGTTATAGAACAATGGTCATGATGGTAGTAGGTGGTGGTTATCGATGTGTTGAATACGGAGAATGTTTAAGGTGAAGAGGTTGATCCTATTTTAGCAAAAGTAAGCGTCACATAAACCGACATTTCGACACATCTAATTTAATAGCTTTTGTTTGGAAAACAAGATTTCATGTATCATACTAGCACATATCTGAATGTTTAGGTATTAAACGAGTTGTTTTTTCAGTATACGTATCATAACAGGATATTTGAAAAAGAATGTTCCTTATTGTGTTGTTTAAAGTTTAGTTTTTGTGCCTAAAAAAAAAGTGCACTTAGTAAATAAATAACACCTAAATCAACAATCAAATAATCAAGTAGGATCTTAACAAGATCGTATGATAGCACGTAGGATCATAGGATCACTCTTTTATTTTATTTTTTTTATTTTTTTTATGTATATAATTTTTGCTATATTAACTTATTAAGCATAAGTTCATGTCATAAAGACCAATGACTAAGAATTCTTCATGAAAGTTATTATTTTGATGCTATTAATTGATTGTCTTTTGGAAGATTAATGTGTCAAATCATTATGCTTTTATAGACTATTTAGAAATAGTTTATATGTGTTTTTTTTGGGTTTACTATGAAAATGATTTCGTGCTTTATAACAAGTGAGATTTATTTATTTTTTTTTTATTTTTTTTGAAGTAAACTATCTAGATACTTGACCAAATTTTTTTTATAATTTATTTTATGTTTCATATAAAAGCATGAATTATACGTTAAAATTTTAAGTAATATTATCAAAATATCCTAATTTAATTTGTTTGATTATCAAGGAAAAAAATATTGTGTTGCCCTCTATTATAAACTATGTCGTTTTATTTTCAGATACTATTCATTTATCCTTTTGCATTAATCTGTATACTTTAATAAAAGAAGTCACAGAATCACATACCAATAAATTAACAATATGTTTTTGCATCTAAATGTTATCACGAAAAACCTATAATAAAAAACATTGAACAAGAAGTAGATGCACGTATATATTAACTTTGTGCAAGTGAGCATTATAATATATTCAATATTTTAGTACTACTTTATATAACTTTTTCTTTTATCATCCGTATAGATTCGTTTATCATATGAAATATTATATAGAAATATAAAACTACAACCCCTATACAAAAATATTTACATTTTCATAAGATCTTATGATCTCAATTAAATCTTACGATCACGATCTTACAAAGCTAAAAATATGATAGGTATACGTATCATAACAGTATCATAACACGATATTTGAAAAGCATGTGTCTCATTGTATCGTTTAAAGTTTAGTTTTTGCAATGCTTAATTAAGCATGTGTCTCATTGTATCGTTCAAAAAAAAAAAAAAAAAAACGCAATTTGCTGAACCAGAGAATACGGGCCAAAGTGTCACCTTTTTTTATTCTTTTAACTTTTTGCGTTCACACAATTACCTCTTCATTTAACCAAAAGTCAAGCTTGATGATGCTACGTCCATTTCTTCGCAATTTCGTGCGGTACTTTAATAATTTATCTTCTGGTATCACTTTGGTTTGGTGTTGACTTGTGGCTCTTAAATGTTCCCTTCAGATCCAATCTAAGCAATCCATCACACATACACACTCAAACACAAAATACTCTCTTCCTTAATCGATGTGATCTCAAGATACTTTGATGGTCATGTTACAAACGTAAGAACTCTCTATAGTCATGATGTTAATCTCATATTCCCATATATTTTTTAGTTTAATGTATTAAATACACTTGGTATGTATATTTGTATTACATTGTTTTTTTTTATTTTATTAGGCTTGTCTATTGTCTGGGATTGTCATTGAAGTTTTTATGAGCTTTGAAACTTAATTACTCCAATATATGTATTATGTATAAGTGTCATACTGTCATGCGTTATTTATACAACTAGGATTAGTATGAACAATGATTTGACTAGTTGACTGATCAAGTTATATGTAGCCTTAATACATTTTTGCTTCTTTTCATGGATAATTGAATTCAGTGAATATAAGATTAGGTACTAGCAAAGTTTATATGACTGAGATAATAAATGTTCGTATGTTGTCCCAACTTTGTCATGTTCTTTTGCGTCTCCTTCCTAGATCGACTACTTAGATCACTCGATTTGATTTATGTCATTATTTTTTGATCAACAGATGATGGCAGCTTTCCTGGAGGAGTTTCCACATCTGGAGGAGATAAAATTAGCCACCAAAAACTTCGAGGACACCAATGTTTTCGAAAGTGGTGGATGTGGGAACATGTACAAAGAGTTCATGATGGTTTGTCATTACACACATGAAACTCTCGTCTCGCTTCGTAATTTTGTGGCGATGATTATGAGAAGATCCTCGTTTATGAGATACTATGGAAGTCTCGATAGCCATCTAAGGGTTGGTGCTCTTACGAGGCCAGATATCTGTCGGTGTTGCATGTGGGCTAAACTACATTCATAATAAAAAAGAGGACACAACATAGAGCACTTCACCATGACATAAAAAGCAGCAACATCTTATTATTAAATGAGATTAGGAAAGCTGAAGTCTCTCATTAAGGGCATTCAAAAATCGCCCACTCCAAACAATGATGTTGTATGTACCTTTGGTTTTTACATCCGTCGTCTTTGGTGATAGGTACCCTAACAAAAGAGTCAGACGCGTACTCTTTTGGGGTTGTATTGTTTGAACTCTTGTGTGACAGGTTATGCTTTTCAGTAAATCGCATATCGATGTTTGCAAAAATCTCAAACATAGAGCTGAATTCTTAACACCTCAAATCTCATACACGACGGTATAGTGAATCTTATGTTAATTTTAAGCTCGATTGGAAGGAGTTTCGATATATCCCTCGAGTACAAGTTAACAAGGAGACAAAAACTTACTTTCGTACTTTAGAGAAGAAAGTGAAGATGAGTGGATGATGATTGAATTGTACGAGTTTACTATTGATCGTAAAATAGTTGTAAGGTCACTCAATTGGAAGGAATTTCGATATATCCCTCGAGGAAAATTTAGAACAATGAGACAAATAATTAGTTTCACACTTTGGAGACAAAAGTGAAGATGTGTCGTCAATGACTAGATTGTATCAGTTTGCTAAGTTAATTACTATGGATCGTAAAATATAGTTTAGATGTTTATAAGTCGCTGGAGAAAGTAAACATGGCAAATATTTGCACTCATTTACATAATTTTCTTTATTTTACTTTTGTGTTCAGATATCTAATACTATTTCATTGTAAGTATGTAAGGGCTCCTTTAACGGGAAGTTAGATGAAAATACTAAAAAAGATTTACAATGACTTTTTTGCATTTAAGTTATTTTTGAATTATTATGACAGAAGCGTATGAAATTTTTATACGACAAAAGCTTTTGAAACGGGTAGACGCATTGTGTATCCTATTGGACCTATTCATACGACTCACCTAGAGCCTAGAGAGGATACTTTCATGGGATAAAATGAACACTTTCGAGTATGTATTTTCATCCATGTCAATGAAACCCTGATATTAATTGTATGTTTTATGATTTACAATAAAAACATGAAGTTTTGGATAATACTATGGTGGATATGCAACTATTATCAAATTTTAAGATGAGCCATGTTATAAGGACCCCAAAAAATACATTTTGTAAACCCCTTTTTCAGATTTTTTTTTTCCATAAATTAAAAATTATAAATTTAAAAGTACGGAAAAGAAAATTTAAAATTTAATATGTCAAAAGCTAAACAATGACAGAAACATGAAACATAATCTAATAAATAAATATGTTCTACTGTAAACTGGAGTGGGTCAAGGGTCGGTGGACAAACCATCACAATATCCCATATTTAAGTATATAGATTGGGAACAACAATTGCCAAACGATTAGGGGGTTGGCAACACTCCTCTTACCTTAAATCCCTTCACTCACAAACAACCAATCCCCTTATGCCACATCATCATCCCACTTTTCCCTTTACTCACTCACTTTTTGTTGGCATCACACCCCTCACCATTCACTCATTTTTTTTTTTAATTCTATTAAAATTTATTAAAAAAACTAAAATTTCATTAAAATTAAATAAACATTACATAATATTATTAAAAACCATAAAATACCATTACATAATACTAAAAAACTAATTTTCATCGTCTTCATCGTCCACCTCGAGGTATGGTAATTGTTGAGCGTGAATATGCTCCATAAGATCAAATCTGACACGAAAATGTGTATTCTCATCTCGTATCTCGGCTAAGGCTGCTTCGTCAAACACCGGTTGGATCGGAGGATCCCGAATATGAACCGGCGAGATTGCGGTGTCATGTATAATCATGTTATGCAATATGACACACGTATAAACTATTTTACGAATTCTTTCTATTGTGTGTGACTGTAAGGGTCGATTCAGTATACCCCATTTACCCTTGAGAACACCAAATGCTTGTTCAACATCCTTTCGAGCCGACTCTTGTACTTTCTTGAACTTTTTCTCCTTCGGGTCGGTTGGATATTTGAACGCTTTAACAAAAGTAGACCATGCCGGATATATGCCATCACAAAGATAGTAGCCACGCTTGTACGTATGGCCATTCACAACAAATGGGCACTTAGGTGCCGTACCATTACGCTCGGTGAGGAATAGCGGAGATTCCATCACAACATTCACATCGTTGTTTGAACCCGGCGGTCCAAAGAACGCGTGCCATATCCACAAATCTTGAGACGCCACTGCCTCCATCATAACCGTGGGGTATTGATGATCACCACTTTTATATTAACCCCTCAATTCGATTGGACAATTCCTTCAAACGAAATGTGTGCAATCTAGGCTACCGATCATACCCGGAATGTGATGTCGAGCTTCGTGTGCTTTGTACAAACATGCAACATCATGACTTGTTGGCCTACGTAGAAAATCTCGAGCATATAACTGAATAATAGCCTCACAAAAAAAATTGAAGGCATTCACGTGAAGTTCTTTGTGCCATTTCTAAATATTCGTCAAACTCATCCGGTGGTGCACTAGTTGCGAGTTGTTTAATGGCAGACGAACATTTTTGTATGGCTGTGAAACTTTTTTTTATTATAGCATCATAACCTTCCTGAAAATACTCGAATTTAGCCTCAATAGCTCGCGTGATTTTTAAAAATAAACTTTTAGGCATACGATACCTATCTTCAAAAAATTCATTGTCGAATTTTGGATCTTCACAAAAATAATCACGATGCAATCTTTGTGCAGCAGAGATCCGATTGCGTTTCAATGATTTTCGTGTCGACCCAGCCGTATCTTCTTCATCTTCTTCAATCGCTGCAGCAAAAATATCGAGACTACTATCGTTAGACCACTCGAACGGCTCATCTAAAAAAAAAGTCGAACCAATTTTTTTATGCTCCATATACTTGAGGTTGGATCGGATTTTTTTTTTGATCGGTGGGTTTTTTTATTTTATTTGGATCGGTGGATTTTTTTTTTTTTTTTTTTTTTTTTTTTTTTTTTTTTTTTTTTTTTTTTTTTTTTTGTGTGTCATTCTATTGTTGTGTGTTGTCCTCTATATATGAAAAAAAAAAAAAAAAAAAAAAAAAAAAAAAAACAAAAACAAAAAAAAAACAAAAAAAACCGTTAACATGACAAATACTTCTCTAACGTTCCAATTTCAAACCATAATCCATGCGGTAAACCTCCCCGCTAAGGACCCTCCCCGTGCGGTGGGAGAGCACTGGCGGCGGTGTTCCCGCACGGGAGCCACACCGTGTCGTGCCTCCCCGCACCCACTGCCAAGGCTCTTATAAAGTTTGGTTAAATAACACAATGCAACTAAATGCTTATTGTTCAATGCATCGAGTTTGAATGAAATGATTAATGATATACACTCACTTAAAGGCTTCATTAGGTTTGATTTGAACATGACTATATATTCACAAGCCTATGCATAATGTAAACCACCAAACATGGTGGGTTTACAAAGACAATCTCATTAAAATATCACACTCCTAAAGATGCTTGTAACAAACCAAACACATCTTAATTTCAAATAAAAATGCTAAACTTAATTCTCAATTAGCTCATGAAAGTTACCGGTGACAAAATTCCATGTATCATATTAGCACATATCAGAAAGTTTAGGTATTAAACGAGTTGTTTTTTCGGTATACGTATCATAACAGTATCATAACACGATATTTGAAAAGCATGTGTCTCATTGTATCGTTTAAAGTTTAGTTTTTGCAATGCTTAATTAAGCATGTGTCTCATTGTATCGTTCAAAAAAAAAAAAAAAAAACGCAATTTGCTGAACCAGAGAATACGGGCCAAAGTGTCACCTTTTTTTATTCTTTTAACTTTTTGCGTTCACACAATTACCTCTTCATTTAACCAAAAGTCAAGCTTGATGATGCTACGTCCATTTCTTTGCAACTTCTTGCGGCACTTTAATAATTTATCTTCTGGTACCACTTTGGTTAGGTGTTGACTAGTGGCTCTTAAATGTTCCCTTCAGATCCAATCTAAGCAATCCATCAAATCTGATCTATATATCTAGACCAACCCAACACACATACACACTCAAACACAAAATACTCACTTCCTTAATCGATGTGATCTCTAGATACTTTGATGGTCATGTTACAAACGTAAGTACTCTCTATAGTCATGATGTTAATCTCATATTCCCATATATGTTTTAGTTTAATGGATTAAATATACTTGGTATGTATATTTGTATGTGTGTCATGTTTATTCTTATGTTTGTATGATATGCAATGAAATTATTGCACATGAACAAGTTGTATGTTTTACATATATTGTTTTTAAATTGTTTTTTATTTTATTAGGTTTGTCTATTGTCTGGGATTGTCATTGAAGTGCTTATGAGCTTTGAAACTTAATTACTCCAATATATGTATAAGTGTCATGCTTTATTTATACAACTAGGATTAGTTGAGAAAAACTATATGAATAAGTGGCTTATGATAAAGTAGCTGTAGCTTCCATGTATACATAGAAAACAGTATGAACAATGATTTGACTAGTTGACTAATCAAGTTATATATAGCCTTAATACATTTTTGCTTCTTTTCATGGATACTTGAATTCAGTGGATATAAGATTAGGTACTAGCAAAGTTTATATGCCTGAAATAATTAATATTAGTATGTTGTCCCAAATTCGTCATGTTCTTTTGCATCCCCTTTCTAGATCGACTACTTAGATCACTCGATTGATTCATGTAATTATTATTTAATCAACAGATGAATGATGATGCCAGCTTTCCTGGAGGAATTTCGACATATGGAAGAGATAAAAGTAGCCACCAAAAACTTCGAGGACACCAATGTTATCGAAAGTGGCAACTTGCACAAAGAGTTCATGATGGTTTCTCATTACACACATGAAACACTTCGTAATTTTGTGGTGATGATCATGAGAAGATCCTTGTTTATGAGATACTATGGAAAGTCTCGATCGACATCTAAGGGTCGGTGCTCTAAGATGACCAGATATCTGTCGGTCTTGCATAGATATCTGTCGGTCTTGCATGTGGGCTAAACTACATTCATAATAAGAAAGGGGACTCAACACACAGTACTTCACCGCGATATAAAAAGCGCCAACATCTTATTATTAAATAAGATTTGGAACGCTAAAGTCTGTGATTCGGGGCTTTCAAAAATCGGTCCCTTTAACCAACGATGTTGTGTATACCCTTGGCTTTTTTGTCTGTCGTCTTTGGTGATAGGTACCCTAACAAAAGAGTCAGACATATACTCTTTTGGGGTAAGACATGTCTCCTTTGGTAATAGGCCAACTAACAAAAGAGTCAGACGTATACCTTTTTGGGGTAGACATATACTCTTTGGGGGTTGTGTTATTTGAAATCTTGTGTGAGAGCTTATGCTTTCATAATCGTAGTGGAAAAAAAGCTACGAACAAAGATGATACAAATTTGATACGATTATCTTTCAAGATCGATCTCATGCAAAAAATGATGTGAGTCATTTGAAAACATTGTAAAAAATTGAATTAATGTTTAATTTCAACACAAAACTTAATTCTTGTCAACGCAAATCTCGTACACAGTATAGTGCATAGTGAACCTTTTGCAGATATAAGCTCGATCGGAAGGAGTTTCAATATATCCCTCGAGGACAAGTTAGAACAGGGAGATAAATCTGGTTTATACTTTAGAGACGAAAGTCGAGATAGGTTACTTATAACTCAATTGTATCAGTTTAGTGTTCGTAGTAAAATATATGGTTAAAGAAAGTAAGATAGGCATATTTTTGGTAACTCACTTGCATCATTTCTTTACTTTAGTTGTTGTGTTGCAAATATCAGATACCATTTTAATGTCGAGTAAATTGCACCGTTAGTCGCTTTGTTATATGCACATTTCACGAGTAGTCTTCGTTGTTGAAAAATTATTCCACACCTCCCCAATGTTTGGATTTTTGCACTTTTATGGTCCAAAAACATAACACGTATAAATAATCTTGTCGTCTCCCTCACATAAGTTGCACATGAAAGTATTTTTGTCATTTTATCTTTTCTCTCTAATCTCGTTTTTTATTTTGACTTTTTCAAGTTTTTTTAAAGAATGGAAAGAAATGAAAAATAAATTTAAGCTAAAACTTTCCTTAAAAAATAAGAATAAATGGAAAGATAATACTCCGTAAGGTTTTACATATCAAGAGAATATGTCTTTATTTTTTGAACTTTAAACACAAGTATAATGAATCATTTTTTTCTTTTATTCTATATTTTTTGTTCATTCTTCATAACTTAAAAACACAAAAAAAAATTATTTATTTTTTTTCTTTTCCTTCAACTCAAGAACACAAATAATTTTACTAACCTTTAAATTTTTTTTTTTCCTTTACCCATCTATTCTTCTTTTTCTACTTTTTTTAATTTTGGTCTAAAATTCAACAACGCACCATTAGTTAGCTCTAGCTTACTAAAAATATGAGGAAATGGAAAGATAATAATGTTTTGCATATCAAGACAAAATTGTCTTTACTTTTTAAACTTTAAACATTTAAACATAAGTATAATGGGAGTTTTTTTTTTTTTTTTTTTTTTTTTTTTTTTTTTTTTTTTTTAACAACTCAAAAACACACAATCTTATTAATTTGTCTTTCTTTTCCTTCAACTCAATACTAATCTTTTAATCTTTTCTTTCTTTTAGCCCCTATTCTTCTTTTTTTACTTTATTTTCTTTTGGTCTAAAACTCAAGAACGCACCATTAGCTTACTAAAAAGATCTCGTACAATGCACATGAGGTATTTACATCTATACATGAAGATGGATCACGTACATCTCCTTTACTATTGTGTGCCAGTTCGAGAAATGACAGGGTTTGGCAAGCTAGATAAAGCAGTATGGTTATAATGAGTAACATTTACAGTTGCCACATTTGAGGTTTGTTTAGGCATCTGAAGTTGAAGAATAGAAGAAGTTTCTCTAATTAACACCAAAGTGCTCTTATATAAGATTTATGTTTTCTTTTCACTCTCTTGATAGACTCGGGACACTTGTAACTACCATCAAGGAGCTCATTTAGAGATATCGCATCTACGTGCTTTAAAAAATCATAAATATCGTGTTCCGAACCATAAACTCCAGGAAACAAATCCAATAACATAGAAAAATATGTAAAAATGTCAACTGAAACTACATATGCAGAATCGTTCATGGCAAAAAGGTCATACCAAGCACATTATTTCCACTTGCATCAGAAGAATCAAACCTACTATTGGATACTTTGCCATTTCTTTTATCACTTTACTTCCCAAAGTTAACTATCTTCTGCTTAGCTATCTGTGTTTTATTTGATAAGACTCAACAACTAATAGTATAAAGGTTAGTGCAAGAAAACAATGGAACTGAAAGACTGACTCACGTTCGAGCGGGAGCTGTGTTCTTAAATATACACAATTAAATCATATATGGGAAAAATCCAATTCGTAATGTATGGACAGTTGTTTTCATATATTTGGACAATTGTTTTCCAAATCATAAATGATTGCTTTTATATATAGACAACTGTTTTTGCAAAGTATGCCTAAGTTGAAATATGTTAAAAAAGTATTTTTTTTTTTTTTTCTTTTTTTTTTCCTAGCAGTTTGTTGGTGTTGTGTGGTGGTTGATGATGATCGTTGTTTAAAATTTGGGTTTGTGGATTTGTGATTTTGATTTTTGTTTAAAATAAATATATAAATTCAAGAAAAATTAAAATAGGAAAAAAAAATAAGAGTATTTTTGTCATTTTAATGACCTTTAAAAAATATTCAAGACAGAAATGACGTAAAGTGTTACAAAATGTTAATGTTAACAGTAATGACAAAATTTGTAATAATTTTTTTAATTGGCTAATAGAGCTGCAATCAAATCAAGTTTTTATCAAGCAACTCGAGCTCGAGCTTGACTCGATCAAGTCAAGCTTTTATCAAGCTCAAGCTTAAAAAAAAGCTCGAAACATATAATGAGCCAAGCTCAAGCTTTTGATAGCTCGGCTCGAGCTTTAATCAAGCTTTTTTGAGCTTTAATATAAATATATTTCCATTATAAATTTATTTTATAATTAACTAGGGATAATTTGAGTAGTAACATAATTATAACGACTTACGTTGTAAATAATTAAACATGTATTCTAGAAGGTCATTTAAACCTAATTAATCCAAACGTTTTGTATCCTACTTTATGTATTTTCACACTTCTCGGGATGTCGACTGTTATAGTGTTATCATTTGTGTACACTAGTGAGTTTGGCTATTCTGGTTTAAGTTTGTTTTACTTTATACATATATCTATTGATGAGTTTGACTATTAGATACAATATTTTTATATACATTTAAGTTTTTCAAGCTAAGCTCAAGCTTTTATCGAATTTTTCAAGCCAAGCTCAAACCTGGATGATTAAAGCTCGTCAAACTATCAAGCCGAACTCAAGCCTAGGGGCATGTTTGGTTGGGAGAAATGAACTCAAGGAAATAGAAATGAAATGATTTCTCTTGTTTGGTTGTTAGAGAAAAAAAAAGGGAAGAATTCATTTCCTTTGAGAATTCCATTTAGGCATAACTTGAAGGAAATGAATTCCATCATTTTTTGAATGGAAACCAATTCCTTGTACCCAAAAATCAACAAAATGTTATTTAAAAAATAAATAAATAAATAATTTAAAAAAAAATCAATTTTTTAAAAAATAATTTTTTTAGAATTGTTATTTAAAAAAATATAAAAATAATTTTTTTTAAATCAATTTTTTTTAAATGGTTATTTAAAAAAATAATAATAAATTTTTTTTAAAAAAACTAAGTTTAAAAAAAAAAATATTTTTTTAGAATTGTTATTTAAAAAAAAAATACTTTTTGCACTAACAATTTAGATTTATCTATGTCTATGTCTTTTAGCTATACTTTTAGATTTATCTACAATTTAGAGAATTATATACTCTGATTTAGAAGATTTAGAGCGTGTACTCATTTTGCACTAACACAACTAATTTGAATGTATTTAATTGGCAGTGGTTTTCACTAAATAAAAACGGAGAACAATGTGATGACGGGTTTGTAGATCCACATCTATAATAATCCAAGGTGACATGTCCGTCCGACCCCTTTTTGTTTTCTAGTGTTGTTTATACTATTTCACAAGGCTTCATGTAATAAATACATATTCATCTTTGTGTGTTGTGTGCTTCATTAGGTTACATACACGGTCAACCTTGTCTTATAATAGAAAACGGGTCAATCATCCTCATGAAATAAGGATCTTCAAGTCACTAATCGTCTGAATGAAACCGTAACGATATTGTCGCAAGCGGCGCCAAAAATTGGTCTGAGTTGTGTATATCAAATATACGCGATAAGCGCGAGTTAACAAGTCAACCCTTTAGGAAAAAGGTCAACGTGCAAAACTCGGGTAAGTGATACCCGGGTCGTTTCCCAACAATGTTGACCGGATCTTAGAGGAAGAGAATGGAACTATTCGAGGAAGATGTCGAGGAAGAGAATGGAAATGTCGACGGAATATTGGTGAAAATACTTAATTTTATCTTTAAAAATGCTTATTCGTTTCTATTTCAATTGTTTACTACTTAAACAGCTATAAGTGGTAAGTTTATACTACTGCTTATTCATGCTATGTGTTATACGTAGTAGTATGAATTTACCACTTCTAGTCGTTTAAGTAGTGGACAATTGGAAAAGAAACAAATAAGCTTTTTTTAAAGATGTCACGACTCTCCGAGTGTGCCGGTAAAACCACAAATTGTTATTGAAGTCACAAGCACAATTCTTGACATATAGGATAGATAAGGCAACTTGTATGTAGATGTATGTATGTCAATCCTTATGCGATTGCATGACTAATGTTATTGAAGTAAGTTGGTATGAGGAATCCCCTTACATAAAGATTATTGGAATAAATATGATATATTGAAAAAAAAATGTCCAACAAAAATCTTTGTTTGCATGCTCGCTTTATCCTTCTAGTTTCCCCTGTCCATATCGATGTCTGGTTACTGGTTAGTCACATGCTATTGCTTTCGAGGTCCTGCCTTGGGAGTTTTAGTATATAACTTCAAATACTAATTAGAGGGATGGAAACAAATCGGTTTTATATTTTAGATAATTAATGGCTGAATTGTATCAATTTACTAGCGATATGATCTCCCTTAAATCCAGTCTAAGAGGCTGCTCAGATTACGGGGCTGCACAAGTGTCGTTTTTCATGTTGCTTTTTTAAGAGTTAATTTTCAATGTTTACATTTGTAATGAAAAGTATTTGTGATCAGATGAATATACATGAAGAACTCAATTGCATTAGAACAATTTTGTAGCCTACTTTCTTCATCTTATCAGTGTGCCAAATTTAATGTTTTCTGTTATACTCCGTAGCAGACTAACAGTTGTAATTCTTGTGGAGTCACTAGGTTGGATTTATCTACATACAGACTACAGAGTCCTGTAATGTCCTATTCTACATTGTGTCGAGTCCAATATCCAAATACAGTAAATGCAGCTTTGTAGTTTCTAATTGTTGGAGAATTTATCTGTAAAAAGTAAATGCTAGTGTTGGAGAATTTATCCTTATTTTGAACTCAAACTTATTGAACTAGCTCTCCAAAATAAAACACAAATTCTGTTAAACAACCAAAGGGTACTTTATAATGATAGTTTCTTCTATTGATTAGTGACTTGTACATGTGAGGCGCATAGAAGGGTTTGTGTTCATGTTGAACTTGAGAGTGAAAAACATGTTTTTGCTTGCTACCTTTATATTGCTACTTTTTACTGGTAACTCAATTACTCGATAGCAATCAGAAGTTTGAACGAAATAATCTCACCATGTGAAAGGTACTTAATATCAATAACCTGTTTTTCACACTTGTAAAGTTGTAATGGCTATTATCATCATACAAGTATACAAACCAGTCAAATGCCAGAGACACAACTACTCTTAGAAATCTAGAAACAGGAAATACACTTGTCGCATGCATGACCAAGCAGCTGCAATCATGTCTTGATAGTTGATACAAAGTATATTCACATTCGAATATACACAGAAACCCTTAATTAGCAAGTTAGCAACTAATGTATCACTTTCCAGACATGTTTAAACTTGGAGAAACTAAAACTAGATAAAGGGAGACGGTGAATAACCAACTACAGAAGTCGTAGAAACTTTGGGAGTAGAAATACTCTATTAAGACCAAGTAGCATTCAAAGAAAAAGCAAATCGACAATTCTAACAACGGAAAGCTCAAGCTTATACAACCTCGTTCACGGATAGGTAAAGCGACAAAAAATACACGAAACAAGACAAAATTTAACAGATGCAAATCTTGGAACCCACATCTGATATTACCTCACCACCAATATCCAAACATCAACTATATCTCTAATCTGTTGTCGAAGAAGCTTGGCTATCCAAATCAACCGAACCCATTCCCATATCCTCTTCCACTTCACTATCTTCATCACCACCAACCTCCGTATTTTGACGCCCAAGTTTATACATCTGTTCTGCAAGCAATTTATCCTCTCGTTCACTCACCTGCAATAAGTGAAGTCATCAATTATCATATATTATCAAAAAAGATGAAAGCCTTATGTGTGATGAATTAAATGCTTACTGCTCGAGGTGATTCTTTTACGGTGAGTTTTCCTTTATGACGGTCTATAGAAGTAGCACACGCAGCAATTGCATTTGTGAGAACTTTAATCCCTTGTTCCTGAATAATATCATAAACTAACATCAACAATATTTTGATAACAATATTGCAATATCAAACAGAGCATACTTGTTAAACAATAACATATAACGACATCAAGCAACTGTTCAGCTTTCTACATTATACAGCCAACTACTGAAACTAGTTTTTTGGCCACCCAAGTATCAAGTATTCATTTATACAAAATTAATTTTAAAAACTACATGTTTTAAATGAGAGGAATTTTATTGTTTGATAAGCTTTTACTTTACTATAGAAAAAGAAAACAGAACTTTTGTCGCCCAACCTTCTTTTACTTGGATTTGGCATAAAAAAAACCATATACATATGTGGGTGACCTCAATGGACAGATACTTAGATACTTGTTGAATACCTTGTCAAGAGTCTGAGTAGTAAGAACATACGCAGGTGGAGCAACCAATTTCATTTTCACCGGGCACTCTTTGGTGCCAACAGATTCAGCTTTTCTCATGGCTTCCTATAACAGAAACAACTCTTCAAAATTCTGCATATGATACAAGAGTATAAAATATGCAACTCCAAAATTGAAAGTGAAACACTAAAACCTTGATGTGGAGGACACCATCAAATTCGAAACATTTCATCTCAATGTCAGCACGGATTTTCAATGGTTGTGGGGTCATCCGTCTTCTGATGTTGCTAACCAAGGCGTCTTTTACATCCTCTGAAAGTGCAGGAACCACCTTAGTCACCTACAAACAATAAATAAATAAATAAATAAATAAATAAATAAAATAAAAAGCTTAATCATTGTTTATGTAAGAACCACGGTCAATGGTCAAAAGACTCAATGTGTGTAACTGATTACCTCCTTCCCATCTGGGCCAATTTCTTTGATTTCACGAGTTAGTGGCCCAAGCACAGAATCAGGATTGTTAACAATCAATTTGAATGCCTACAAACAGAACATAAAACTGTTAACATATGTAAGTGTGGATATATATAATACGAAAATTTGACATGACAAAGAAGATAACTAACCTCCACTGCATGACCATATTTTCGATATAAAGGCCAGCCAACATGGATGTACAAATCCTGTCATACATAACTTGTATTTCATAAGAAGCCCCTACGCAGAATAAAAGACCTACATATCAATACTAGTCACTATCTTTTAGAGCTAAGTCTGATTTTTTGTAATATCTAGATGTTAAATAAGCAAACAAACCAGAAAACAGACTCATTAAAAACACAGTTAGCATATTGATATTACATTTATTTGGAACCTTTTTTCCTTACAGGAAACAGCCTTCGTCTCTTATAAATCTCATTCCACATGCTAAAAAAAATATCATATCTTAGTTATTATGGTAATTTCTGCTGGAAACCAACTTTACACCATTCTAATAGCACACATAGGGCAAACGAAAGAATCGTACAGTGTATGAAAGGAAGATATACAAAGTAAGTCATGAAACTCAGCCACCCTTACACAAAGTTCATGGTTTATCCTTGTTACAAATCATCAGTGGAAAATCATATAAGAGATGAAAAAGTTGTACATCACTTGGTTGGTTGGACCACATTGATATATGTACAATCATAGGTCTTCGGTAATTATAGATAAGTTGATACAGGTCTTCTAAAAAATTTAATATGCTGTAAGCTGGATCTTCTAAGACTTGTATGGGTTTATACTTTATATAAACAATAATGACACCATGCATGTTTACTACTATACTTCACATATATAAAAAAAGCAAACACCCAACAGGCAACAGTGCTAGGTCTTAATAAATTAGCACTTTTCAAATATAGAGAAAGAAACTATCAAAAACAAAATGAATAAGTAAACTGTCCAACTTTGAGTTTTAAATGTTACTTCGACCAACATAGCTGTTTATTTATTTATTAGCAAATGAATTGTAAACCAATATCAATCTATGGTTTCCTTACCTTCTTTTCCAAGTCTAAATTTTCTTCTGTTTGGTCCAAGTCTGAACTATAGAAAAATACATAATACAAATATATCTTTAACGTAGAAGCATCTCTCAGTACCTTAGGGGGTGTTTGGTATATGGGTTTGGGAATCAGGGAATGATTGATTCCCATAAAAAACTACTGTAAACAGTTTGGTAGGCGGGCATGGAAATGAAAAGAAGGTAAGAGACCCATAGAACCAACCTGGAGAGATGGGTGGGTTTATATCTCATTTCTGAATTTACTTCAAAACATCAACTGTCAATGGGGTTTTGTGCAATTAATAAACCAATTAAATCTGTGACTCACAGATTTGTTAAATAGTTCTTCCAAAAGGTGATGGTACTTTAGGTCTTGATAACTTCAGCAGTAAGAGGAGTGAAGAGGACTAAGGGCTGTAAAACTTTTGATTTTTTTGATTTCAGAAATATGATAGTATGATATTCATTGGCGTTAGTAGTAGTGATTTGAAGAGATTGTTGACACTGACAAATTGCCATGGAAAGTGATAGTGATAAGTCTATCAAACAAACCAATAAACAATATACAAGTAACGATGCCTATTCTCATTCCACCCTAGACGCAAAGGAATACCTAGTTACAGACCAAACTAACCCTTACCAGATGTGAGATGTATCTTCCATTATTATTCCAACAACCACAACAATATGGTAACATGAGTGGCATATAGCCATAGAGGTAGCATCATAACGTAAAATATAACAATAAGCGCATAACTAGGATTGTAAAATCATGGATGGAGTCAAAACTAGCAACACTGTGAAGAACCACTCATCATGCCTGTCCTGATGAAGTTGCTATACAGACATTTATCCAGGCAGTCTTAAAACCTTATGCATAGAGGCTTCTGAGTTTCACTGACCTAAGATATTGGAAGAGCAAATATGACCTATTTATTTCGAAAGCACAATATGATTGCTTAACATGTGAAATGTTTTTAACTACCTGAAACTTGATACGTGTTCAGTTTTCTATATATTATAATTTGATTAAATCTCTGTGAAATCTAATACAATTCCACCCAAAAACTCCTCTATTCGCACCAACCGTAAGGTATATTACCTTGCTGTTATTCTTAAATAAACTGAAAGTTCATTACCATGATCAGAAGTACGTTGCTATTGTTGGCAACAAATAAACAATTAAGTTACCACTAGTAACTGCTACTCATAGTTTCCGAGCTACCGACACGTTACCACAATCAGTAAAACTAGTGGTAAATTAAAACCACAAACATGTTAGTACGATCAGTAAAATCATTACTACTATAGTCAGTAAAACATTATGATCAGTAAAACTAGTGGCGGTTTTCAACCAAAGTACACACTACTATAATCAGTAAAACTAGTGGTAAACTGGTAATGTTCAAACTAAGTACACATTACTGTAATCAGTAAAACACCACTACAATGCAGTTACTATTATCAGTAAAACACTATTACAATCAGTACACTTAACTGTATCAGTAAAACATCACTATGATCAGCGAAACACAGCTACGATCAGTAATTCAGTACAACGTTACTATGATGAGTAAAAACGTAAAAGACGGTCAGTAAATCTAGTCGATTTTTTGACTAAATAATAATCGGTAGAACATTACTGTGGTCCGTGAAACATCAAAATCAAGTAAAACATCACTATGATCAGCAAAACATAGCTATGATCAGTAAATCAGTACAATGTTACTATGATGAGTAAAAACATAAAGACAGTCAGCAAAACCGATCGCAATTTTCAAACTACCTACTCGTTACTATAGTCTATAACTGGTAAACATTATTGTGGTCGGTATAGCATCAAAATCAATAATTTATCTATAATCATCACAAACGTTACTACAACTATAATCAGTAAAACATAACTAAGACAAGTAAAACATAAATACAATCAGTAACTCAGTAGCTATAATGACTAGAAGTTACTATGATCAGTAAACATATCGACATTCACTACTCTGTAAAACATTACTATATTCAGTAAAAGTGAATAAACTCAACTGTGATCAACAAGCCTAGTGTAATTCTCAAACCATGTGAACGTTACTGTCACTAAAACTAGTTATAATGTTCAACCGACGACTGACGTACATGTTACTGTGAGCTGTAAAACATTACACTTAAGTCTTAACTATAATCAGTAATGCATAAGTTGCTCAAAAAGTACCACTAGTGTTACTTACTGTAGTTAGGTATTACTGATCATAGTGACGTTATTATGATCGGTAAAACTTGTGGTGAATTTCGAACTAAGCACATGCAACTATAATCGCTAAAATACTAACTCTAAACCAGTAAAACAGTGTTTGTAATTGCTAAAACATTATAATCAGCAACTTAGCTATAATCATTACACGTTATTATAACAAGTAATAGTGTAATACATAGCTATAATCATTAAAACACTAAAAATCTTAGGTGATTAGTAAACCTAGTGGTGATTTCTAAACTACCTACACTTTCTTATAACCTGTTAAACCTTATCATGATTAGGGGTGTCATTCGGGCTTACATGACCCGAACCTGAACCGAACCCAAGCTCGATTATGCCTATTCGGGTCGGATTACTCGGGTCAGTAATTTTATTCGGGCCAACCCGAATAACCCGAGTTCTAAATAGGGTAGGGTTCGGGTATTTTTTCAGCATCAACCCGACCCAACTGACCTGAACCGACTAACCCAACTTGACTAACACTTTTACAATGTAAAATTATTGAAGTAAGCTTTTTTTTTTAACCACTTCACCCCTATTCGGGTTGACCCGAACCCGAATTGACCTTACCTGAAATGACCCGACCCGAAATGACCCAAACCCGTGTAACCCGAGTTCAAATAGGGTCGGGTTCGGGTATTTTTTTAGCCTCAACCGAATTGACCCGAGCCGGACCTGGTCCACCCAAATGACACCCCTAATCGTGATCACTAAAAAATCATAATCAGTAACAGTAACTTAACTGTATAATATTAATATAATCAGTAAAGCATTACTGTGAATCTGTGATTAGTAAAAGTAGTGGTAAGTTTCAAACTACATACACGCTAATGCAATCCGTAAAACTAGTGGTAGTGTTCAGCCTACATACACGTTCCTGTAAGCAGTAAACCTTTACACTTACTTCTAATCAGTAAAATAGTATCAAACATAGTATCAGTAAAACATCACAATAATCAGCAAAACATAACTATGATCCGTAAAACTAGTGGTAACGAGCAAACTGCATACACATAAGCATGATCAATAAAACTTATATAATCGCTAAACTTAACTATTATCACTAAACAGTATCATAAATAGTAAAACATTACTACAATCAGTTAACCTAGTCGTAGCTTTCAAACAACATACATGCTATTATAACTATAATCAATAAAACATTATAGTCAGTAGCTTAACTATATACATTTCAATCAGTTGAAACAGTAAAACTAGATGTAATTTACAAAGTACATACACATTTCTATAATCAGTACACTCAACTATTATCAGTAACACATTAATATAATCAGCCAAACATAACTATAATCAGTAATACATAACTAAGTAACTAAAATCAGTACAAAAAGGACAACATATACATAGCTATAATCACTAAACGATACATAACGAGTAAAACATGACTTCGAACAGTAAAACTATAAGTAATTTTCAACTACTTACACATTTCTATAATCACTATAGGTCTATACTTCGACTATATTCAGTAACACTTCAATATAATCAGTAAAACCTTGCCAAATTACTACTAACTGCTACTACTTGCGACTACTGCTAGTTTTGTATGTTTGGAGCACAATATTCTGTAGCATTTTGAAGCAACTAGCATTGAGCGTTTGTCACATAAAGCTTGTTTGGAAAGTAGCGTGCAGCGTTTTTGTATTTTGTTTACACGCAAATTTTACAAAACTGCTACTACTTGCGACTACTGCTAGTTTTGTATGTTCGGCGCGCAACACTCTCGAGCATTTTGAAGCAACTAGCGTTGAGCGTTTGTCACATAAAGCTTGTTTGGCAAGTAGCATGCAGCGTTTTATATTTTGTTTACACGCTAGTTTTACAAAAAAGCGTTCAAATATCAACACTACTATTTTCCGCTACCGCTAGTTTTGTCAAACACACGCCTTAATATAATCACAACACATAAGTAGAATACTAT
The DNA here is from genome assembly GCA_030686995.1 of Artemisia argyi. Lineage (NCBI taxonomy): Eukaryota > Viridiplantae > Streptophyta > Magnoliopsida > Asterales > Asteraceae > Artemisia > Artemisia argyi. The sequence goes on from CM060686.1 coordinate 143,596,138, forward strand.
CCGCTACTACTAACTACTTGCCGCAACTGTTAATTTTGCCAAACATAGCCTTAATTATAATCGCTACACATAAGTAGAATTCTATTATCCGTAACACATTAATATAATCAGTAAAACACAACTACAATCAGTAAAACCTGCTAACTGCTAATCCTTACGGCTACCGGTTCTACCCCTAGTTTCGCCAAACATAAATTATAATCACTACGCATAACTATTATCCGTAACACATTAATATAATCAGTCAAACATAACTACAATCAGTTAATAAAAAATATAACTGCTAACTGCTACTTCTTGCAACTACTACTAGTTTTGTATGTTTGGCGCGCAAAATTCCGGAGCATTTTGAAGCAACTAGCGTTGAGCGTTTGTCACATAAAGCTTGTTTGGCAAGTAGCGTGGTTTTGTATTTTGTTTAAACGCTAGTTTTACAAAAAAGCTAGTTTTGTCTAACACACGCCTTAATATAACCACTAAACATAAGTAGAATACTATCCGCTACTACTAACTATTTGCTGCTATTATCCGTAACACATTACTATAATCAGTTAAGCATAACCACAATCAGTTAATAAAAAATATAACTGCTACTGCTTACGGCTACTGCTAACCGCTACGCATAACTACAATTAGTGAAAAAAGCGAAATATATACCTCGAGATCGACATTCATAGTTTCCGCCACATGGCGCATAATCGAGTGCACCATCTTACTCTTACTAAACCTCTCCTCACAAACCTGAACATCTTGTTCAGACAATCTCTTCTTACTCAAATCAATATAGCCTTTCTCAGCATTAACACGAAGCACCATAGCAGGTTCAATCCTACCTACTTTAATCAAACTGCCTACGCTCCGAA